>JAACJT020000095.1:3214766-3273441 GCA_009936485.2 Gymnarchus niloticus | reverse complement strand
CCTCCCTCTCTTCCCCCTACCCCCCCCCCCTGCCCCCCCCCCCCCCCCACACCCCCCGCGGGGGGTCTAAGGGGGGTTTTTTGTTTGGGGGGAAAGGGGGGGGGGGGGGGGGGGGGGGGGGGGGTTTGGAGGATGGGGCCTCTTTGGCTTACATCACGGTCACTATAGAAACCAGAACCCCCTTTCCAAACCCTGCTGTTCTTCTGTTAATTCACATACACATCCAACCTGCACGCAACCATGCACAGGCAATCAAAGACACACACACGGAATCGGGATTACAGACAGACAAACTCACCCTTTTCTACCCCACTGTTCCCTTCCTTCGTCGCCCTCCCCAGGGGCTACGTGCCCCCCCCCAGAGATCAAGTCACTTTAAGACATGTGACAGGATCTAGGCGTGGCCACTCACGCCAGTTTAGAGCACGACTGAAACCTTCTGTGATTATAATCACATCTTCAATTCAATGTATGACATTATTTCTTAAATTTGGTTGTGGGCTGTGGCAAGAGGACCCAAAATAGAGGGGGTGTGAGAGGAGAACGTGGGTTTTGGGTACAAAATGGTACCATTCCTGGTGACACAACCAAAACACACCAACTCCCTCTGGTGTGCATAATGCACCCTAAAATATCCCACCCATGACTCCTGACGCGTCCTCAGCTCCTTGACTGGCAGCCTGCAAGACATCCTTGCAGTGCGTAATGTGGTTGTAATGTTTGATTTCAGAGCTCAACCTCATACCTGTGCAAAATCGAGCACATGGAAAAAAAAGATACAAACGCTTACTTAACAAACAGAAGGTCAGGTCTGCTGTCTTTGATGGGGGCATCTTTTAAGCACCAGCAAAACAAAAGAAAAGAAGTCCACGGCATCAGCCAGCCCCGAGATCGTCAGAATGGTGACACGATTTTCTCTATGAGTCCTGATGCTCTTTCACCCCACCCCCCCCGAAGATCCGGTTTCCAGGGAAGCCGCTGAAGGCACCGTTGGCACACGCCACTTAGCGTAGCGGGGAGGGCACGAAATAGCAGAACTCACAGCGTTTAGGCTGCCTTTAAAGACCAGCAGACTGGTCTGCCGATCAGAATACGGGGGACTTAATCCTGGTGGCCGGGGAAAACAAAGAAGCCAGGGTAGGTCCCTTTAGATATTAAATAAGAAAGTAATTATCGTTAAGCACTCATTTAAGGAACTAAATGTACTGTAAGTAAGCTTCTACAATTCCCATCCATCTTCCTTAATGCTTATCCAGCGCTGAGGTACAGTAACCCCACAGCCAATTCTCTACAATTCCCTCGTAATTAAGAAAGAAAGTGCTGCGTACTTCATTCTATTGGAGCAACCCCGTACGTTCCAGCCAACAGTAACAAGGCCCAGAGAGCCACGTTCCTTACTGGAGCTGCCTCCGGTGCCGTGCTGTCCTGAGATTCCACTGCTGAAGCCCTGCAGTCAAGCCCCTGCCAATCACCCGACGGCTGGCCATCGGCCCCTTTCCATCTGGCCGGCCGCGACATACGATTTCTGCTTCTTCTCGATAAGTCCTCCAGGTCCTGACTGTTGCCATTTTGTCCCTGAGGAAGGGCAGCACAATTGGGGCACAAATGGGAAGTTAAATTCTCTGACAGAACAGCCATGATGTTAACGAGGAGGGCGTGGATCATGCAGCCTAGTAACGCAGTTGTTGGGGGCAAGCTCACCTTCTCCGGCGGGTACTTCCACAGTTCCACGCTGTCCACACTGCCTGCTTTGCCAAACTTCGGCCTTGCTCCTGCGAGAGAAGGAATAACACAAGACATCCTTATTGATAAGTCTTTATTGAAGGACAATGCTCAGAGAGGGTTTCTCAATTGATGGAAACGTTACTGTGAACAGGGGAGGTTTTTGATTAAGAAAAAAACCGTGTCCCCGTTCCAACCCACAAAATCCCCAGGTGCCATGGACCTCTGTCAGGGAAGAGCTGAATTTATCTACTCAAGCATTATTTAGAGAAACGAGCCTTTTAGAAATATTTACAATAACGAGACCTCTCGAGAACCTCGTTAGCCAGTTGAAGATGTCCCGGAACAACGTGGGACAGCTGTCTGCAGGGAACAGCAAAGCGATCGAAAGCTAAACCGGACCCTCAACCTAACAGGGTTTATACACCTAAGCCAAATTTCATTAACACTTCCCCAAGAGCCCACTTAGCGCGATGGATATTTACCAGCGAAACTGCCAAGTGCTTCGCCGGGGGGGGGGGGGGGTAGGCTTTAAATGACATTGATTTGGGACTCCCGGCACATGGGTGTCATCGGCCCGGGGCCCCATATCATTACTCACTGCCAGGTGAGCTGAGAGTCGTCTGTAGTCAGTCATTCTAATTAATGATAAGCCGGCGTTTAGTTTATTTAAGGGGAGCATTATAAAACTCCCAAACGCATAACCGCCCTCTGCACTAGTTTCACATTTGTATGAAGACTCGACGTGAATTACGTAAGTGCTAAATACAACATGCACAGCCTGACAGACAGTCCTTAATAGGCTGTCACGTTCACCGTTAAAACTTCTGGAACGCAACGACTGCCATCTTCATAAGCTGCATACAAGAGCTCTGTTTTGGCTCAGCAGGCACGGCTGTGGAATAACACCTCCACGTCTGCAGACGAATCCTGATACTGCTCGTGTTTGTTTGTTTGTTTGTTTGTTTGTGTGTGAGAGAGAGAATTCTGGCTTTGCTATATTTAAACTAGGTTTCATAGTATGGAGACTAGACTAAACTTAGAGTTATTAGGTCCATCTAGAGTGCAATATCAATACTAAACCTTTCAAATTTTACTTTGGTCTAATAATAAAAAAGATTTAAAAAAAAAAAAAAAAAAACACATTCTTTACTCGTGTGTATTTCTCTT
The DNA here is from genome assembly GCA_009936485.2 of Gymnarchus niloticus. Lineage (NCBI taxonomy): Eukaryota > Metazoa > Chordata > Actinopteri > Osteoglossiformes > Gymnarchidae > Gymnarchus > Gymnarchus niloticus. Next base: position 3,270,549 of record JAACJT020000095.1, on the reverse strand, counting down.
TGTGATTAGTCAAATAGTGATTCCAATTCAATTTATACAGTGCCTTTAACAAGAAGCGCTGTCATAAAGAACTTAGTCCCAGGCCCAAGGTCCCCAGAGAGTAAGCCAAGGGCAACAGTGGCAAGGAAAAACTCCCTCAGGAGGAAGTAACCTTGGGAGGAACCAGACTCAAGGGGGAAGCCCATCCTCCTCTGGCCGGCACCGGGCAGGACAAGTTGATTAAGTTCATTAATACAGTATGAACAATAATGAGGTGATCTGATAGTGACAATGCCCTCAGTTGACTGGCACAGATGATTGACATTTTAACTTTCTGGCCTTTCTGGAATGGGCTAAACTGACAGGAGAACAGAACTACACTTTATGTGCAAAATGTTTGAGCAATTCCATTTATGACCAACAGAGGGTGCATTGCTTTCACGTTATAATCTTTGTACCCATTACGTTACGTTTCCCGTTAATCCGGCAAATTGTTAAACTCCCAAACACACTCAGTGCCAGTTAGACACAAATACCGCACACAATGCCAATTACCTTGCATCTCAAAATCGGATCCACAGGATGAAAGGTCACCCTCTCTGACACCCAAGGCCTCCATCAGTTGGTCTACATTCATCTTGGCAGTCTGTTCCCCTTCGTGGTCTTCAATCTGCAGAGAAACCATTTCCATGGTGCCTACAGCCAAAGTGTAAGGAAGCAACTGGAAGCTCAGGCGAGATGTTTCTCTGCTCTGTACTTAAACCAGCCACCAGGACCTTACGTTTCCATGCAGGGGTGTGGGTGCTTATATTCCAAGTCGTAGAAGACTACACTGACCCTCGCTGGTACCACTCTCCAACGGTCGTAGACGCATCCAACCAAACCGAATGCACTGCCTGTGTGCAGGAGCAGTAATGATCCTATCTGGGCTTCACCAAATCTCCTGCTACGTTTCACAGACTCATGCAAACGTAGGATGTGAAGTGAGACGGGGGGGGGCTGATACTCAGCCAGTGGAGATGGAATGCACAGATGCGAGGAGATCGCAAAAGGCCTCCATTGACCCTCAAGTCACGGTCAGCTACGCGACGTTCTGGATCAAGGGTACCGCCGTGTCTGGTAACGTGAAGCAGAACGTGCAATTAAGTGATCTGTGGCACGTGAAATTTGGGGTGCTTTGGAGCCAAGTGTGCATTAGTCCAAAGCTAGCAGGGTACATCAGAAGAAACAGATGTCGTTGACCCAACCCCCCCCTTGTTTACCAGCCCCCCTCCTTGTGTTGATAGGGTGAATGACAAAACCTCTGCTCCGTGACTCTGCGCTGGGGGGGAGGGGTGGTGTTCTGCCTTCAGCTAGTTTTGACGTCTCTTTAAATATACGGCCAGCCTAACTCACAGGAGGAAGTGAGATTTTGACTGTGAGAAAAAATAAGTCTGTAAACTTGTGATTGTGTAAATCAGGGGTATTCGGCCTGGGGTCCGTGACCTCCTGGGGATCCTTAGAGCAATTGTGGGGGGTGGTGGGGATCCGGAGAGACGTTCCATAAATTGACCAAAATGCTGGTCACATTTTAAGACGTCAACTAGCCTAACTGCATGTTTTCAGACTGAGACGAAACCAGAGTAGCAACAAAAAACACAGTCAACATGAGCAGAACATGCAAACTGCACACGCTCACAGAATGGAAGCCAACCCTGAACTTGTAAGGTGACCGTACTGCCACTCACTAAAGAAAAGGCAATGTAAAATATTGTATGCGCTGGTTTTTCTTTTTTAAATAAAACTGTCTTTATTACTATGGTGGGGATGAAGATCATATTTTAGAAGCCGTTTCTACAGAAATCTGGGAAATTCCAAAGGGTCCGCAGATTTTTTCTCAACTGCGCCTGCCCTCATTTGGCAGGTGCCGAATATGGGACAGCTAGAATCCCTCGCCATTCAGAGAATGAGCCACGGCTCGTAGTCCCCATCTCTCTGGAGAACCCGGCACGGCCAATAACCCCTCACCTCTCTGGAGATCTCCAGGTGCTTGCGGGCGTAGTGAAGGGCTCTCCGCGGGTTGCCCAGCGACACGTAGGCATTGCCCAGGCTCCAGCAGGCCCGGCCCTCCCCGACCCTGCCGACACCACAAAGCCACGCCCTCAGCTGAAACCGTCCTGGATGTCTGAACCGCTGCTCGGAAACTTACTGTTTAACAAGCGAGACGAGGCAGTAAAATGACACCATGCGATGCTGAACAGGAGGAGATCGTGAGCAGGGTTTGCCAGCTCCTGAGCTTGAGAGAGATCTCTGTTCACCGGCGTTCGTGTACCCAAACCCTTAATCTAATTATTAAAGGCATTCAACAGATTTATGAACCTTATTTACTGGTTTTGAGAATTTTTGAGGTATTTGTTCTGAGTAGGAAAAAAAAAAAAAAAATTTCTTCATTTTTTGCATATTTAAAAAGTAATAATACAACTATGGCATAATCTCAGCTGTTAAGAGGCAGTATTTTTTTGGTATAATATGCACGTGAGCACGCCTATAGACTTGTACGACGTGTACGTTGCCGTGACGCCCTAACGATACTCCAGTTACATATTTCTCAGCACAGGCACGGGGGTCACAAACGGTCAGATGTCGCAGGTGGCGGACCCTGAGCCGCTGCCGTTTCACGGGGACACACACCTGTCGCTCAGCTGCTGGGCGATGCTCAGGTGTTTCAGGTGGTAGTCCACTGCACGCTGGTACTGCTGCAGGAGCGTGTAGGTGTTGCCCAGGCTGTAGCAAGCCTGCGCCTCCATCACCTGGTCCTTCAGCTGGTAAGAGAGTTGCAGCGTCTTCCTGCCCATGTGCAGCGCGTAGTCAGCCGGGGTTGGAGATGGTGAAAAGTTAGGGGAGACAGACTGTAACTATGGATCACTATGTCCACTTCTGAGAGCTTTCATTGCCTCATAAAGCAACTTGTAGGACATTTAAGAAAAAAGAACTACATGCTTTGGTACAACGGAAGTATTATGTATTCAGCAATGACCACACAACGGTAATTTGCATCGTGTTTTGAATTTTGTACCAAAGATGTTGCATTGCTCTGTGAAACCTCTCTCCTACCTGTAATATTCGGTGGCTGTGTCAAACTCTCCCAGGAAGATGAGGGCATTGCCAAGGTTACTGTAAGCCCGGCGTTCTGCCGCCTTATCGCCGAACTCCTTGGCGATGGAGAGCCTCTGCGTGATGTAAAAAACACACGACGTCAGTCAACTGTCCAATCCCAGGTGTCCGCCAGCACTGACTCAAAATGTGCCAACAGCTGAGTGTTGATGTTTCATTCCTAATGATATAGTGATTCTGCCATGAGCTGGCGTCCCATCCAAGGGGTGCACTCCTATACCCTCATCTGCCATAGGCTGCCTGGGAGTGGCTCCACACTGCCCCATGATGAAGTGGTTTGAAGATGGATGGACGATGTGTTGACATGTCTGATGATGTCTTATTTCATATCAGTCACCTCTCTGTGAAACTTGATGGCCTCCACAAAGTTGCCCAGCAGGTAGTGGGTGTTCCCCAGGTTTCCATAGGCCCGCCCTTGTGCGGCTCGGTCTCCAAGCTCCTTGACCAGGGACAGGTTCATCCTGATGGACAAAGCATGATGGGAAGTGCTGAGGTGTATAAATCAGCATGGGGACACTCGTGTCGCTTACGGAAATGCTGCCTTACATCTGTACCAAAGCGAGAGAAGTATGCCAGTAACGAGGATGATGTTTCATCATTTCTGACATTAATTCCATTGCACTGTTTTCATCTCAAACATCAAAGAGCCCTTTTTCAAATCCAAAAGGATGCTCGGTTCAAACCGATTATTCAAATTCAACTTCTGGCTTTTTGTGAAACGTAGCCAACAGTTAATGTGCTAACAGCCCACGGTTTCCCAGGGCCCCGAATTGCACGGCTTGACGCACTGGCAGGTTACCGTGGGACGTCCCTCCTGAGGGACACCGTCTAAACTACCTGTTACTGTTGCAAACGAACTGCGTGAAGACGACGGTGAGAAAGGGCGGGCGTAACGATATCTTAATACGTGATGGAATAACAGACGGGTACAGAGGGGGTAACCCCTAAGGCCCCTGACTGACTAGAGAGTCACTAGGGAGTCATTAGGGAGTCACGACACTCTCCAATTGTAAAAAGGTACAGGAACCATGCGAGTGCCACTGCGCTGCTTGACGCCAAAGGGATTACTGCTCAATTAACAGATTTCTTTTTCTAAATCAATGTTTCCATCAGGTGCTCCAGAGGAAGAATATCCAAGCACCACTCTGGGCTGATGCTGCCCCCAGTGGAATCGTGATTACATGATGCATGTAGCAGCTGCTCCCGTTTTGAGGGAACTAAGGTCCAAATCCACCCCTGCTGTATATGTGTGGAGTTTGCCTGTTTTCCTCCTGTCTCCTAGGCTAACTGGCATCAATTGCCCATATTTTGTGTGTGTGTGTGTGTGTGTGTGTGTGTGTGTGTGTGTGTGTGTGTGTGTGTGTGTGTGCGCACGCCCTGTGATGGCTTGCCATCCCATCCAGGGCACACCTCAGTCATGTGCCCTGTGTCACCTAGGAAGGCTCCAGATCAACCTGCACCGTAAGTTAAGGCCATTAGAAGATGGATGGCCTGGTGCCTCAGACCTACATGGTTGTAGATTTGAATCCCACCTCTACTCTCTGTGTGCGACCTGTATGCTCTCCCCATGTCACATGGATACTCTGTCCTACCCAGTATGATTGTGTATACATGCCCTGTGATGGACTGGCACCCCATCCAGGGTGTACCCCAGCCTCGTGCCCTGTGATAGGCTCCAGGCCTGCCCTGCAGCCTTGACCAGGACGAACAGTTAGAAGGCAGATGGATATTTGAACCTGAATATTTACTTTGCCTTGTAAGCTCAGTGTCTGCATAACATACATCCACAATAATGCTGAGGGCAGAACAAAGCAGACACTTACTCATAGAACATGGTGGCCTTCTCCAGGGTCTCCCTGACCTCAGGCGGCAGATTCCCAGGATCCTGGTTACAACCCCATGACTGCTGCTTCCCCTTGGCATGGAATACATTGCCGATGTTGTAGAGCGCCCGGGCCTCTCCCACCTAGAGGCCAAGCAGAGACAATGTGTCCCATTGTCAACTATCAGTTCTACTTGCCCTGTCCATGATCACCACAGACCCATGATAGTCATCGGATAATCTCCATCAGGCTTGTTGAGGATCGTGCACCAAAAACAAGGACTGATTTACACCAGGATTATACTGGGTTGGAGTCCCATGAAAACTTTGATGTTGTGTTGGACAAGAGCTAAACATAAGGAAGACTTGTGGAGATTCTGATACGGTCTTACGTTGTATTGCTTCACTGTTCACCCTTACAGCTGTCTGGCAAAAGAATAAAATTTTATCAAATTAAACCATTCATGACTGTTGCTGGATCAGAAGTGTAGGGCTTTAGTACCCAGGCTGCAGTACACAAAACCCTCAAACAGAACACATTCCCAAAGTGGTCTCCCAGGGATTGGTGCTCCCATCTAGGAGGAGCTCACCTACCTTGTCTCCTTGTTCTTTGGAGATGTCCAGGTGTCGCTGGCAACAAACCACTGCTTCGTCATAGCGTCCCAAGACTTTAAGGGTGTTCCCAAGGTTTCCGCTGGCTTTTCCCTCCCCAATCCTATCTCCGATGGTTCTGAAAAAAGAGAACCCGTGAGATCTGGGTACCACTTACTCCACCTGTCACGTCGAATTTAAAGACCGACTGTGAGTGTGGGAACTCCTTCCAAAAGGATGCCGTATACTCATACTGCTTTTAACGCTGGGCGACATGAATACATTTTTATATTTCCTGGTGAAATAAAAATCAGCTCCATGTTCCTGTGTTCTAGCAACACACATAAGCTTCCCAAAAGAAACACGAAGGTTCTGGACAGATCAGAGCAGCAGAACACATTAATGTAAGTGTAGCTGAATCCTGTTTTGGCTCTGAAAACGTCTATTAGAATTATTATGGATTTTAAGTATAAATTAAAAGACTATTTTCAGTTTTAGACCATGAAGAGACACGGTTATAATAGCATCCAGATGCTCCGAGGATAACGTGAGTCAGAAAGCGACCTCAGCTCCGCTATTGTTGGCAACGTTAACTCGAGTTGGCTGAAACAGAAAAAAAATATATATAAGTCCACTCATCAGACTCACCCTGCCAGGCCGATGTTTTCTGTATCTACTGACTCTAATTTTGGACTTAATAATGTAGGGTATAACCCACAGTGGGGTCAAGGTGTTGACTTTGGCCTACAGTGAGTAGCCTCCAGCTGACATCACAGCACTCTGATTACACACTATAGAGATCATAGATGATAATCATTGTAATTGTAACACCTCCCTGTCACATGCTCGGGTGTGTTGGATGCAAGCTGCTGGGTAGTCTTCTCAATCCGCCCATGTACTTTGAGTCACCACTAACCCTTAAAGAAGTAGCGAAGCTTGGGTCAGACTCCTTTACCTGGCCAAAGTGAGGTCATGCCGGTGGTATTCCAACGCTTTGCCATATTCCTTCAGGTAGAAGTAGGCATTGCCAAGCTGGCTGTAGATGGCGCTGAGGGTCTTCAGGTCTTCGGTCCCCACCTGGACGGCCGCCTCAAACAAGGCCGCCCCCTCCTTGAAGTCACCGACCTTGCAAAGCCGCTCTCCCTCCAATGCCAAGTCCAGACAGGAGGCCTCCACCCTGAACGCAGGCAGGACAGCCTCAATGTTAGCTTCCTTGGGACCACCGGCGCACTGCGTCACGACATCTCCAACACGTTCCAATCTCGTTCTGGAGCCAAATTACTGTTTCTCAAGCAAAAGTGGGCCCACATATGACAGCATACATAGCATATGATTACGTATGTGGACCTCCAATAACCGCCACTTAGTCTCATCTCTTCTGAACGCTGGGGCCAAACTGAAAACACGAACTTCACTGGCACGGCTTTAAGCCATATTCTCACACCGTGCACTCTGACCTCTTGCACGATAACAAAGTCCACACCGGATTCATGTTCCTCTCAGCACTTGATGCCTGAACTTTGACCAGAACTTCACAGATCCTCTGTAGAACAGACCCTCCAACACAAGCCTTGGGTTAATTTTTTTCTTTTATATCGCCTTGTCCCTCACTCTGTGGAAAATGTTTACAAGCCCCGCCCACATGTTGCCATCCCAATGCATGTCACACGCAGCTCTGTGTCCTGTAGCATGTATAGACATAATCGTTTTTTTTCTTTTAGTTTAGTCTTTCCTATTGATAAAACCTCAAAATTATTTTGTTACCATAATATTATCTCGCTTAATGTCGCAGGTCTCAGAACAAAAATGGTGTTTTTTTTTTTTTTTTTTTTTAAAAAGAAAGAAAGAAAGAAGCAGACGAGGTTTTTGCAATCATTTTCTTCGGGGGAAGACAGAACATCCACTCTGGCCTTCTACACAGTCACCATGGTAACGGTGCACTAGAAAGGGGCTTATGAAGGAGCCTTTGAGCTCTTCTCGAAATGTCAGCCGACAACAAACTTCTCACTGGCTCGCAGAGAAACTGTGCAGAGGCGAAACATGTCTATGTGCATGCATGGTTCCGAAATACAATAGCAGCCTCAATGTTACCACGACAGCCATTTCTAATGGGCCATTCCAGCCTGAAATTCTAAGCAGTTAAAAACAGGAGCACGCTCTGGCTCAGCTTAAATTTAAATTTAAAGTCAGCCAGAATAATGTAAACAGAACCAAAACCTAAAAATAATCTGTGCTGCATGGTGCTTCTTGAACCCACTCTGGCTGGTTAGAGGTTCTGTGTGAATAAACCCAGTATTATCACAATTGAGGAGCGGTGCTGTCCCAGTCCTGGGGGGGGGGATCCATGAGAATAGATACTGGAGACCACTGATCACTTCCCACTGGGTGAAAACAGGATAAGGGAAGTCAGCAGATGGTAACCACCTCCCTCACCCGCTGTTTTCTCACACCGCCACTTGAGAACTTGAACATAAGCCACCAGCAACACCACGTGTGAGAGACACTGTGGATCTCCGGGGACACGCCGACAGACGAGGAGGTGACAGTCTCCCTGGGTGGTTCTCCGCGAAGACGTTTGCTCAGGTCTGCCACACATTCTTGAGGCGGCATACCTCGGAAGGCCAGCATTAGTCAGAACTGCCATGGAGCACCCACCGCAGGGTGATCAGGGTGATCCTTCAATGGTACGTTAGGGGCACAATGACACCCAGCAACTCCAGCTTTCAACAAAAAAAAAAAAACCTGTCCATATTTTATGTTCGAAACAGCGTCCAGCATAACTCCCACTTGAGGCTCCCCACTGTTAATCCTGGCCGACAGCTCAACACTCTCCAAATACGCTCCCTGGGACAACAATACAGACGCGTTCCCTTCCTCGCACAGACTTGTCTGTTTTATGTAAAACACTACCAAAAATCCCGACCAGCTCGCCAGACGACAGAGGCAGTGAATCGCTGTGTCTCTGAATATTTATGATGCTTTCAAATCAAAGCACGGATAAACACCACAGGAAGGTCTTTATATTGAGAGAGAGTGCGGTAACGCGTTTGTACGTTTAAGTAGTTCATGATCTGGCATGGGGGGGTATCTGGCATCCCAGATGAATGTACCTCCAGAGAGCTTCTGCATCAAAGCCTAGGCCAAAATCACACAGAAAGCCGCCCTTTTTCAGACAATATGATCGGGCCTTCATAAATATGCAAATGTCAGCATGCATATTTTAAGCTACAGTATTCAGCAAGTTAGCACCATAGAAGGCCTACCATTTCCATTCCTCTTTTAATTGTTTTCAACGTGCACCCTGAGTACAGCGTGCTTTCACCTGGCCGTGTTTAACGCAACATCTTTTACAATAACATCTAATGTTGGTAAATACCAGTAGCTAAGGAGTGTCCAAGTAGTTAGCCAAAGTACTGCATCTGAATCCTCTGGCTCTTTTGGCACCTAAGAGCGTCATGTGAAATCCTACACGGCAGACCCAGGGGGTACGTGTAAACTGAATGGCATCTACGTCTAAGATGGGTCAGTTCCTACTTGAGCCCCATTTTTTGGGCTGTCAGCTATCACCGAGCAGCAGAACTGCAGCCAGATGTCACTCGACTGCTCGCCGAGGCGGTAGGCCTTCTTCCGCTCAGCCTCGAAGGCTTCCTGTTTAACTGAGAGTGAAGAACAGGCTAGTACTTATGACAAATATTGAAATTCCCACTGTTACTTGCATAAAGAACAGATAGAGAGAGTATTTATTCATTTTACCTACAATTCCATAATTCCCGGTTCCCTGGAATAGCATCCACGAAAACAGGGTAATTTAACAATCTTCTCGCTCCTGAGTCTTGACATGCACAAACTGACACCTTTTTCCCTCGGACAATCTTCTATGATGCAGTCACATCAAGAAACTTCACTCTGGCCTAACGGGCATGGATTTAGGGTATGACTGGGTGATGATGAGAAAAAGGTAAGGCAGGTATAGGGTGGGAATGGGCTCCCAGCACTGGTTTCACCCTCAGTGACAAGATTAAAAGCACTCTAATGCTTCCAAGTTCTCCGATAAAGTCTAAACATCCCAATGGAATAGCAGTGGCCCATCTTCTGTCTCTGACACCTTACTTGGTGGGATCTAAAACTAAATGTCGCTTGTATGGTCATTGCAAACTGACCCATAATTTATTTGTGCAAGTATTATTGGGAAAAATATGGCCTTGAAAGCCAAGATGGAGTCACACGTTGGCTCAGCTGGTAGCAGCTTTTTCTTGCTGCTCCAAGTCTGGGGGTTCGAATCCAACCTCTGCTCTGTGTGCGTGTGGAGTTTACGGTTTTGCACAGGTTAGCAGCTAGGCTAACTGACATCTCTGCAATGTCCATAGTATATATGGGGGGGAGGCGTCCCTTACAATAAACTAGCCTCCCAACCATGTTGTCTGCTGCCTGGGTTTAAGCTCCATGACCTTCCACCCCAATCCTGACCAGGATAAACAGTAGGAAGATGGATGGAAATGCCAGAGAGGTGGACTGTGTGCTGTTGATAACTGCATGTTTCAACACAAGGAGAACCAAAGGATAAGTAAATGAAGTGTTGCATTATATGGTAATTCAGCCCACTGTGGGAATACTCAAGTACCAAAACATCAATGTAAGGAATAAGCCAGATATGCAGGTTTAAGTCTATGGGTTTTTTGGAAGAAGTATTCGCGAGGAAGACCACACCCTAAAGCCCAGCCCAGCGTCTGGAACTGGGCTGTGCTGTTCACCGGCTGCGAAAGAATGAGACGCTTTGGCCCGGTGATTCGCGGGCAAGGGTCATGCCACTTCTCTGGATCTCATTCAGCTGACTCTCAGCGAGGAGACAAAGTCAACTCAGTGGTGGTGGAGTGAGTCAGAGGAGCAATCACCAGCTAGCCTTGGGCTCCAGGCACTCACAGACTGTCATGTGACAGAACAGCACAGTCTATATGATGCCTTTGACTGGAAATTACTACACCATACGTTAAAACATTTAGACAAACCAAATTCTCTATTCACAAACATTTTTTCAAGACCGATCCCATCTTGTTCTTTCAGCGACAAAGCCAAGAAGATGACCTGGCTGTGCTTTGTCAGTGTCTTTCATTTAATTTCATTCCACTTGTTTCCACTGCCGTTGGCGTGACAGCCGCACGCTTGTCAACGGGCGATTTTGGGAAATGGTTTATGTCAGGAAATGACAAGGCTGTAGTCGTCATCATCTGCGGGGTTTTTGGGAGTCATGATCCATAAAACTTGCCTATGTAACGTCCGGTTGTGTCTATTTCATGGAAAACAGCTGTTGTGTTCCGCAAGGTTTTCTCGCTTGCTGACAGACCTCTCAGAAGAGTCCTCACGCTCGGATAAAGTCTCTCCTCAGGAAAAAACTGTGTACACAACACACTTTTCCTTGCATAAGCTTAAACACTATTATTACATGTGAAGAGGGGCATTTTGATACACCACATTGACCTAAATCTGGATTAGACTGGTGACTGTTAAAGAGGAGGAGAGTATCCACCGGGCCATCGAGTTGAGATTTTTCAAAAACCAGCAGGACTACAAAAAGAGAGAGCTACTTAGCCTAAAACCTCAGTATTGACTTTTAAATTGATTATCTCTATTGTCACATTCAATAGGTTTTGCTGATATCAATAGTATGTCATAGAGATGCTTCATTTATTTCTAAAAATGTTTAGATTTGGATGGTTACTCTTGTGCATGTGTGCTATTTGGCCTATTTTTAACTAAAAAAAAAAAATTGTATTTCTAAAAATTTTTTTCCATAATAGCACGATTCAATGGTTTCGCCCACAAAACTGCATCACGGTATCTAGAACAAATCTTTTCATATGATGCAAAATTGCATTCTTACTCAGATTCATTTAACAAAGGCCAGCGTTAACGACGCAAGGCTCAGTCAATGCAAACATGCAAACAGAAGCATGAAAGCCCCCCAAAGAATGACGGTTTCAAATGCCTCCCAGGGGTCGACGCTGAAATTTCAGTGCTGGTTGTAGTGTGTTGAATTTTATGATTACCTCCTGATGAGGCTTTATATAACCCCCCAGGACCCCTCCATGGGCATTAGGCTTGCAGGGTTCTAACGGAGGCCATCTCTAGTAAAATCGTGGGGTCCCTGGGGCCAGGATTCATCAGAAACCCCCCACCCGCAGCTACCCACCACCAACTAATGCCTGTGGTGAGGGACAGCATGCCTGTGGCCACGCCCATTCCTCTCAGCTCTAGCAGGAGCTCCAGCTGAACCGCACGGAGACAATCACTCTGCAATTACAGCCCTGCGGTCGGGAGGAGACGGCCCCCCTCGCTTTCTTGAAGCCATCGTATCAGCCAGGGGCCGGAGGGCTAAGAAGGGTTGGGGAGGGGCCTGCAAGCCCCTAGTGACCTCATAGGACGCTCCAGCTTCCTGAAGAAACAATGCCTTCCATTATTTCTAGTGCAGCTGTTGTCTGATGTGGGAAGCTGTCTATCCATATCATTAGCATAGTTGTGATTTTTGGGGTGAGCATTTTTCTACACCGCTGCACATCAACAGCAAAGCTAGGCTTGTTTACAAGCATGCCCAGTGGGACAAAAACACTCCGGATTTCGTAGAAGTCCACTGTCACTGTTTTTCCCATAGTCTTCTCTCCAGTCATTGTCATCCACATTTTATCCCCACTTGAAGATTCCTCTAGGAAATGAATTGATAATTACAGTTTACTGCATATACTTTAAACAGAAAAAACATCCCCATGGTGTATAGTTACGCATTTTCAGTTCCTGTGGTTTTGAATGTATGAACACCATTTATGAGCGTGCACAGACTAACATACTCCCGAATCACAAGAAGCTTGTTTCCATCTTCTCACAAATACACCTTGTCTTTAGAAACAAAAAACGGGCTCAGCAGAGTGAATCTGGTGGACTGGCTTCATCTGCACCTACAGCAGTTAGCCGCCTCACAACTTTGCAATCACTGGGGGGTCATACTTTGGTCACTCAATGATGCCCCATGGTCTCACTCAGGTGCCGCCTTAGGGCAGATGGCATATCGAGGGTACAGTATCACATAATCCCAGGATGTCGTGGTGGACCACAGTCAAAGACTGGCTGATAGATTCATGTGATAAATTCCACCTGAACAATTACATATGTATTCTCATGTTGTTTTAAAGACAGTATTCCATGACACTATGTAACATAGCAGGCTATAATGGTCAAGAGTATCTAGTTCGGCCATTCCTGAAGAAGGCACCATAGGAGTCCACAGACAGCTTACTGAATGCAGAACCATCAAGAAATCTAGTGATATCAACACAGCAGGTCTCTTTCCCTGTCATGCCCTAACGGGACACGCCCCAGCCAGGAGCCCCCTGTCCCCAAAGCTGGTCACGAAGCCTGCCATGGGTATAGTGGCTACTGCCCCACGCAAACACTTTAGGGACTAGCTTTAGGAAATGACCAGCTTTAAACTACGGAACATTTAGGTGGGATAGATGGGCATCTCCAAGATTATTAACAAGAGTCCTAAGATTATAATTATACGTCTTCCACTCAGAGCTTAACTCATACACAATATATTAATTCTGGGGTTTCAGATGCCCCAAAGGTTATTTGGGTTAGGGTCTGAGAAGGCTAATGGTTTTGGATTGTTTTGAAAAATGTTTGTGGGATAGTGATTGTAAATCCAGATTTCTCACATAAATTATCCAACCTGCATAAACAGACAATTAAGAACCGCTCTGGATTACAAGTAAGCAATGAAACGTAATCCTGAGCACGTTGACGTTTGCCCTCATTAGACAATTAAGCTATTTCTCCTCCTCACAGTCAACAAGCAGTCAACAAGCAGTCAGGCCTAATAAAGTTCATATGCATCTATCTATCTATAAAACTCTGACAACGGCAGAAAAGTTTCCACATCCACCTGACTTCCCTACATCATGCACCAAAGTTCTTTCCACCACGATGGCCGTGAGGAGAAACGAGAGGGCAACAGGAAGGTGAGCCCTGACCACAGCCCATCTCCTTTCCAGCCAAGGGAAGCACAGCCCGTTCCCACGATGCCTGTGAACTTCCAGTCCACATGTCTTTACATTCTCGGTGCGGCCCAGGTAACACTGTGGCCGGTACGGGTGGTCCGGGGAGTGGGGGGCGTCGTCTGACAAGCACCGGGGAGAGGAGGGGGGGGTCTGGATCATGATAACCATCCTCACACCGTGTCTGCTCATCCCTGAGGTCCCCCGACGGCAGGCTCGGGAGGACAGGGGCGGTCAGCTGGGGAAACTCCTGAGGCGACACCGTCCGCCCGGCTCCAGCTGACACGGGGCTGAGGGACTGGTGGCTCTGGATCCCCGGTCGCACTCGTCTGCCCCGACGGCGGGCCTGCCCCCTCCCCGCCGAGCTCCTACCTTGAGTGAAGCCTCTTGGTGGCTGCCTCCTGCTCCACACCATTAGCAGACTGAGCCATGAACTGAGTGCAGCAGCAGCAGCCCCTCGAGTTAAATCCCAGCTGTGCGGCGCTTCTCCCCCCACCTCCTTCGGGCTCTTCTCCCAGCCGCTCTCTCCGTAGCAATGGCAGGAGCTGAGGAAGTGATGTAAGTTAATGAAAGAAGCGCTGGCCCCGCCCCGCCGCCCCGCCTCCGTGACGTCAGCGCGTCGCTGCGTAACTGTAGTACTGTGTAACGCTAGCGTTGCCTCTGTTCCTGTGATGGCCGGCTGGTAGCATCACTATTAACACACAGGATGAAACACGAGATTCTTTATTTGTCGTCGTATTTTCGTCTGGCGTTTCCCATAGGAGCAGCAGGGGGGGAAAAAAAATAAATAAATTGCATACATAAGATTGTTTCGCTCGCTGCCTTTAACTAGTCATGGGACAAATGAGGCTTCAAAGCTTCATGCTGGGTTTTGAGTATCGCCAACTACCAACCAATGCTGCGATAGCCAACATTAATTGGTTAATTCGGGATACTCTCACCCATCACGCTTCTGAAGCCTCATTTATCGCCACCATTGAGTTGATGATACTCCGGCCCATCGCGGCTTTTGAAGCCTCATTTATCCCATCACAGCCTCTGACCGTGTTTTTACGGCACTGGAAGTGCTTGTTAAGATTTTTTATGGTGTTGATCAACAGAGTGTACTTCTCAGAATATAGTTTCGCTTTTATTTCAATCCTTTTTATTATATAAACTCCCCTCCCCCACTCACGCTGCCTCGCCTCTCTAAAACTCACTTTCCGCTTCTTTCTGGTGAAAAATTGTTCAGCTTTTTCTGTGAGAATTCTTTTCAGTCTTCCCTTTCTGTACCCGTTTTAAACCAGATGCATTTTTATGTACCACTTGTTGTTAGAAGTCCTTCAAGACACGCTTGAGGCGCACATTATTCTTCTACGAAATAAAAAAAAACGCTGAAATGGGAAAACGAAAGCACCCCTTTGACATCGCCTACATAGATAACACTATAAGAGGACGAGCTACACTACTTATTTCCACTGTATGATAAAATAGCTATTTATAAATACCCCCCGGCAAAGGAAATCTTCGTAAACATTAGGGCTGCATCGTCTGCTTAGCTGTCATCGGACAAAACGTATGCAGCTACACATAAGTAATCCTCATATCATAATTAAAGTGGGAATAGTAACTACATGCTGCCGGCAATAACCCTGAAAAAGAGGTCTCCCCTCTTTTAAATAATAATAATAATAATAAATTTCCTGCTGTAATTAGAAGCGCAACGTGTGACAGAAAAAGTAACAATTTTAAAGGAAATGAAAGGTAATGAAGCCATTTAAAGGGTGAATCTTAACTCATGCTTTGCCACAAAGAGAAAACTGGGTTATAATGCCTGTTGACATGAAGAATAATCTTTATGTGGCCCCCTTTTTGTTTACCAGGATTTCGTTCTTGGTGTAAGAATTCTCTCGACTTTAAGACAAAAGTCCTTGACGTACGTTTAGTTAAGCCGTACTGGCCGTATGTGATACCCAAGGTTCTTATACCAATATGTTGTGAGATCCAAGTTACAGTCTACTTAGCTGATTTTGATTTGGATGGTATAAATACTTGTGAAATAATGGACTTCTGTTGGAGGGTCCTTAGCAAGTAATGAAAAGTTGTGCATTTTAAATTGTAGTATTAAAGTGGTTGCTTTTATATAACTTGCTAGTGCGGTATATTAAATTTGGTGACACTGCTGACCAGCACCACGAAAAGAATCCGATCAGCAGGTCGCAGAGCTCCCTCACACATGGCCAACTTGACTTCTGGCCATGGAGGCCCTGGAATCCAGAGCCCCCAGAAAACCACACAGTTCAGTTCCCGGAATGGCACTTTCAGAGGCTCCAAGCTAAACACATTTTTGCAAGCAGTTAAAATAATAATGCTGTGCTACTTCTGAATTACCTCTATAATAGTCTTCTTGTTCAATATAGTGAATGAACCGACAGTTCATTTAGACAGCTGACGTGGAACCTCTATAATAAGAAATGTTTTACAGTTCAGGTTTATATTTATATGTTACAGTGAATTATTTTCACCATTTGACCTCAAAACTGTTTGTGGCAATCCCTCACATATCCATGGTCCTGTCTGTGATGTACATTTTAAATGTGATTACTCCATTTCATTTTCCTAAATCAAGAGTGGAACTTTCTTTTTTTTTTGGTGTGTGTGAGGGGCTTAGTACGCCTAGGGTGCTCTGATGCGTACAGTAATATTTATAAGAAATAACACAACAGTAATATTTTGTAAAAGTTGCTGAGACCTAAAAGTGAGGAATGAAATTCTTATTTTTGCATTAGTTATTTTTAAATGAGCTATAATGTTGAGAGATAAGAAAGTGCTTAAGCCGTTATTAAAATTCAATGATAAGTTTATTATTGTGCATATACAAAAAATCCATCCGTCTTCCATCCTGTTCATGGTCGCAGAATAATAATGATAACTTGGAGAATACTACATTTCTAAGAGCCGAAAACACGAATAGAATGTTGGCTCCTCCTTGTGGCGATATGCAGCAGTTACACTTTTTTTCACCAATCAACAGTACCCGTTTGCAGACTACAATGAAGAAAACCCCGAAGAAAATCGTAAATTTCAGATATGAATATCATAGACTGCTGGATGTATTGTAAGTAATAATTGAAATCTACCTTTCTATCACGATAAATACGGGGAACAGTAAGAAGCCGTGGAAGTTTTACCCTTAGTATATTTGGCCTGGCTATAAACCATTGAGTGGGGTAACGGTAGGACAGGAAATAAAACCAAGTAGATACCAGAGAGTAACGGCATCCCTAGTAGTAGGCTATGGCACACTCACAGCTATATCTTGTAATTGTCGTTGTAAATTTATATGGTTTACAATTATAATTACATCTGTCTTCAAACTGTTTATTCCTAACAAGATTGCAGGGGTTCCTGGAGGCTATCAAAAACAGCACAAGGCTTAGATACACCGTGGATGGGATGCCAGCCCATGACAAGGCACAAGACTGGGGTTCCCCCATGCATGGAATACCAGTACATCATAGGGCACATAAAATAAAATTGAATTGAATTAAAAAACACACACACGCACACAGAAATCATACACTATCAGAAAGGTAGAAATGCCAATTAGCCTGACTGCAGGTCTTTTGGCTGTGGAAGGACAGTGAGTAAAAAATTCAAGTCTGGATCATTTTTAGTAGCTGGTGTCTTTGCTTCATTCATTTGAGTCCACTCTCTAGCTTTGTTTGTACGGGGTCTACGTTTGATCGCCGTTTATTGAGTGAACTTTTGGGTTCCTGAAGGTATGCTGTCCTTGGCAATGGGCTGGCATCCTGCTCAGGTCATATCCGTGTGGTTCCTACCATAAACCTCCAATCACTGTGACAAATATTGGATAAGTGGTTATTTTAAAAGTGACGGGAGTGAAATAGATCGAAACTGGATATTGACAATAGGCATATCATTCACTTGTCTTGCAATTTGTTACTTTTGAAGGATGATTTTTGGAATGGTATTAGAGAATTACACCTGCCCTTTTACGCAGAGCCTTAAATCACACTCTTAGCTGGATTATAAAAGATATATTGTGCTTATATTTTTTCTCCCATATCACTTTGCTTGTATCATCAGTGTCTTTTTGTAAGTTGGAAATGAATCCTCTTGCAGAGGAGAGGTCTTCGAGAAAGCGTTGTCTCCGCTTCGCAATGATCAAAGAGGACTGTGGGTGAAAATGGGGAAATGATAGAGAACCATAAGAAAATGATAGGGTGACACACGGTACTGGGCGCTGGTGTATCGGTTGGCCCTTTGATTTACATGGAGCACACTGTGCCTTTGTAGTGTTTTGATGTCTTTTATGGTGTCCCTCTGCTGCTGATTACATTGGTTCTTTTTTTCGGTACTCAACAGGATAATACAGGACCTGTTACATTCATTTTTATTGCAGCTATATTCAAGTTAGAATATTGTAAACAATTTGTGATCTGGCTAACGCAAGCCTGGTTTACAGCATGCTTTTTATGTTTAGCTATTGTTAGGAAATTATGTATGATATGTTTCTTTCTAGTTTATCCCTAAAAATGTGCTGGTTGTCAGGTCAGAGATAAGCCGAGTCAAGCCGTTAATGCTGCTGTTTCTCAGCCTAATGCTCATTTAAGAGACGGCTGCGGTGCACGTTCCTGGGAGGTCCGTGAAGACATATCGTGAATGTCGGCACGCAATCAAGCACCCCAACGGATGGCCTCCGTGACCCGTGGTTACAACGGTCACAGGTGCAGACTTAATGCATCACTCACAGCTGTCTGGTAGGGTCAAGGTGGGGTCAGAGGTCAAGAGATAGATGGGCCCCGTGCATCTCTCGCAGCTGGGCACTTGGCCGACATTGGCATGACGTATGTCTAATTTGCCGCTAAGTCGACGCACAGGGGTCAGAGAGGGGAGCAGGTAATCTTTCCATCGTTGAGGTGTTGCTATTACCCCTCCATTATTAAGACAACTTGGCCATCATCCATTATTGGAAGGCTCATTTGTCTCCCAGGCATGTCTCCTGTGTTGTCTACTGTATGTGTGCTTTGCTTATATATGTATGGTGTATATTCTTCTGGTTTGAGATTGTATCGATATGCTTGAGTTCTGTCATATATGTGCAGGATGACATATATTTGGAAGACCAACAACCGTCACTGATTTCTTTATTGTGGATTTTTATTGCCCTGGTCTTGATGTAATTAATGCACAGTGAGAGATAAACTTGCCAAAAATAGAGAATAATCTTTTCCTTTTTGAGGGCCTCTATGACCATTTTTTTTCCTTCTAACCCCCTCCAGCACTGATCTTTCTGGTTCATTTGTTTTATGCATACCGGTAAATGCCGATATATTATCCATCCATTATCCAACGTATTCTGGGGCAGCAGTGAACAAATGTATACATTACATATACCTTCAGCATATGCAGGTGTTTGGAATTGTTAGTTTTTTTGCAGTGTTTGTACCATTTCCTGTTAAATGGATGGATGGCTGGATGGATGGATGGATAGATGAGTTAATTGATTATCTGCTGTAGAGTTCATCAAACAATCCCACGGCCTTCCACCTTTGATATCCGGTTCCTGTTTTTTGTCAGTGTACGGCAATATGACGTATTGCCAGGAGAGGGCAGTGCACACTTGCGTTGGTCTTTATCGCGACCGCCGCTTTCTGGAAAATGTTATTTTCCGTTATGTTTACCATAATATTTTTTTTATATTTGTGTTCTATGACCTGAAAAGGGAATGAGGTCATTTATAATTCAAAACACTTTGCGCTTACCTTTTTTGTAGCTTTGTGAATGTCTATTTAATTTTTTTCTGTTGTTTCTGTATGATATTAAGTATAACCGCTAGTTGCATAATGCGATGCTGGCCTGAGGACAAGCATTTTTGCAGGTTTATCCTAATATCTGTGATAGCAATATCGTTGATTATATTAAATTATACATTTTATGGCATTCTACTGTTGTCTGGTAATGATTCTGTCGGAAAAATATTAACGTTTGTCACTAAAGCCTGTTAATTCATACCTTAGCGACGTATTTGGAGTGACCATGTGTTCCACCTGTTTCTGAAGAACAGCCCCTCCCCCGGTCTTGAAATTAATTTATATACCGCTTTGCAGCTGCGGTGATAACAGGATGGGGGTACACAACAGGAGTCTTTTAGGTCTGCTTACTTCGTGGCAGCCTATGGCTACAAGATAGAAAAACTCTTGTCTTTTTCCGTACTCACCGTATCTCATAAACCGTCTGCCGCATGTACCTTAGCTGGTCATTCTGAATGTAGCTTTTGCATCTACAGGAAAGTAAAATCATTACCATTGGGTCTGATTCAATATTAATTTATTTTGTTTTTCTAATATTGGCATTTGTAATGTTTCACTTTTTCCACAAATAAATAATCATAACAACTGTTAAATAGTGGTATGTGTATCAATTCCTTATTTAATGGTCATATCCGCAGTAATATAATGAGAAAATATATGAATTCCAAAATGAAATAAAGAACAGTGAACTAAAACGTAAACGGCATCAGGTAAAGCTACAGGACCATAGGTGATGAAGCACTGGATTTTAATGTACGATTTAAGAGAGAAAGGACTGAAATTTCATTGTCTAGAAAGGAAATTAAATAGTAATATTAATCAGGCTTGTAAATGTATTAATTCACTGAGATTTCCAGTGCATATCACATACACACATCACAGGCAAAAATAAATTTTGAGAAATTTCATTTATTTTTCTGTTGCTAATGTCATTTTGTTGCCACATGAACCGTGCAGGTTCAGTCGGTCACTGGAGTGGTCTTACATACCCAGGGCCATTGGTAGGTCTCCTGCCCTTGGTTGCACATGCTTGCTGTCGATGCCCCGCTTCCTCTTGCAGTCCAAAAGCATACATCTGCTGATGAATCTGATATCTCTGAATTGCCCTTTGTTTGTCTGTGAGTGTGGATTGCCGTCCTGTCCATGGTGTACTCTATCCTGTACTTTCTGGAATTGGTTTGTATAACTTGTTATGGGAGATGTACAGAAAGTATAACTCAAGTTCTTCCAGTTATGTGTCTACCCGTTGCAATGTGATGAACTTTCATAATATTACCTTTAAATCATTTTAAGTAGAATTAGGCCCAACGGACCACCAGATCATCACGCAGATATATGCTTGGTGCTTTAAACGCACATTAGGTGCAATTTCTGCGAAAGGCCATTAGAGGGCGATATTATTTTCATTCGTTTCGGACTCGATCGCCATCGCCAACCTGCACTGGAGCAAATGAACACCTAGTCAAATTTAGATAAAAATGATGAAAAAAATGAGAACTGTCTTCTGTAGTTCTGAAATTATGGCCCTTTTTGTGTGTACATCTTTTAAAATATGCATTGTAATTATTATTTATGTTATAAGTACACCACACCGTCAAATTATTCTAATCGACAATGTCGGTAGTTGTTTTTTGTTGGACCAATATTCAGTACGGTATGATGCAAAAATGAGTCAATATTACATATTATTTTGCGGATTATTTAAAAATCTCCGTCTTGCTTTGATAGAAAACATGCTTATTTTGCTCGTTTTAAGCGTGTTAGTAGTGATCGTGGGGAAAGGCTAAAAATAAGATCTCAGCAATGCACAACACCACACCCAAGAAAACTAGATTAACGTGAAAATAAACTGCTTTTCTCTGTAATCTGGAAATCATTTGTCTCTGTCTGATTTCACAGTGGCACCTAAAAATGATCCGTCTATTATGTTGGGTGGAATGAAAAAAGATTAAATGAGATTTGAGTAAGCTGGTTTGAAGAAGACTCGTTTATTTTTCGAAGTTCTGCAAAAACAACAGCCATATGTCTGCAATACATTTTCTCGGTATTTCTGTAACTCTGTCTTGTTAGGGCGCCTGACTCATTGAGTGCAGCTGTTACAGCCTAGCATCCATCTGACTTAAACTGAAATTGTATGGATGTTGTATTTGTATCAGTATTCACACACTGAGTATGAACGCCTGACTCCTTTGCAGGGGTTACAGGAATTGTTAAAAAAAAAATTCACCCAAGGGTATTATTATATCTTAATTTTTATATTTTATTCCAGTTGTTACATGGGGGTCACAGAAGAATCATGTTCCTCAGTTTACTTCCCATCTTAGTCTTTTGTGTGATGTTTACATGTTTACGTGTCTTCCCTGTGTTTCAACCCGGTTTCCTCACACAGTCCAACGATCTGTAAATTGTATGACTTACTGGCATTCCGTCTTGGGTACTTTGTGCTTTTTTCTCGTATACGTATGACTGTTGCCATAATTCCGTTGTTCCACTTCCGTAGCAGAGACCCCTTATGCTTCCGTCCGTGTGTACAGCTGTACAGATTACCAGAAGCCAAAGTACATGGAAATCATGAGGATAAACCTCACTATGTAGTCAGGAGGCCACATGTCAGTTTAACTGCTGGGCATTTTATTGGCTGAAAATACAAAGGCTTTAAGAACTGAAGCAGACTTCTTTTGAGGGAATAGTTTCATTTGTTAACTTGCTAGGGACAAGTAAGATAACAGTTGGTTCCTCTAGTCCTGTGAAGGCAACAGTTTGTGGGTAGACAGCTTGTGCCCTCGATGGACCCCACGTATGAGCTTCTGCAGTGGGCGTCTGAGGTACACACTGGACAGGGTCCCCGTCCAACACAGGCCACATGCACACACATTCATGTCTTACTGGCGATTTAGACAATCCTCTGACCCTAACCGCATCTTGGTGGATTGTGACAGGTGACCCATGTGACACAGAGAGAACCAGGCAACTCCACCTAGCGTGGTGGGACTCAAACCTCCCACCCCGGAGGTGTGAGGCCGCAGTGTTCCTCGCTTAGCCGGCCCTTTCCACCGCAGCATTTCCAGAAGACCTTCTCCTCACCTGCTCAACTATCTCACGACAACACCTAGAAGGGCTAAGGGGCATTCGACTACCGCGGTTCATCCCATAATTTCCATCGTCCTCCATTCTCTCATTGGTTCAGAGCCTTGTCAATTTACTACCCAGGCTGAAAAAAAAAAAAAAAACACATGGGTATTCTTCGTGCATGGGCGGGAAGTGGTAGGAACCTTATTGTGTTGGCACTAGATGCACAATGAATTATCGTTTTGTTGGCCGTGGCGGCTGAAAGCAGAGAAAGGATTGGGCAAAGACGGAGATGAACAGGTAAAGACTAGGATACAATACCCAGTAACTGATGAATACGCAATCCAATCAGAAACAGAATGAATGTGGCGTTGATGCCAAAAACTCCACATGAAGAGTGATGGTGTCACAATGGTGCACAACAAAAAGACTTGTTACTGTTGTCCACTGAGAGAAGAAATCCTTCCTCTGCTGGTTCTTCAGGCATCGGAGAATGCGCTGCTGTTACCACAGGCTAAGATGTAAATGATTAGAGCCACTCCTTGATGGTAACAATCACCTCTGGACCACCCATGGTCAGACTTCCTCCAGCAGATCCCTCTGTCTTATCCATACAGGAAGCTGAAGGAGTCTGCGAAAACCTTAACCAGCAGGAATTCCAGGGGTTTCTTTCTACTCAGGTTTCTGCTTTTGGCTGCTGCCCCCAGGCAAACATGGAACTGTGCTGGTAACACAGAGAACAGTTCTTCTCTCTGGGACGTATTTCTTCTTTACGGAAGTTGGCGCTCAATAAATTCTATTAGGATTTCCTAATCCTATTTTCACTTTTTCTTCTCAAAAAAACTTTACTTTCATGCTAGATGTGAAAGCATATGACAGATGAAAGAGGGAGGGATGCCCAAATTTCCAAAAAAGTGGACATATCTTTGACCCGGGTCATTCTACCACCTAGCACATTCCTGCACATTTAAAGGCAGTTGTACCTGCAATAAAACGACTCAACAAAGGTGAGCTCATGACTTTGAGGCCTGTAAATTCTGTGTACTGTAAACTCTGTGTATTTCAACATAAATTTTCCTCTGGTCTCATGTATATTCGTCATTACAACCCATTTCCTCATCTGGCACCACCAAACTGCTGTGATTTGCCAGTGCTATTTATGTTGATGTTTTTACACCACAATGTAACGCTGAAAGGCTCTTAGCCTTCTCCGACACTATTTCAAAAACATGTCAAAGTCATTTAAAAATGTGTCTCCGGACTATTGAGGTAATTAAGTCATTAAGAGGGTGCGTTTGAGAGAAATCCTGTATGTAGAGTCTGCGCGGGATCGAGGTTGGAAGACTGCGTGAAAACTAATGTTATCCAAGAGAGTCAATGCTTTAGCATATTGTTTTCTCTCCAAAGGGACTCGCAGCGTAGTGAAGATCCAGTGAAGAGCCGATGGGCCAATCCCATAAAGAGGCCGTGTGCTCTAACCAGACACCCAGGGACACTGACCCTCTCATCCAATGCACTAATGCTTCAGCATGCGAAAGGCAAAGTGCGAGGGAAGTTAACGAGGCGTGTCACACTCTTCAGTAGTCTGTCTTGCACAGTGGTCCTCACTCTTTAGTTCCATGTCGCCAGGTCGACTTAAAAACTTTGTCGGTTAGCATGATTGCTTTGGTTAGCATATTTCTTGCTGGAGCTGAGGGAAGTACAAAGGCAACTCAACAAAACAAGGTATACAGGAAGTAACTTTAGCGTAGTGCACGTTATAACAGTTTAAGTGTATCATGTGTACCTCTCTCCCTGTACTTGCTTCAGCCATTCTTCCACTGCTATCTTGTCTTAGCAATCTGGTCTGCTTACCACCATATTCAGAGCCGCAAACAGACATATACCTAATATGGGCGTCCATAAAAAAAGTCTCATAGTACTTCCTGTTCCTTTGTATGTTGTATTATTCATTTCTCCTGTGACATAATAATACACCCAAATGTAAGGCTTTGATGGTATTACAGTCATGAAAGGACCCCGCTATCATCTGACAGTTCAGCTGACAGCACGCCAGCTATTTGGGGGAGGGGCAGCCTTTTTTGTCCCACCCCTAAACCCTATGCACCATTTATCTTCACGTTTATTTATCTAGCAGGCAATTTTGTGCAAAGCAAGGATAAGTGAGGCTGATAATAATACGTATCAAGCATACAGCTGCCGATGAGTCCCTTCGGGTGCGACTGCTGGTAGGCTGAGCTTCCGATGAGTGACAGGTAACAAACACAAGCTGACACTGGATCAAGAGGTACACGAAACATCATGTAACACAGGCTACCGGCTAGCAAGATGGCATCTAAGTCTGCCCTCAAGAGTAAGCGATCAGGCTTTTTGGGGAACGTTCCGTTGATTCTCTTATGATGGTGTCTTCAAGCTAGAGGCTACTGGTTGCAACTGAATTCTAATAGTAATACTTGCAGGTCTCTGTAGGCCAATCAACAAAAGACATGGCAGATGTTGAAGATGGCTATGAGTTCAGTCGCTGTGCTGCTCATTCCATAGGTACATAAGTGGCTTCTTTCCAGAAGTTTGACTTCAGCCTATAGTCATGGGACAAATGAGACTTCAAAACCCATGGTGGGTGGAAGCATCCTGAACTAACCAATCAATGCTGGTTGCTAAATGAGGCTTCGAAAGCCATGGTTGGTCAGAGTATCCTGAACTACCAATCAATGCTGGTTGCTAAATGAGGCTTCGAAAGCCATGGTTGGTCAGAGTATCCTGAACTACCAATCAATGCTGGTTGCTAAATGAGGCTTCGAAAGCCATGGTGGGTGGGAGTGTCCTGAACTACCATACTCTCACAAATTTTCACTGTCGGTGGGATACTGTCTGAGTTTATTTTGATGTTTGCATTTTTATGACAGTCAATCTCTGTGTCATCAGTTTTGTGTGTGCATGGAAAATCGTGTCTAAATTTTTTTTTTGTCATTTTCCTGTATGTTCAACATGTGCCTTTGCATGGGAGTGTGTCTAATGTGACAGAGTAGTAATGCGGGGTTGCGTTACCTTTTGAGAGTGGAGCTACCTGGTCACCAGATGCTGGAGAGCGATGACCTCACCACCTCCAGGGGTCACATTACATTGGTCGCCAAGGTAGTGAACTCGAGTTCAGGTTTCCAAGGAGGATGCCGTCACCAGCCACCCCCGGTACATAGCAGTGTTATAGGGTCCCATCTCTCTCTTTAGCCTCTCTCTTTTCTTGAAGAAAAGGCCACGCGTCACATGCATCAGCCAGGAAAAGAGCTGTCACCCTCTGTTACCCCATCTCTCTGACCTCACTCCCCCACCCCCACCCCGCTTTCCAGGTTACCCTCACGGAGGTGCATGAATAAAGGGGGGCCTCACCCTGCTTCTTAGCCTACTTTTAGGCAGCTAGAATGAAGACATCCCATAATATCAGATGAGAGAGGTAAATCGCCTGCCGCTCAGTTCAATTCAATTTTATTTATATAGTGCCTTTAACAAGAAGCACTGTCACAAAGTGCTTTACATAGTCCCGGGCCCAGGGTCCCCAGACAGTAAATCAAAAGTGACAGTGGCAAGGAAAAACTCCCTCGAGAGGAAGAAACCTTGGGAGGAACCAGACTCAAGGGGGAAACCCATCCTCCTCTGGCTGGCACTGGGCAGGACAGATTCATTAGTACAATTGAAAACAATGATGTTGCATAGCAGTGTTTAAGATTCCTTCACAATAATAGGATTTTGTTATGAATCCAGAGCCTTCTGCTGACCCACCCAAGAGTACAGGGGCCGTGTAAAAAATTACAGGAACCTGCAGTATGATCCGCTGCTATTAAGATAGTGGACCCTCCTGCTGATCTCCAGGCTTGTTGACATAGTCTCTCACTTAGTGCTGTACCGACATTCATTGAGAAGTAATTTCTAAGTAAGAAATCACCTGAACACAGCAACCAACTCTGTTTTTCTATGTATAGTTCATCTTAAATGTGATATGATGTTTTAGACTGATTTTTTTGTGGCAGTTAAGGACAGTTAAAGACTTCAGCAGGCACCAAAGACAGCTGGGGTAAAGTTCTGATTTGGAAGAGTCCCCCGCTCACCCCCCACAAGCCCAAGCCTCCATTTCTCCTGACAGACTGGTTAACAAAGGCTCCTTAACAATGACACAGAAGGCACCTGCCTTACACCCCAAAGGTCTGCAGATTAACTGGTCTTTGTGTCGTTATCAGCTCAACAGGGCCCACAGCAGACTTTCACATGCCAGCGCTGCCTAGACGTGCAGCCTGTATCTTTCCACTCTCTCTGTCAAGAAGGATTCCTTGCCTGGTGGGTTTGTAAATCTTTTCCAAGGGGACTTCTAATTTGACATAGAAAGTGATCTTTTGTGTTCTTGTGCTTTTTTTCGCAGCACCTCAATAAACCTCTCTTCTGCTGTTCGGTTCACAGTTGAGCACTGCACGGTCAAGTCCATGGTCACATGGTCCAAAGCTGTGACTCTCATAGTACCTGTTAGGTTATGGATCTTTGAATTTCTGTTGTCGTGGTGACCAGCAGTGGTGGGTTCTGCTACGGCTAAAAGAGGCTCAGAGTAGAGTCGGGTCCGGTGATTAGGGGTAATCTATGTCCCTTTCACTTTTCCTGTCCCTCATACCCCAGGTGTCCAAGTAAGTAGGTCAGCCCTAAAACCATACCTGATTGCAATTCTTCCGTACCTTCCACTGTTCTAGAAGTCCCTGTTACCACTCGCACCCACCGACTCAACCACTTCAACTCGATTGTTGGTTTAATTTTGCATAGAGATGCCACCACTGGATTTCGCAAAGGCATCCTTGAGGTGACGTTGGCCCTGGGCCCATCTGGAATATTGCGGCTGTACTTCAGCCTGACAAACACATAGCACGTTCTCCGAGGTGGAAACAATTTAGCAGGAAAATAAAATAATGCATTCTGGGCAGTCATGAGCATGGTGGATTTGAATGAGATATGCATGATTTGCAGACCGTGCAATGAATTGTTTTCTAATTTATAGAGTAGAGAGCAGCTCAGCAACATAATGACATATAACAACGGCACAATGATAAATGTCAGCGTTTAAACGGTCGATCCCCCTGACCTCATTGGCAGCCCGTTTGTCCAGCGTTTTCTGACATGGAGCATGATTAATACTCAAATAAATTATAAATAATAAATACATTAATTTTGAGGCAGGCTGATTACATCCATCATTAAGAGCGGCTTGCAGCCCGCAGTGTAATCTGGTTCTCGTCTCACAGTGGCCAATTCTTTGGTAGGTGTCATCCCAGATGCAGGACAGCCAAATTTGAAAAGTCTTTTGTGCCTGATAACGAAAGCCTTAAATATCTCTGGACAGGAGGCCATAATTTATCGTCAAATTATTTTGAAGGATTTCTCTCTGTGACTTACCTCAGGTGTGTGACCATTGGGTTCAGAAGTTTAAAAATAGGGTCTGGAGAGGAAAACATCTATGGCTGGATCATGACATGAGGTCTTCTGTTTGTTTTTCTTTTCAATTATGACATCACAAGTGGAGTGCAGCTAATATAAATGTATGCATGCTAATATTTCAGGGCACTACTGCATTTGTGAGGTTCAGTCATATGGTTTCCCTTCAAAGACAGCAAAAGAAGCTAATATTGAAGTGATTCTTCCTGACCAGAAGGTCCAGATTTCAGCTATTTTGGAATTTTGGAAACAATTATGCTTGGCCCCCTATTTCTTCAATGATGAAGGACCTCCCATACACAACAAAGAACCTAATTATTGGCCTTATTTAGCCCAAGAGCTAAATAGCAGAGTGGGTGTTTTTGGCCACTTCAAATCATTGGTTTCATACCCTCTATAGCTGCCAGGAGTGAAGCTAGACTACAGAAAAATTAAGGGGGTCAAAGAATGGGGGGGGGGGGGTCAAATCCCTGGGCGTTGTTGGCAAAAGTATCATGTCAACATCATATTCACTATGCCCCACAACCGACAACCTGACACCCTCACACCCAACCCTGCTTCCATTCTGCCAATATGCTCCAGCCGCTTTACGGTTGGGTTATCACGGATGCGTGCGGTGCACCGAGGTAACTTTGGTGCAATGGCCTTCTATCCAGCAGCCTACATATGGTCAATCCAGATCACCATGCAGCTCAGAGGTGGCAAGTTACTGACCTTGGGCCTGCACAGATGGTTTGAGTGATGTCATCCCTACCTTATCGACTACGTCGGTCACACGCTGTCCCGGAGCACAAAGTTCTGCATCATGCTACATGAGGATGGGAGGAAAAGTTGAATGTCTGTTTTGTTTGATTCTTGTTGCCATTATCTCAGGTGTCGGATGGGTGAAGGCCTGAGACAAAGAATTAAGGAGGAGTGAGTTGAGGCCAGGGATTTTGGAAAGATGGACAGTTGTCTCTCATTGTGTGACACCAACACAAGGGACACATGTTGAGTGGTAAAAGTGTCGGGCTTGAGTTAATGGCCATTGTGAAGCTAAGCTTTCTTCACTCAAAGCCTTTGTACCCAGTGTTGTACATGATTACCATTTGACCATACTGAGGCTTGCTGGTAACCCAAGGTGATATTTCCCTTTAAACTGCCCTCTGCTTCACAGACAACTAATAGCTTCTTATCAATTCCAAGGGGCCCGGTTGATGCTCTGCTAGTGCAACCCACTATTGATGGTGACAAGACAGGATTCTAAGAATTTCAACGGCAAAATCAAGTTTTTTTTGTAATGCACCAAATGATTTGCCATGAGAATATTCCAGGACGTATTCTTAATGTATAAATGCAAATCATTATCATATTCAGTAAAAGAATTGCAACTTGGTATGATAATGGATCATTTTAATTGGCAGCACCTATAATTCTGCTTAAAGAGCCAGTTACAGTAAGGGGTAATGCCATCTACCGTCAGTCAGACGTTACGGTTGTGGAAACCCCAGGAACAGCCCTCATTGGTGATTTGAAAGGCCCCGGAGAGGGTCAATGTCAGTTACTCGGAGCAGTGGGCGGTTTGTCCAGCTGCCATAGGTGGTGTTGTGTGTGTGTGGGGGGTCATCCCTCATTGGCCAGCAAAACCTAGCAGATGGAGGCACGAAAAACAATGGGGCCTTCACTTCAGTGGGCGCTTTACATGGCCCATCTCCTGTGTCAGTCTTGGGGGGTCAGCCGCGCACCGTTTTTCGTGTCTGACGAATGAGAGGATCCACGTTCATTGAGCTGGGGGTGAGAGAAAACAAGGTTGTTGATTAAGTTTTAAGAGGAAACAGAAATCCTTCATCAGCCTCACACTTCAGCAATGGTTCAAGCCCAATAAAGAGAATAAAGACTCCAACTCCCCTCCCCCAGCCATAATCTCTCCTCAGACTGCAACAGGCTGAGTGTCCGGGGACAGCTCTGCCACTAAAAAAGCCAAGCCTGGGTAATGGGGCAAATGATTCAAGCCCTCCTTCCCGGCACAAGCCAGCCCATTGAGCATCATGATTAATTATGACAGCCTCACAATGGGAGGGGTCTAGTGTCGGGGGGTGGCTGGATTGTGTCATCTGAAAGGACGCACTCCCGAGCTAAGTGACACCCTCGTACACCCAAATGCATCCACTTACAACTTTGGCAAAGGGACAGTTATAGAGGTCCATATTTTACTTCATTTTGAGAACACTTAAGCTCAGATAGTCATACGACAAACATGGATGCTTTAAGAAGCACATTGGTGGACCACAATCTTTTATAATAGAGTTTATTTTTTTTATTTGAATATTCTTGTTACTTTTATGATTTGTCCACGAAGGAATAACTCACACAAGATCGCTTTCAAGAGCTTTATTATAACTGATTTTGACTGTACACACAATCTGGCATCCCAGAAAAAGGTTCCGGATGATTTCTGGGTTTTTTTGACTTTCAAGATTTTGTAACAATTGTGGTGAAAATTCAGCTATGCTGACTACTTCCTGTTCTGCACAAATCGCTTCTAGTTATTATAATTGTATTGATAAAGACTGCAGCAACCCAGGCTTAATATGGAAGCTTCCCTGTATGACATTGACAGGTCTCGTTCTAAATCAATCACCTTTTGTTGTGGTACACCTCTTTCTGAATCATCCATCTCCCTGTTTTATTTAAAAGTTCTCTCATTTTAGTTACAGTGTTATGGAAACGTGCCCAAGGCAATCACACAGTTCAACAACTTCATCTCTAATTGACTCTTATGTTGGTAACGTGTACCGTGTGCGTGGGACACCCCATTATCAGGTCACGAGGGGGTCACACAATTTCTTAGGAGCAGTGTTCATGACATGCAGCCTAAGAAACCGTCCTTTAAGATTTAAATGCTGAATGCAATAACATCCCTCATACTGGCCTCCAACAATGCCTGAAAGTTAACCCATGTTAAGCATTGTCTACATCTGTCACAATAATCAGAGAAGGCTGCACACGATTACATCCAAGGAAGTTTATCACTGCATTTGTATGAGCTGCCGGCACCATGCAATTGGTGTGATACACGTTTCCACTTTCGCATCAGTCCAAACAGTAAGTCGTCCTTTTGTATTAGCATGTGCGTGTACAGTTTTACTCAGCAAATTAGAATAGCTTTCCTCTTTTGTGTGCGTGTGTGTATACGTGTGTGTGTGCGTGTGTTTGTGTGTGTACCATGTTTATATTACGTTGTGGGGGCAAAACGTCCCAATAAGGTAATAAAAACCCAAGAGTTTTATAAAATTCTGTGAAAAGAGAGCCAAAAGTCTTGTATTTTGTTGGGTTACCTATGGTTAAGGTTAGGGCTGGGTAAAGGTTAGGGTTGTCATAGCTGGGATTAGGTTTAGGCCAATAAGAATGAATGGAATCTCCCCACAATGTTATGAAGACACAACTGAGGGCGTGTGTATGCGCGCAGTGGTAGGAATTGGCTGCGCTATAGTGGCACCGCGCTTTTCCCAGAAGCGAAATCTCGGTGATGCATTGCCGCGCGCTCCGCAGTGCAACCAGTTTCCAGCAGATGATTCATTCCACTGCCAACAGACTGCAGCTGGATGCCAGGCATTTCACGGACTGACGACTGCGGACTTGACTGCCGGTAACGTGGTTCAGCTGACTCATCAAAAGCGATCAGTCTCTTAACGATCACAACTTTTTCTGCTGAGAAGCGCATACCTTTTCCAGTTCCCCTGTGCGACCCCCCGAAATGGTAATCTGCCGAATTAAAATAAATCAGAGTTTATTTTGTTTGCTTTATGTGTTCCTTAGGGCGCCGGTTGATCGTGGCATTTCACATTTTCTCGTTATGTATTGCCATGTATATGATTTCTGAGCTAGCCATAAATTTGGAATGACTTCATAATCAATATTACCATTAAGTAAATATGGTTCTTGCATATGCAAAGACATCTGATGCATATATTTCCTCGGGGAAATAAGATTGAACTAATGAATAAAACTTTTTTCTTGCTGCGCACATTAATCACCCTTCCACATTTTAGCTGCACTCACGTACAGGGGAAGCAATCCTGAAATGATTGTAGGAAATCCTGCAAGACGTCCGTGCATCACAAGGTCACATTTTAGCCCAAAAGACATTTTTATGCGAGGAGTATTTCAGCTTTGACCAGGCCTGTGACCACTGCGCCTTCTCCGACATTTCAATAATAATTTTTTGGTTTTCTGTGATGAATCGATAACGAAGGTCCCCACTTACTGTGCAGAGTTTACTTAAAAACTGATCGAGGGGAAATTTTGGCGACTACGCTGAATACAGTTAAATCCAAAACCTTTTTATGATTCGCTACCTGTGATGGACAATTATTATTTAGATTGAGTAAATCAGTCCTTTACAGTAAATAAAATTCCCTTGCATCCTGGGTCTCTTTAAAGTAACAGCACCTATTACTGGCCAAATAAATGTTCTTTTAATAATAAGACTCACTTGAAATCTACTTGTAGACATGTTCAGCTCTTTTGATAGATGAAATCGAGCCTCCTGGTTTCTTGCAATGCTGAATATAAGTGAAGGAGTACACGACCTCTAGGTGACCTCTTTTACATTCTTATGTACAGTGCTACAATGCCTCTCCATTCACTCATTCATTTTCCAAACCCCTTCATCCTGTGCAGGGTCCGGGAGAACACAGAGCCTATCCTAAGCAGCATAGGGCACAAGGCGGGGGACACGCTGGACGCTCTGACCAAACATTACCTAAGACTTTAGCTTTTCCACTTCCTGATGTACCTCAGTCAAGCTTTAAAGCAGTTCTGTTATCATTGTGCATGTCTTCTTTATAGCCTGTGTTATCCTAAGGCTTTCTAAATCATATACATCCATCCCTTCATCTTCAAACCGCTTACCCTGGTCAGGGTTATGGGGCTCCTGGAGCCAATCCCAGGCAGCCAAGGACTCGAGGCTGAGGTACACCCTGGATGGGATATCTGATGTACAAATCTACATATTTATAGAATCTATAATAAAAACAGCATTTTGGAAAATCACTGAAAATACTTTATTTAGAAACCCACAGTCCTCCAATAGATAACAAACATATTAGAACATACTTTATCAATATTGATATATTTAAAATATATTAAAGTATTAACTTGATGTTTATCTTTTTAGCTGTTTTGATTTATTAAATTTTGTAACAATGAGCCATCGATCCATCTACTGGTCCAGTACTGGGTCATGGTGAGCCGAGAGATTCCAAGGAGGACCCTGAGGAAACACATATAACATTGGAAGAATACACACACACCCACACCCACCAGGAGTCTGTTGGAAAACTCAAGCCTAGAAAGCATGCAGCAAAAGTGCTGCTTGCTGATCTACTGTATAACACTTTATGACTGCAATTTAAAGTTGAATTTATAATTTTTATATGAATTCAATGCACGGTCAATGTACAAATATGGAATATCAGAGATGAATGTTAAGGCATAAGGTAGCTGTGAGCGACATCAATTCACTGTTGTCCTTCCAAGTCTGATGCCATTAGTCAGGGTGTTGCTTTCGGACAATTTAGCAAAATAGTCGTGAATCGCGTAAGGATTCCCAGAATGCAAGCGTTGGCGAAATCCATCCGGCCATTTTTTTATTCAGAAGTTTTCCGAGCCGGATTTCAATCTATGCTCTGCTGCACCGCTCTGCATCAGGCAGGTGGTGCAAACTGCGATCTGCAAAGATATAGTGTGGGGGGGTGAGGAGGTGATGGATGGGGATCCAACGCCTTTTGGCCGTCTCGCGGCGCACCGTGAAGGAACAGGCTAGTTTTTTGCACCAGGGAATAGCGGGCGGCCCTGGTGAAGCACAGACAACAAATGAAACTGGGGAGAGGAAAGCCCAGTTTGATGCTGAAGGAGGGGATGATGGGTTTACAAGGAGCCTGTGTGCAGAGATGGATTGTGGAGGAAAATGGCAGTTACGTTTGATCTTGAGTCTGTAAAGGTGTAATTGCGAAAAGCCATATTCCTGGCCTGGAGGGCTCCTTGCCATTTGATAAAAATCCAGCAGACATTCCGTCCAGACAGAACCATCGGCCACTTTTTGCATTAATATTTATTGCCTGGAGTGCAGTTAGCACTTCAAGGCGGCTTAGCCTGCAACAACCGGGGGGGCGAGTTGAGTTCCCGGCCCACCGAAAAGCTGTTGTCGGATGAAACAGGACCTGCACCACGACAACATGTGAAGTGGGCTGAGAGAAGCATCTTGAGGGACTCTTCACCTTTCAGAAGACAAGTGCGCTGATACTCATGCTCCTCATCCTCGCGAGCGTCTGAGGGGATCCTCAAACCCCCCCCCCCCAGGATGAGAGTGCAGGCATAAACGCTCCCTCTTTTGTCGAGGCCTCCATTGTGGTGAGCCTCTTGACTGGGACCCAGGTGTGTCGTTTCATTGCCAATCTGCATTGATGAAGCTCCACACGGTGGTAAGGGTGGTTTAGGGTGGATGGATGAAAGCATCAAACAATGCCCTGAGGTCCATTTTTGTTGGATTTAAACTTAACTGAGTTTGACGATTCAGATGAAAAGATTTCTTTTTCCGTTTGCTAAATATTGTTGTGGGAAGACGCCAGCATTCCAAAAAAAAATGATTACCGAGCAATTATAGAAGAATGTTGTAGTTTTCTTCTTTTAAATCAGCTTTGCTTTGGGGAAACCAGGACACTGAGTTGCCTAATCTGCATCACTAAGGAATGTACTGCAAACTCTCACCCCATATCTCAGTCCAGCACAGCAGCCATTTTGACAAAGAGAGTTTTTACACTCCACTGTATAGAATCAAGGAAAATGATCAGTACAAATGGGTATAACAGCTGTTTCTCAACATGGACTCATCACAAACAGTAATATTGCATAGGAAAGCAGATTTCAAAGAATAATCATGATGAGACGAGAAAACAATCACTAAAACAGTCACATTAAAACTGACTATCTACTGTATACATGACAAAATGTTACAAGCAGTGGCGGAATGTTTTTCTTATGGAATACAGGAAGGTTGACTAAGGTATAGGGCTACTCTAACAAAAAGTGGAAAAATGATTCATGTTAATTCAATAAATGCGAGAAAGACACTCAGAGCAGTAAGCACTGAAAATAAACTTTAGCAGGATATCATGTTGTCATGTTCATGATTTTGCAAACCCTTGCATGTCTGTGTAAGAAAAAAATATTCAACTTGACATATCACATAGTCAGTTACACTGTGCACTCTTTGGGATTTTAAAAGTCAGGTGCAATTATTGACCGAGATAAATCAGAAATAGCCAAAGATCACCTACGGGAATATAAAGGCTAAATCACACAAAAGTAGATTGTTTTCCTTATGTTTATAATAAACTCATTTCTCATTATTGTCTGTGACTGCAATTTGACTGAAATATCAATCAAACTTTCCGGTGCCATTTTTTTCCCAGTCCACTTCTCGCAGAGAGCATCCTAGGTCACACAATAAATTCATCCATCCATCTTACAACGACTTATCCAATACAGGGTCATGGGACAAAATCTAAATGATTCCATAAATTAAATATTATATCAGTTAAAGAGTTTAACCTCAAGGTTGCATATCAGGACTAAATAACAAAGCAGAACGATATATATATGAAAAAGCAGGCATACATCCCCTTGGAGATAATGTAGGACGGTACTAGGTTATTGTAATTCATTCTATCTAGACAATCACAGAAAGGCAGAAAATTGTATGCGATCCATCTATGAAATGTTGTTCATTGCACGTTAATTTGATAATTATGTGGTTTAGGGCAACAGCTGGTGTATTTGCTGACCGATATCATATTGGCAATGACATTTTGTTACTTTACAAAATTTTACCATAACCAATTAATAATTTTGGATCTGTAATAATACTGTGATAATATTTATTCATAATACTTAGAACTAAACACTTGACATCAGACACAATAATGAATGCAAATGAAAATTATATGAGAAACGTTTCAAACAAAACAACAGCAGTAAAAAAGCCTTTGTAGAGTTCAGTTTTAATCCATTGATGTTTGCTACTCTAACGTTCTCTGATGCTCTGCTCGGTATTAAAGCCTGGCTACAGTTCGTATTTCTTTGATATGCTTATCGCTTTTCCTACATAATCTTCAGTAACGATATCAGGAACACTTTTTGATAATGGACTATGAGAGAGTAAATTCCTTACTTGTGCCAAATGTCAGTCAAAACCAGTTGTAAAGAGCCTACAAAAGCCAGGGCATCCCAAAAATGCAAATCTATTAATATTCATTTATTTGTATAAGTTCATAGGTAAAGGGCCATTAGGTCCTTCAACCACAAGTGGATTTTTTTTTTTTTTTAGAATTAAATTTTGATTAGGAACCGACTAAGCCCAAGCAATTTTGATTTTGTTTTTTAATTTAAATTTCACTTGTGTTTATTTAACTAGCAGACCTTTTCAACCAAATCCACTCACAGTGATTCAGATGAAGCACCATCAAACAGTTGTCAAGGAGCCCGAATTGGGATAATATGGCTTCTGTAGGCCCAGTGTCCAGCGAATGACCAGAAATGTGTGTAAGTTTCACTCGGATCAAGAGCGGGGGAAAAAAAAAACATCGTTAGAAACTAACTACAGAGAAGACAGTCAAATCAAAACAGCATAATGATTTGCTTACTCCTAGACACCTGCAAAGTATAAAAAAGTGTCAAATCCTGCAAAGATGTCAAAACCAAAGAACAGTCCATGAAGACAGAGAAGAGGCCAGTGGTAGGATGTGTTGAGGTCTTTGTGGTGGTTTTTCATGGCTTGCGAGCCAGTATTCTTTCTCTCAATTATATAAACTTGCAGTCCTTTTCATTTTTTGAAATGATGTTCATTCGTCCTAGGACCTTGTAATGAACCGACAAAAAACGCCTTTTCAGAAGCTAAAGAACTGGAAATTTTAACTTCAAACACAAACGTGATCATTTCCATGGCGGTATTTAATATGCACCATACTTACATCTTTCAAATCTATTAATAACGGCAAATGAAATTTGAGTGAATTAGTGCAACATGTAATTAATTAAAATTAACATATCTATAGACATTTTAATGCTTCCTAATACTTAGTATATTTAATACTAATCCATTTAATGTTAACTATTTAGGACATATAATTAAGTGGGATTTCTAGAATTCTTCATCTTCATCTTTTTTTACATGTTAAAATACCAAATGACGCGAGTATTGTTTACGTAAATATTATTTCTGCAAAGTTTTTCGATGACAGGTCCACAATATTACGAGTTTCCGAAAAGAGCGCATTTACAAGCTCTAGTAATCAATCACAAAAGAAAGATGTAGCTTTTTTAAA
The DNA here is from genome assembly GCA_009936485.2 of Gymnarchus niloticus. NCBI lineage: Eukaryota > Metazoa > Chordata > Actinopteri > Osteoglossiformes > Gymnarchidae > Gymnarchus > Gymnarchus niloticus. The sequence goes on along the minus strand of JAACJT020000095.1, from coordinate 3,233,243 downwards.
TCACATTGTTCCTCGGACAATTGCCACTTCTGTCAGTGTTCTTTCTCGTCGGTCTTTTCTTGAACACAGGCGAGGCATTAAAATGCAAACGGGCTCCGACAATGTCCCGACGCGGGGTCACCCGGCGCTCCATTGTGCGCGTTGAAAGATGGACACGTGTACAGCTAGATGCGTACGGAGGCTAGGCTCGATTCGGGTACATTAAGAAGAGGAGCAGGCACACGCCTCCGCCGCCTTCTTCAGCACCTTGGACAGCGGAGACCATTCGCTGAACGGCACCCCGTTCTGCTCGCTCGCTCGGTTTACTATTGTCATGCTAAAACTGACACCGGTGGCACCCCGAGGTCAGCTGACTCTCTTTAATTGCCGGGGACCCCCTCCTTTTCCATCAGCCTGCAGAAGCCACCAGCAAGTTGTAGCGTTTTAAAGTTCTCAGAATAGTGCGTGCGGCCAAAGGACCGTGAATGTTCCAGTTCTTTCGTCTCATAGTGGAAACATTGTATACTTAATACAGTTTTTATTCTCTTAAATATAAGCGGCTACGGAGCCTAATCGCTGCAAAAAATATAACTGGCGAATAAGCATCTATTTACTGTATTTGTTAGCAGAGGGATCTTTACTATAGAATATTGCATGCGTTGAATTTGACATTTTCAAATTCTAAATCTATAAATATAAAGCACGTTTTGTTCAGGATGTTGCTCGAAAATCCAGGATCGAGCTGTCAGAACCTCGGAAATTACTCCAGATACAGCTCAAGTCAAGGTAAGGAGCTCGTTTTGAAAACTTATGATTGTTTCTCTGCGCCGTGTCGTGTCTGTTATGCCTGATCGTCGTATTCTGTAATGTTTACCCAAGGAAGGCGTCAATTTTGTCAATTTTACGCCCATCGCTTTCTCCTTGTTAAACAGCAGGATGTAACTCGGCGTGAAATCGCGTAATATACTGAAAGGTACTCACTGGCGCTGTGGGGAATCCACTTCGTGTCTGTGTTTTAAACGCCCAGTTGGCAGGACAGATGAGAGCATAAACGTCATGCACAGTCTAATTATGCGGTTAAAAGCTGAGTTACCATCAGTTTTATTCCGGTCCACCATGGTAAACATACACAAAATATCATATTTTCATTGCGCAGGCATTAAATATCGTAATATGTTTCCATGTTCAACAGCTTGAGCACAAATTTTTGAAGAGTATATTTGAATGATTTAACCGCTGACATTTAGATTAATTGTGGTTAGTATATTCACGCAGTTGGGGGGTTTTCTACTATTAAAAAATCGTCTTCATATTTAAAACACCTCTTTGTTGCTGAGGAAAAACACAATAAAACATTATTAGTACGTTTAATTTCTGCGTTTTAGCGTCTATCAGGCGTGGGAGAGACGTTATGAATACGTAATGAGCCGCATTGTTAGCGACCCATATGAGCAGATGTTAAGCGCCTGCTGTCATTTTACACCATCGCTCATTGCTGTCATGAGACCACCAAGATGCTGCTAAACCCCAAGTGACGGAGACTGGCCGGCTCTTGGCGTGCGACAGCGCGCCAGCTTGTCTCCCTGCTTTCAGGACAAAACACTCAACAGGTATCGAATTCTATCAACAGTTGCGGCACCTGATGTGTGCGCTGCGTGCATCATAATAAATAATAATAAGAAAAGATATAGTAATGCGAATGATGAGACAGGCATTTGGACATTTTTTTAAAAATCACCCAAGGAACGTCGCTAAACGGAACATTTAAGTCTGAATTTCCATGCCGTGTGAATTTCAGCTATTTTGTTTTTTGACATCTCATTCTCGTCAATTAGCCAAAAGCCTTAAAGCGTGATTTCTTTGAGATTAAATATAATTCTTACACACTTTAAATTCTGCCCAAACCGACATCTCCAGAGTGGAAATAAATTTTAATCATTGTCTCTGATTATTACGATTTGTGTATTGCCTACTAATGTGTACGTTTCGAATGAATTATTTTTAAAATTAATTTCTCCCGCCTGTATAGGTTAACCTGCATGTGTGACGATAACAGCCATTTACGAATTCAGTTGTTATCGTTAAACCAAAAACTCGGTAGATATACTAACTTTGACCTTCTCAATTTGAAAATGAGGAATGTGTTTTTTTGTTTGTTTGTTTGTTTTTTTTTTTTTGCATTATGCCTTTTTGGAAGCTCCACGGAGATCCGTCTGTCTTCCCATTCACTTCATCACCATGATCGTAAGCGTCACTCGTTTTATCCCATTACTGTCTTCTCGCCCTTCGAAACAGGACGATCAATGAGACATAAAAATATTATTAAAGTTCAAAACCAGGAAAGAACATTGAAGTCTCCCTCCCCCCTTTCGGCAAATGTATTTCATATACTCGGAAAACGCAGGCAAATAGGGCATTGATTTTGAATTCATCAGAGGGACGGTCCACGGCGGCACTACGTCTGATTTCCCATGGCGCTCCTCCGCACTAAAGATTCGTGTCAATAAAATTCATCTGGGTGTTGCCACACTTAACATTTTATTGAGCGGCCAATCCTCCTTAAAGTAAACAATTGTCTTTTGGAAGTCTCAAGACGTTGAAGTGATGCCTTTTACATAACCCCCGCGGGCTGAAGAAATACACAGTGGCACAGCGCGTACGCGTACCCGTACTGCGTAGGGGGAGTCCTGGGGTTCACGGTGGGATATTTCATACTTCGTAGTTTTAATTGTGAACCGCTGTAGTAGAAATTAGTGACCGGCACTGGAAAAAAAAGTATTTTAATTACTAGGGAATATTTTGTTTTCAGATATCGGTTCTATTTTATGTGAAAACCTGATTATTTCTCGTCGATAATAATTTATATAATGTTACCTAATCTTTCGGCACCTAGTCATGTTTGTCCAAGATAAAAATAGCATTGTTTTACACATAATCCAGTTCAATAAGTTATATTTACTGCATGCCCAGTCTGAAATGGAAACGATACCTTAATTATTTGCAATTGTTTTCTGCAATTAAAAGAAATATTAAAATAGTTCATTTGACCGTGTTAAGAAGGGCATCATTGCCATATCTTGTATGCTGCGCTAGTGAAAATTATGCCACTACAGCATAATAGCTATTCTGCTTTAAGATGTTTGATAATATTACCTGCGCTAAAACTTTGAATACTATTTTAAAAACACGAAATTATAGAAAGGCAAGATATCTGTCAGTCAGTCTGCCTGGTTTAACGAGGATAAAGTACGGTCCGTAACTATATTGTTGTACAAGCAGGTTTGAATTGTTAGGTAATCTTAGACCTGTGTTAAAACTTCTTATTTTTTATTCAGGAGCAAAACTGTGAATTTGTTTATTTTATGTTATATGGCTTTTCTTGTTTTATTGCATCAGATTTTTTTTCCATAGTCTTTCATAACTCAGTAATTGGTTCAGGATCAATTAATTACACTTATTTGACTTTGAAAAGCAAGCTTCTTTAGATTTAAAACAAGATTTTAATTTACATTCAACTGCATATGGTGACGACAATGCAAAATTATGAAAATAGTATACGTTCCTCAACACTATACCACAAGTTTAAAGAGCCTTCGTTGTGCAGATAAAGAAAAGCGGTAACTTTGGGTCATGTGGTCACGGTACTCCTATAGTTCTCTTACACCTTACACTTTTATTTGGACGCCTTGCTGTGTCAGAGAGGCCGGCCGTGAATTGTGACGATTCGCAGTCTTTCGTTGTTTCAGCGGCTCCGTTACCTGGGTAACGCGGCGTATTCCGTTGTTATTCGGACTCAGCATCCTACACAAAAAAAAAGGAAAGAAAAAAACAAAACAAAACGTTGAAAAGTGGCCGATTGGACTTTTTGCTCGGTGTGTAAAAAAGTACACCTTTGTGTCCGGCATTGTGTAAGCCGATAAAAAAAAAAAAATGGATGTTTTTAACGAACGGATCTCTCCGAAAATGACGTCTAATAATACGGAAATACTGCTAGCTTTATTGGTGCAGAACGAAGATCTTCGCAAAGGTAGCCAGATACACGATCTTTCTTGATGTTTCCTCTGAGTTTAATTTTGTTTGATTTGTTTTTTTTTATTGTTATTTAAAGTTTAAGTGTCTTATGCGTCCACTTTAATTGTCTGTATCAGAATAGCCTACTCTGCAGGTGTAAACGTGATGTAATGACTACTGACTTATTAGAAGTTAACAAATATAGAATCTTTTAAAGCATTTCGGATACGCGTGCTTCGTTGAGTTCAACCGCTTGTAGTGTGAAATATGGAAAACTGTAGTAGGAAGCTTGGGCTTTCTCATTGAATTCACTCGTATAATATTTTAAATCGGAAGCTCGGTTGATAGAGGCTTCACGTATATAAGTTCAAGTTGAAGAAATGTTTGCCCAGTCTATTGAATTATAGTTTAATCCATTTTAATCTTTAATGCTCCTGTCCACGTACCCGTTCAGTGATCAAAAGGTAGATTTCAGGCGCCATATATGACTAAAACCAAAAAGGCAAATACATATATGGTTTAATTCCCCAATACGTTTTTGGGAAGATGTTCTTTTCTACCATTTTTCGTCCATTGCACATTGCAAAACAATGCTGTCAAATTCTGAAAGCGAAACAATGTCTTATATAGCGTCAATTTTCGATATATCCAAACAAAATAACGCTATGATATGAAATAATCTAATATAATGTTTTTTACCATAACAGTGTGACATTACATTACAATGCATTATAGGCAACAACGCAAATTTCCGACTTCAGTCAGTTCAAAGTGAATGATATAACACAACCGTGAAAAGCATGTATATATTTTTAACTCTGGGTCTTTAAATGGTGTTTAAACGGCACATTCTTCAAAAAAACTGATTGTGAGAAACGGCGCGTCTCCTTACAGACGATGAGACAGCTCCTACAACCTTGAGTCTCACCAAACCGCATGTAACTCCAGAAATTCGATTATTAATTTAATTTGTAGTCTCCACCTTATTTCTGCCATTTTTGAGTACATTTTTTTACAATAACTGATACAATAACAATAGTCCGGTATAAAACACAAAAATATAGCGCAGTATATTTCATTTCTTTAGTTTAGTTGTTTCTTTAACTTGTGTTTTTAATAGTTTTAATGGCGAAGTGTGTATTTGTTTCAAATTGTAGCTGGTAATTTTCGGTAAATGAAACACAGGAGGAAATCAAATTTGGAGCTAGGATCGCCCAAACGAAGTATGGAGAGAAGGATTACTCAGTACCCTAAATTTTAATTTGACCTTTAATCCAACACAGTAATTAATCAGTCCTTTTATAAATTAATTATATCGTAACCGTTAGCTGACCAAGGTCCCGGTGAGTTTTATTAAGAATAATTAAAATAGTCTGAATGACTTTTGTTCCAATACAGCTACCAAAGACCAATTGTTATCGTTAACACAGTACATTATTTATGCAACAATTACAGAATATTTCTAGCAGTGTCACAGATTATATTAATAATAGTGCTGTAATTTTTAATAACGGGAATGGACGTAATGTTCAGCTCAAATTGTAATCCTCCGCTTTTCTGTGACTCTGTAGCAACACAATACAGTGCTCTCTAGAACAATAAACTACGCAAATACAACACAAACCCCTCCTAAGCCATTGCAGAAAATGCCATCTTAGACAAGCAGTCATTTCAATCCATTTTTTGCATTTTTCTCTCTTTAAAAAAGCGTATGAAAGTTCATAGCTCTTTCGGCTTAGACTCATAAACCAAGGGTTGTCATAGTTGGATTAGGGATTCGTTTAACGCTAACTAAATAAATCTTAAATTATCTGGCCTAATAATCTGGCCTTTCCAAATAAAGATGTATACAACAATGTAATTTTCATTGTATCGGGTAAAACCATTAAAACCATTTTTGAGAAATAATACAATTAATGTGGATTACGTCAATCCGTTTAACAGTCTTGCTCTACTGCTGAATGAAACCTTTAGACCTGAGACAAGGTATACAGAGTTCACAGAGTTCCAAAAACATGCAGTGGAGTTTCATGGCTTTAGTGGCTTGAGTTTTCGGTATAATAGCATCTGTTATTACGTTCTTCTTAAAATTTCTTCTTCAAAATTTTGGACGAGCTTTTTAGTTACACTGTATTTCGAATTTATTTTTTGGTGTATGCAACTTCGCCCGACATTTAGGAACACTAAGATACGTTGGCTATTGTAAAGGTTTACACGATTACGTGTAAATCACCCAAAATGCTAACCATGCAGCAGAACATTTCATTTAAAGTTTTGTCCTCCACGAGCTGATTCCACTATTTTTCTCAAATGCAATTAACATCTGACAATGCTGGCAACATCATATGTTTAAATAGATCTACTTTAATGTCATACGTAGCAAATGTATTATATGTAAATGCATTTTGCTTTTTGTAAGTTACATTCCATGATTTGTATCTACGCTATTTTCGTACTCTGTTTTGTAATAAGTACCATAACAGATTCTTAAAAATCAATTTTAAATGCAAACATTATTTTTTTTAGGTTTTCGCAATATTAAATGATGCTAAATGAATAATAAAAAAACACTTTACTTAATATATAGTCAACAATATATATTCAACATCACACGTGAAGTACAGGTAAAATTCACGAATAATCGTGTAGATATTGTAGGTATTAGATGTTCGGTCTGCAATACTGAAACGTGGATGTAAGTGAATATATATGAATAATATTCCTTTAGAGGTTAAGGTGCAAAATTGACGTTGCCTGCAAACACTTTGGGGCGTCCATCGGAACTAGAAAACGTATACATTAGGTCTTAAAAAGGAAACAGCGGCGCGTCCGTAAACCCTGTGATTGACAGCAGGCATGGAATATTGGCAGGTGTTTAAATCTGTCGCGTCTCTAAGTAATGATCACGCAGTCTCGATAGTAACTTTGGAATGGAGAAGTCAATTTCTAAAGGTTTTCTATCATGAATTATACGGGAAATGTGCCGGGATTCGGCTTCATGTTTTCCGGTGATATAGCTTCCCTTATTGTTTGTTCTTTAACATAAATTAAGCCCGTTTACGTTACCTGGTAATATTCCAGGTTTACTGGAGACGAACCTATTACGCCGCCAGTGGCTGACAGTGATTGGCCAGAGTGGCTGCGTTTGTGGGATTTTACTGGTGCTGGTCCAGAAGGTTGTTTTAGCATCAGTCAGTTTACTGGGCCGGAGCAAATTGAATCTTGTGTTGAGAGGGAAAAGCGTACCCACCTACAATTAGCTGTGGCAAGGGATGGGCTTTCGGCTCTGGAACATACGGCGGAGGCGATGCAGTTTTTTTGTCTTTAATTTGGGGACGTGAAGAAAGGCTGCAGTCCTGGCTTGTTGGTCACATTGTCGCCTGTCTCTGAACATCATGCAAAGTAAGTGCCCTGAAGTTCAAATACTCCTATCACTGGGGTAAAGGGCAGAAGCAGGAAGAAGTGGACGTCTCAATGATTATGCAATAATCGGTACGGACGTGGGGCATTAAATATTGTAGTTCATGGGTGATTGGGCATGGGTTGATAGTAAGTGTTATGACCTGGGTATTCGGTGGTTTTTAGTGTTCGTTTTCAACAGAGCTAAATGTACTGTTGCTTGGCAACACTGCCATTCAGAGACGAATCTACCTTTTTGTTTCCTTGTGTGTGATTTTCTCAACCACAACTGAATCTTACGTTCCGGTAAATTTTTTGTGTTATTTACATTTATAATGGCAATAACTTAAAATTAAATGACGTCCCAAATATTCTCTAGTTGTAACACTCGTAAGACATTTACACATTTTCCGTTTCGTACAACCTTTAAATTAATGCTGTATTAAGGATGTGTTGCAATCTTTTGAGGTCCAGATCGGTTTTAATATAGTAATTTGTAATTCTTTGAGGTGAAAACATGCTCCACTTTCCTGCAGTAGTTTAATTTTTGCAACAGGCCTGACTCGGATAGTTGAACACATTAAGAACAGACAGATTGGCCGCCTTAGACGAATCTGAGATTTATCTGCGGCTAATTTCAGGTATTATATTCCCTTGGATTAAAAGGATACCCCGCAAAACGCCGAATTCACAGTGGATTTCGTACCGTAATCACCTCCACAAATAAGCAAAGTTGACGAACGACATGTAGATGACTTACCTATCGAATTAATTGCCTCGAATCTACAATCACTAAGACGTTTGATATAATCGTCACGTTGGTTAATTGCGGCTGTGGTGATGTACGGGTTAATAATAATTTATGCAATATACTAAGTGCATGAAAACACATTATTGGTAAAAAAAAAAAGAGAGAGAACAATGTAATGATATTACAAGAAAAAATGAAAGTGTTGTTCCTGTGAACTCAAAGATTACCACACCGGGTTTGAAAGTCAAATTATATTCGTGTAACATTTTGGTACTTGGTATACATTTGTTAATTTCAATTTTAGCTGGCGGGGACTGGAATATATGTAAAACAACCAATTTACTGTATTTTGCGTATTAAAGCACTGAAAAGTATTCATTTTACTTCTTGGGTTCAGTTCTGCGTGATTAAATGTTACAGTAATTGGTAGTACATTTCTATACATTTCTTTGTGTTTTACATTCAATATCATCATATTAATATTCGCTCCATAAATGTCGATTAAGTGTATACCTTCTGTTTGTTATCTGAATTTAAGGAGTCAGCTCGTCTCGGTCGTGTTTGATATATATGCTGCTTTATTAGTAAATATAATGCTGTTATTTTGACTCCTGAACGAACAGAGTAGATGTTTGGTTGAGAGGTTCAAATCTAAGCTATACATTAAAAAAATGTCGGGTCAACCAAAACTTCGTTTTTCATAGGAATTGTCACGCTCTCGACTGCTGACTTTTAAACTGAACATAGTATCGTCAGTGTGCTCTTAAAATAAACAGTGGAAATCACTCACTCTGTTATTTTGTATTAAAGTGATTGTATAATAATTTGACTTGCTTAAAATACGATAGTCTTGATGTAAATATACATACAATGCACATAATAACAAATTAATAATAATACTTATTACTAATAGTAGTAGTCTTACTGTTGTTGTTGCTAATACTAGATGTTTTTGTTTGGTTAATTTGCACAATGTTGCGTGTTAAAACCTGTACTGACGCCTCCTGCCTTTTCACCGTTAAACAGAGATCCCAGTTTGCGCCGGTTGTAACCAGCACATAGTAGACCGGTTCATCCTCAAAGTGCTGGACCGCCACTGGCACAGCAAATGCCTGAAATGCAGCGACTGTCAGTCACAACTGACGGACAAGTGCTTCAGCAGAGGCGACAGCGTCTACTGCAAAGACGACTTCTTCAAGTGAGCCGCCGACGCCTACCTCCCGTACTTCTTGGTTCTTTAGAAACCAGGTGTCGTTTCACAACATTTCTCATTAAGGAAACCGCAGCCGACGATGGAAAGAAACGAATCGCATAAACTATAAGCTAACAGTATATTATATTGCATGATATAATTTCATGATTGCTAAAAAACCATTATATATTATTCTACCCATTCCTGTCGAATAATGATGTCTTCTTCATCTAATAATAATTATTAATACTATCAGTAGTAGTATTCTCCCCTTGCTTTGCGGGTTTCCAACAGATACTCCAGTTTCCACCCGCAGCCCAAGTACATGCGATTATGCTAATTGGCGCCACTAAATTGCCCGTAGTGGGTGACTTTGTGTGTGTGTGAGCGCCCTGCAATGGACAGGTGTACCTGCATGCTTCATCTACACCCGCCCCCCGCGACCGTAAACAGATTAATCGCTAATAAGATTACTATTATTATCATTATTATTATTACAAAGAACCTGAGTAGTCTACGTATAACCGCGTCCATTGAAATTAGTGGTATTTTTACAACCAAAATCTTGATCTCGCTCATGTTGTATCAGGAGATTCGGGACCAAATGCGCCGCGTGCCAGCAAGGTATCCCACCGACCCAAGTGGTGCGGAGAGCGCAGGACTTCGTGTATCACCTGCACTGCTTCGCCTGCGTCGTATGCAAGAGGCAGCTGGCGACGGGCGACGAGTATTACCTGATGGAAGACAGCAGACTAGTGTGTAAGGCTGACTACGAGACGGCGAAACAGAGGGGTGAGCGCCCAGTCCAGTCTCAGAATACATAGACACTTCCACCTATTTCAATACGTTTTTGAAAAATAGATTCATTAGAATTATGTGCGTGTCTTTTATTCACAAGTCCTATTTCCATATCATACATGTGTATACTCTAACATAAACGGCCAAGGAGTAACGTTAGTTTTAACTTTTTGATTGTAAATTCTTCTTGGTTTCATACTTCATACTGTCGGACAGAACATACTTTGGTTAAATCCTGGGAAATATTAAGAATGAATTAAATGGATATGAAATTCAGCGAATAAACAACGTGTCCCATAGTATCTTTGTAGCTCAACCTACTGACAGGACGCCCGCGTAGTCACGCTGCATAATATTAAATTTATATTATTCTAAAAATTAAGGATTTCTCAACAATATGAGTTATAAAAAGCATACAACCGTATTCTATGAATACGAATTAAACTACTGCATCCAGGAGTAAACTTCAAATGTGAGGTCAAAAGGTCTCAAAATTCTGGACCCAGATGTGTCGGTAACGCCGCATGTCTGTCTGTGACCGAATCTGGAAACTGTACAGTGCGTAAGTGAGAAAATGCTGATGACATCCCGCGGTGTAACCGAGAGTCAGCACATTCCAGGCTTATTCGAATAAAATACACAATGTATCACCTGCTGTTTATGCTATTTGATCTTTCCCCGATGCCTTATTTATACTCAAAGAGCTACTGATGTAGGCCTACATTAAAATAGGGATTTTACAAGCCCTTTGCTGAACTAAATCTTCGCCTTGAAATGCTAAGGTGCAAGTTAGGCCTGCAATAATGTGTATGAGAGTGATACAACAATAATGAAATAGTAATATAAATTCATACGTAAAATCTGATTAGTCCTACTGATATTTCACGTTTAGTATTCTATGTGATAAATGTGGGGTTTATATTGAAATCCAGTGTGACTGGACCTGTTCAGGTCATAACATGGCTTTTGTTTAGTTTAATGTACTTACATTTTGGAATGATCATAGGCGCATTAAAGTAAGCTACTGCTAGACGCAGTCACAGTATACTCCGTTGCGAAATTACACCTAATACTACAAGAGGAAAAGCCTGTATATGAAATGCAATTTATATCTACAGCTGTTTGGATTTACAGTAGCTATCTGAGAGGTCATTTCCTTGACGTGGGGAGCCGATGTACATTTTCAGCAAAAACACACAAGTGTGTTTTTCGCTAACAAGGGAACACCATTATTTACGACCTGTGTTGTCACTGGAACTTGCCGCCAAATGCTCGCATGCAAAAGCGTGAGAATTTAGGGACTTGATTTACACAAGAGGAGTAGTAATAGCAATTAAATAGAAATAATGTAGTGTTACGTTTAGTAACGAATAAAACATTCCGGACCGTTAATTAATGGCCTGCATTTCAATTTGCTTGTGGTTTTATGTCGGCTTTTGTTTCAAATACCTTTATTATTAACTTGAACCTGAGTATCCCACTGTCTGATCTATTTTGACCTTTTTCATTAATATGACGTGGTCTGCAGCAAGCGACAGCTGAGAAGATCAATGTTTGACATTTCTCATTTATTGCACGCTGAAACTGAACAGGCTTTACTTACTTTCTAGACCCAGTGTTTAGCAATTAACAGTGAAAACGCAAAGTGCGTCTGTCCAGTTCATGGAAGGGTGAGGCACGTTTGAAAAAGATCAAATCCCTTTGCGGGTGATGTTGGACACACTGGACCCTTAGGACCGCACATAATCCCCACCGTGCTTTATCCCATATTTCTCAGAGGCTGACTCTACGGCAAAAAGACCACGGACTACAATTACCGCCAAACAGCTGGAAACACTGAAGAACGCCTATAACAACTCCCCCAAGCCGGCCCGGCACGTCCGGGAGCAGCTTTCATCAGAAACCGGCCTGGACATGAGAGTGGTGCAGGTACCGCTATCTTTATGATATCATTAATTAGGCTTACGATTATAACATTAGGGATCGTTTCTTTAGTCCTCGCTTAAATCCCGACGTAAATGGCACAGATTAGCATGAGATCGGGTTTTATTGTTTAAATGGCAGACCAGAGTAATCCGTTAAAGGGGGATGGGGGGTCATAATGGCTTTAATTTGCAAAATGATTCAGTTAAGTGTATTTCCCATTTGAAAGTCAGATCGCAGAGGACAAAGCCCTCCTCGATTGTCTGTAAGTAAGCTTGCTGTGGCACACTCTGGCCATATATATTGTTTTATGCCCATCCGAGGGCACTAAGGGATTGTGGAAAGGACTCTACTTCCAATCTCCATTATTCATTTACCTTTTAAGAGACTTGTAAAAAAAAAAAAAAAACATGATGTCAGCTTGAATTCCCCAGTACAGCCTTGTCAAACGGTTGTGTCCCAAAAAACTATAAACCAGCCGATTTTAGCCAAAGTACTGCCAAATACGTGAAGCTTATACTTTAAAAGCTACAGGTGCAATAAACAAACCACAAAGAATCTCCTTTACGTGTACTTTCAAAACCATAATTTATGTTGCAGTTAATTGTGTAGTACATGTTTAATATGAATAATTTAAATCAAGGAGTGGTTACGTAACCTTTGTCCTCAGTGGGTAAGGATGACCTGAAACAATTTGTGAGCTAATTACATGTGTGATACATTGTGTCTGAAGCCCGAAAGATTCGAAGGTTGCTGTTACGTCTCTCAGCATCAATCTTTTTGCCTGAGGTTAAAAAATGTAACTGACATACGCTAAAGACAAGTTAACAAACTTAATTAACCCCCCTCCCATATCTTAAAGCGCAACATGGTATCTGTTACAAAGTCAGTTTACAGAATTTGCCTGATCATGTTTTATGTGGGAGAGTACATGCATGAATGAGAACATGCATTCTCTACATAAACACAGCTGAGTGTGGAAATCAAATCCCCAAATCTGGACGTTTATGGCTACAGGACTACCCACTGAGCCATGGTACCACCCTGCTAAATATCCAGTTATTCTGAAAGGCTGCAAGCCATTTGTGTCACTTGGAACAAAAGTCTGCCATCGACTTAAGTCTAAACCATTGCAATTCAGGTGTTTTGTGAAGAATATACTTTCTTTACGGGAGGAGGAGCTCTGATGCCTCAGACGTTGAAGGCTTTTCCTTGGCTCCACCCCCTAAACACCAACCTCCCCCCACCCAGGTGTGGTTCCAAAACCGGCGTGCGAAGGAGAAGAGGCTGAAGAAAGATGCAGGCCGACAGAGGTGGGGGCAGTATTTCCGAAGCATGAAGAGGTCGCGGGGTGGCTCAAAGTCAGACAAGGACAGCATCCAGGAGGAAGGGATAGACAGTGACACAGAGGTCTCCTTCACAGGTAATCTGGCATGGTGTCAAATTAACCCGCCAGAAAAGAACAACCAGAATCCTACCATAAAATATGTAGAAAGGGTTAAAATAATTGATAAAAACAAAAGTTTTCTCATCCCCATTGAGAAACCAGATTCTCTGAGGACATTTTCATTGAACCAAGAGTGAGCCTTTGACATCATGGGCTTGAATCTGTGCAGTGTATTAAAACTCTGTCCATCCTGCTCTGTGACCTTAGATGAGCCCTCCATGTCTGACGTCAGCCATTCCAATGGGATCTACAGCGGTCTAAATGAGACGTCCCCTGCCATCGCCCGACCAGGAGGCAACCATGGAAACTTCCCCCTGGACCAAGGGGTCATCCAACCGCAAGAGCAGTACCATGATGTCCGATCCAGCAGCCCCTATGCACTGCCTCAGTCCCCTAGCTCCCTACAGACTCTGCCTGGACATCAGCCTCTCATTTCTAGCCTGGGGTACCCTGACTCCGGGCTGCCCATCATGGCCCAGGGTGGGCCCCCCAGTATGACCCAGGCTATGCGGGTAATGGGAGGCACTAACGGCCCAAGTTCAGACTTATCCACAGGCAGCAGTGGCGGATACCCCGACTTCCCAGCCAGTCCTGCCTCCTGGCTAGATGAGGTGGACCACTCTCAGTTTTGAGGGCCCCACTGGTGAGGGCCCACCAGTGGAAAGTATGATATGTTCAAAACACATGTCATGGGGGAAAAAAGCCCTTTTCATGACCTGGGAAGGAGATCTCCATCATGCTGTGGTTTTTGGACTACATGCAGTCCAATGAAGCCCCAACCTGTCCTCTTTTGAACCCCTCAGAAGCTCCCGAGCTTCTGCTTGAACTTCATATTTAATTCACATTTCATTCAGGCTCTGTCTGCACACACTGGGGTTGGGCCGGGGCTTTGAGCATGCTGGGAGACTATCGAGGGTAATCCTGCAGCTTTGAGGGTGGCTGATTTAACAGAAAGTGGACTTCTGGTGGCTCTCGCATGTTTGATGGAAGTTAACGGGCAATAGAAAAACATCAGAATCAGAGTGCCGGGGTCCCTCAAGCCCTCGAGCTGGACTTCTCTGCAGCTAGTATGCTCCTGGGCTCCTGCTTTGAGTGCCTGTGTGAGAGCTTCTGAACTCCCCTCCTGTCCTCAAATTGTTTTTCTTCGGTCAGTCAGATGTGAAAACTTTGCAGAATTGTCCTGAAACACTGGAGGTAGGAGAGAAAACAGACTTCTGGAAAAACCATGATGCCTGAGACCATTAATTTTTTTTTTTTCGAAAAAAAATAAAAGTATTTACTAGTTTCTTATTTGACATGTGCGGTTTTCATCTCATTCATCAACAAGGCGGAGTCCACCAGCACTATATCTCCACAAAAGTAACCGTCTTCTTTGCATCGTTAAACCGACGTGGTTCCACTTAACCCGGGTGAAAGTGCGTGACTTGTATAGGGGTAAGGCAGTCTCTGGCTCATGTGGCTGACTGAAGATGGAAAACGATTGGCAGACGGTCACGATACAGCATCACGATTGGGTCGCCAGACTCTCCTAGCCCCTCCCACCTCTTTCATGTCTTTCTATTCTTGATGTACCTTTTCGTCAGTCTTTCTTAACAGTGTCTGTTGCCAAACGTTCCCTGTACTCGTTGTACTTTATAACCGTTGGAAGCTTGGTTTTTACACCCCCCCCCCAGAGGCTAACGTGGACTTTAAAGAAGAAGGTGGATTGATTCAACATGTAAATGTGTTCCTTTATTAATTAGGAGTATTTCTATGCATTTGTGTGTTCTCAGATGTATGTTAAGTGATTTCATAACACTGGAACCCACCTGGCCAGTCTATCCGTTTGTTTATGTGGAATACGTTTTATGTCTGTTTATTCTATCTGATGATTAAGTGGTACTGGTCTTTAATAAATTTGTCACTGAAATCCTCCTTTGAGTGGTTTTGTAAAGCATATGGGATGAAAAGTGCCCGTTAGATGCACTAGGGGCAGTCAGGTGGCAAGTATGCCTGCTGAAGACACAGTCTGAGTGCGAATAACGGGGACTTTGCCAGCATGCATTTGGGTGGCAACATCCAGAGTCCCTAGTGAAAGAGCATGATCCATTTTGACTCTGTGGAAAGGTTCTCATCAAAGAAGGCAAATATTCCCAGGATGCACTGCATGACAAAGCCATACAGACAGTGGCCAATGATGGCGAAGGTAGTATTTTTCAGTCCTGCGACTTCCTGCTTCTATAAGCAGACCACGTAGCTGAGAGAGTGGAAATGCAAAGTGCACACAAAACAGAAGTGCACATATGATTTACGTTATATGTCAAAATTAACATTCTGAAGTTGGCTACCATCCCGCTCTCTGCCAGCTGAACTAGTCAATAAAAATGAACACAGTAAATATTACACCATGACTTTCATCAAAAAAGCACAATAATTTCATTATCCACAAGCTATTTTTTTTTATAAAGAATAGTACTAGAATTATGAATTTTTATATACAAAATTCTATTATCATTTTAGTATGTTGGCTGACTGCAGACTGCTATACGCTGCACCTTGTTTCCTGATGTACACCGTCTTTGAAGTGTTGGCTATAATTTACAGAGCTTAGACCAACAGTACAACACATCACAGTTAATATGCAGCTGCTGAGCAGAGCCTGAGAAGTATTGAGTTAACACTGCTTTAATACATTTATATAAAGAATTCTCTTTATATCGACAACCCAGTATGGGATAAGTGATTAGAAAATGGATGGAATTCTCTTCATAGGTTCTTTTTTATCAATAATTATTCATTTCTTTCCTGGAATGCCACCAAAATAGACAGTTTGTTTGCTAGTTATAACTATAACTATTTTTTTTCCTTCCAGAAGCAAATTACTGTACATTTATGCTTATTATTTAGTGGAATTTTCATATGGTATCTTTGTACTCACATCACACGAGTGAATGAGTTTTGTCTTCATAGAAAATATCAGTTGATTTTTTCATGTAAACAGCATGTTTTCACATGATTATGTTTCTGCAAATAAATCGAGCTTTGTAGCATTTTTTACCACAGTCTCTACGTCACACTTTCAACAGGATATGTACAGGCAGCCATTACGAGATTTAAGTAGTAAGACTAAAGCACAGTTTTATGAATTATTCTTCCTAGATTGCGTTAGTGTCATGGTCCACTGCCGTCACGGCTTGCAGGGATGGATGGATGGATGTGTTTTTGTACATAGTGTGTGTGTCACTCACCTTCCTTACTCCAAATGAGTACGATGTGTAAGGCAAGAAACACAGATGAGTAACAAAGACATATGTGTGGTGTTGGGTTGCCGGGGGCTGGATGGTGATGTGTGGAGGGCTCCTGGATTCTCTGAGCCTTTCTATTCTTATCTGATTGCAGGGGAAACTTGTCAACAGTCACATGTTTCCATCCACTTTTGTTAGCATATCGCTAAATGGTAATCGACAAGAACTTTCCATTCACAGGGAGAAAAAAGCTTGAAAAAAAAACAATAGAGCACTGATTGCCAATAAATTAATATACATGTTGAGATGCTGACTGACTACACAATTATTATTACAATTGCATCCATGCATCCATTCTTACATCCTCGCATCTACCCATGCATCCATCCATCTCCATTACCTCTTTGAGAGTTCCATTTACAAATCATATATTTCTACATAAAATCTAATCAAGCATGACAGCTTAAAATAAAAGCACTGAATTTCAGAACTGGTAAACTCAGAAATACAACAGCCTGTCCAAAACATGTTACAATTCCAATGCCAAAAACAAAGATGTTCTGGCACCTATTTCATTTTCTTGAACGAATCTCACTGCCCCGCGATTTCGGCCAGGACAAGCAGTGAGAAGATTGACGGCTGATCACGCTGCCCTCTTTTTGCCCAGGTAGATAAGGACACCTGAGAGGACCTCAGCGATCTGACTGAATTTGCAAATTGCTTGCTTGGCTAATTACCAAAGGTGTATCAATAGTTCAGTGAATGTTTAGTGGCAGAAATCTGATGCAGAGTGCACAAGGACAGTTAGATCTGAAGATAACCGTACGTCGTTTTCTGAGGCGCCCCTACCAGACTGAAATATTTAATCTCTTACACTGTAGGGATATCACAGGGCAGCTTGTGAATTCCCTATATGTTTACTTATTTAAAGTCAGGTTCCATTAGATGTATTAGGCAATTGCCGCATATCTACAGAAGTGTGTAAGGGGAATAACTAATTGAAAGGTTGAGATATATGAACAATCATTGATGCTGAGCTGGAATCAAAGCAGCAGATATATATTTTGAACCTTTTATGGTACACCTTCCTGACAAAGAAATCCTTGCAAAAAAGTACAACATATAGGATTGACTTCAGAAATCCCTGCTGTTGAACTGTGATTCATAAAGCAGAATATGAATACTTATTTTATTGTTACATATATTATTATTATTATTATTATTATTATTAAAATCATAACCTCATGTGTTGATTCCAGTTTTAAGACTTCAACAGAAAGTGCATGTCTTTTATTTTCACTTGTGTTATTCAATGCATAGAATACTGCGTTGGCCAACTTAGGAGCCGAAGGCAAATACAGCAGAAGATTGCACCGTTTAGTTTAAGATTGATAATCTATAATAATACACAGAATCTACACCTCCCAGGAGTTATTTCGAGTGAACCTACAGCAGCTGGCAGTGTGAGTTCGAAGATGGTTCTTAAGCAGTGGGAGTCATTTGAACACACTCCTGGCAGTCTGTTGTTTCTGACTGAACTATGTTTCCATTCGATAAGGCCTCCGATTATTAGATTATTTCAGCTCAGCTGGTACTAGCACAATCTGTCCAGGTAACAGGTGAACAGCTAGGTGGGGGGGGGGGGGGGGGGACGGAAAGTGCAAAGGAGGGGCGAAACCCGAGGCGGGTCGGTGTACCGCCCCATTCCTTGGCAAAGAGGGCGGGGGCCGCCGCCCCAACACACCCCAAAAAG
>JAACJT020000095.1:3195649-3212179 GCA_009936485.2 Gymnarchus niloticus | reverse complement strand
TTTTTGTTCTATGAATACTCTCTAGTTATGTGCGCGGAGGGGGGGGGGAGGGGAGGGGGGGGGGGGGGGGGGGGGGGGGGGGGGGGGGGGGGGGGGGGGGGGGGTGGGGGTGACTGACATGTCAAAGGAGTCGCTAATCCCACGTCTGCTCAGTTTACCGCGCCATTTCCTGGCAATCAGGGCAGAGGCACTCGCACCAAACCAGCACAGAACGAAGCTTCCTGAGAAAGGGGTTAGTTCCCAGGTGCCAGTTCTATTGTGTGCTCCCTTAAAGGGGCGGACCACAGATTGATGTACCGTGGGACTGGGCTGTAGCAGACCCCTGGATAAACTCCAGTATTTTAACGGCCAGGAGTATTTCATCCACTCATTTTAATTAGTTTAATATCCTCATACCTTTGCAAACTACGTGCAGTACGTCAATGTTGCACAATCCTTTAATAAGCAAGGCATATAACTATAATGTTGACTGTACTTTTTGTGATTTTTTTCATCAAATATTTCATGGGAAATCTGTAGAGTTCCAACCCACCAGTGATTACAGTGGTATGACATGTAGAACCTGCTTTCCATGGGTCCTATATGAGCGAGGTAATTACTTGCAAGTTAAACTGAGGCAAATCTCAAGTACTCAACTCAGGGTGGACATGGCAGCTGACAGGCAACGATTCCTCTGCAGACAAGTGGCATGAGAGAAACAACATCGCATGAGGGAAATGCTCAAGGCTATTAGGGTCAGAGAAACGGGGGCAGTAATAATCTTGTACTCGATTAATCAAATGGATTTGCGAGTAATTTTGGGCATTTTAAAAATTTCGGAAACACAGATGTACCTTCTGTTCACTTCTTTGTAACAGAAAGCTGACTTTATTCTGTTTTTTGAAGGTGACACGACAGTAAACTTGCAGTAAATATTTTGGTTGCAGCCATGGGGGGTGGGGGGGTGATGTACGTCTGATATGAAAGACAGGTGTCCTGCCTGTTAGCGTGACTTACTGGCTTGCATCATGCAGCTTCAGTGTCAGCTGGCTGGAGTAAATCAGGCCTGACAGTAACACCTCCCATGGGGACTGCGGGTTACTGCAACAATTTGGGGCAAATGGAGGAAATGCAATGAGGAGGTGGAGGCGGGGGAGAATGGGTGGGTGTGTATGTGTTTGTGTGGCTGCATGCACTCACATTTAGCAGGGGTCAGGGCAGGAAAAGTTAAACAGGAAAAAAAAAAAACAACGATGGCTGAAAACTAAACCCTCCATTTCCGCAACCTGTTAATGAATAACATCCTTTGGTGGTCTGTGCTTTGTCATTCAGGGCCGGGCAAATGCAAGGTTTAAGGGTGGAAGCTGGTAGTCCACAGGAGAAAAAAAGAAGTGAGCCGTGTGGCATTGTCATTGTTCGGACAACAAGGGCCAGAGTCCCTGGGTTTAAGTGGGTGTGGCTGGGATTTGCGAGGTGGAACTGACTGTTGAGCAGTCCGCTTTCATAAATGGTAACCAATATATGCATGACTGAGATAATCAGGCTTGCCTGGAAGTCTGTCACAACCAGGTCAAATATCCTGTGGATGAGTATTAAATTAAAAAAGGGAAAAATATCATGTAATTGCACCAAAATTGCAATTTAATGATTATTATTATTATTATTATGTGACGCAAGACAGGGGAATGTTTTCATAATTTCCACGTATAGCTAATAGAATATAAGCACGTTTTAAATGAAGAGGAACTAATTGAACGTAACACACCTTACTGCCTAAGATCTTCAGCGGTACGCTAAACTCCATTTAACTCCTTTCTCGCGTGTTATACCGAATTTTAATAATACGAGGATCGCCAAGACAGCAGGAGTGTTTAGGGTGCGAAATGAAAGCGTGAACTTTTATAGCAGTGAAATGATTCGCTCCCCTGTCGGGGGAGGGCTCATGTAAATGATGCCCTGTGTGAAAATTGCACCATTGCTGCTTAGATCAAGCGTCGATAAAACCAGTATATCAGGCACCGGTACGCGCTTTATCTGCCGTTGACGCAAATCTCCTCATTTTTCTTATCCACACACGTTTATACTGGAAGTTAAATATGCTCTCTAGGCCAGCGGTGTCATCATCCCCTGGGTCCTTTGGCGTACACGTGGCGTGGAGTGTTAAAAGCTCCCGTGGGACTGCTGTCGTTTGTCCGCCTGTCCTACCCACTGAGGCAGATGGCCCCCACACCTCTAGATTAGATGGTGAGTAAAGAGATGTGGGCCTACCATGAGGCAGGGAGGGATTCTTATACGTAAGAAGGATTTAGGAAGAAAGCGCTGGGTTATTTTTCTGATAATAATTGAACCCTAGCCTAAGTGTATGATTTAGTAGGATATGGAAATTGGGTATTGCCACGTAGTCCAGTTAACTTATACGTGCAAATTAAAAACCAGTGTGCCTAGCATTAAACAAACACGTCTTGTTGTCTCCCTCTTCATTTTTCTCATTGTTCAATTAGCCGTAATTCACACCGTTGCTTCTTATTTACATGCACTCTTCCAGTGTACGTGAGTGCGGTTTGGTCAACACCAGATTTTCTTTCTCTGCGGAAATGAAGCCTTATTGAGGACAAGGAGGTATCGCTATCCTGCATTAGAGAGACCGAGGTCTTCTGACCGCCTCGGTGGGGCTGGAGAACAAAGAGGCCGCAGCGAAGTATCAGATTGAAGAGGGTGATAAATTACTTAGCGTAATTGCGGGGCGGGCAGCGCGGGGGGAGACCAACCCAGGCGCTCGCGCCGCTCGGCGGTGCTCTGCGGCGCGAGATGAGGCGCGTGGGTGTCACCGCGGCGGATGCATGCGGGTTTACGGGGGGCGTGACGCTCTTTAAGAGCCCGCCACGTTGAAGAGCTCGGCTGTTTGCAACTGCAAGCTGCTTACTAGACCGAGTGCAGCGTAATCCCTCGGGACTGTGAGGTTGGAAACCGCTAGCAGAGGAAAGAAAAAAAAAAAAAAAATGAATATTAGAATATTTCAAAAAGGTGCAATATTACATTTCTCGTTGCCATAGCACCCAAAGGGATTGCTACCTAAAAAAAATTAGTTTTTACTTACTTATCGTTCAGTATTTTTAAAAACGAATATATTTATTTGCATTTTCCTTAGCAGGTAGTAAACAGATTATACAAAAAAATATATTTTCATAATACTCAATAAATAAATACACGAGTATTTTAATCATAACAGAATTTGAATATCCTAAGAGTATTTTACGATTTTTATATATATATGAGTATAGTTTCAGAGAGACTACAATGGTTGTCGAACGCTACACCCGCAGACCTAGAGTGTAGTGCTGCTTGGTGGCACTGAACCTGCATTTACTCATCATCTCCACGTCAGCCTTTATGATAAGACTGGGTGCTTCTGTCTATTTTTGTAACACTGCGGGCTCCATTCACTAAAGCCGGTCTCCTACGTGTGGTCTGAGTGTCCGAGGGCGCCCCCAGGGTCTCTCTGGTGAACTGCAACACACAGGGCTTTAACGGTGCCTGATGTGTCCTGTTCTGGCAATGACAAACATACAGGTACACGTGTGTGTGTGTGTGTGAGAGAGAGAGAGAGTTCAGCAGCTAAACCTCAGCACATCAAATCATGTGAAACTTAGATGCCCCATTATTATTTTTTTTTTTTTGCTAAATTGCTGAATATTAACCCTTTAAGCCCTGCCACTTTGCCGCTGCACCTTTCCTGAGGTGCTCGACTTTAATGATTGCTGTGCTGAATACCCAGCAGCATACAAATGCATACTGAGTAAGTCCCCCTGGAGAAGGGCTTGCAGGAGATGAAACGGAAACAATGGGTCCAGATGGCATGTAAATGGCATGCAGAGGCAGAGCTGAAGCAGGTAAGCCAGGACAGGTCTCCATCCAGTCTCAGGGTAGCGGGCACTTTAACACTATTATGTTGTCCAGTAAGTAAGCATTTTTTTTTTTTTTTTTTTTTATTATTTCACATTTGTCGCCAACAGTTTTATGCCAACAAAGGCACCAGATAACATACAGCTTCTTAAGTTTCCAGAGTTCGTTGCTGTTCTTTTGTTTGCGATCGTGCGTACTTGATAAATAGCCTGCTTATAGCTTAAGACATCACAATTTCATTTGTCATAGTTGCTTCAATACCACTGTAAGAAAATCAATAAGTAAAGCGTGGGATGTGGAATGACTACACTCCCTTGTTCTTGAATAACATCACTGTGTAAAATGGCTGTATAGTACAGTACTCACTAAATGACAGTTAGGAAGCAGTAAGCTGTTACTTCTTTCTTAATGGCTGTTGAGACCGTAGTTGTAGATCACAATGTGGTCTAACTGATGTGCATTTAAAACGCCTGTCCATTATGACATCATAAGTGGGAGCACTGGAAACATAATGGCCACACTAGTCCTGATCAAATCATTTTTTTACAATGCAATTTCTGTCAGATACGACCATTAAATTAATAACGGCAGCTCCCTTTTAAGATGAAATGTTCAGTGTAGTTAGTCTTCCCATTTCGACTTTCCATGAAATGTATGGGAAAATGTGTATTATAGTATATAATGTTTTTGTGCACTGATTTAATGTTTTCAAACCTGCATGTGAGGTTTTTACTAGAACCTTTGGGGTGCCATATTGGGAGGAGCAGTAAACTGGACTGGATGTTGTTGCATTTTAACCAATAAAAATAAAATCACGCAGGATATATGCCATCTTTCTCCATCTAGGGTTTGTAGTTTAGTATCTCATTTAATAATGTTACATTTTAGGCCGTAATGTGACTCGTAATTGCACATCCACATTTATAGAGTGTAACATGTCAAAAATGTTTGGATCTACTCTGTCTTAAGAAATTATAGCGATCACGAGGAGCTTTTGTTTGTGTGATAAAGTCATTTAATTTGGAGATCTTGCATGGCAGTGCCCCTCCCCCCTTCTGACATTTCTCGTGTTGAACATCCTCATAAAAATCCAGAAAGGACCGACTCTAATCTGTGGCATCAATTGTCTTTGATTTTATTTTTGTCTGCTGACACCTCGTCCATTTTTGTGGCTCACTGAGTATTAAAGGATAGTTAATCGATCAAAGGCAAGTGTCTATCGAGGCTCGATTTAATCAGCCTCTGAAGGGAGGGGGGGGGGGGCATCGTTCATAATCTGGACGGAAGTGTCACAGAAGGGGGACACATTTTAGAGATGACACGATATTAACATTTTAGCAAGTTCCTCCACTTGGCTGCTTTTTATGAGTAATGTTTTTCCTTGCAAAGACTATTAAGCCGTCCCTGCTCTCTTGAGGTTCTGCCCAGAAAATGCTCTCAAAATGAAAAATGGCTTCTCCGTTTTTTAATATTTTCAAAATTAAAATTTTCACGCATATTATTGTCTTCCAGGAAAAGGCATAATCCTTGAGACGACCATTAATTTCAGCAAAATGGCAAATCAGATCTAGTTTTTTGTATACTATACTGATCCATAGTAATCCAGACACACCAAAATACTCAGGAAGCACCGTTTCATGCCACAATCCAGGTTTAAACATTTGCCTATCTCCCCCCTCCCTCACTCAGTGATTTAGTATAATTCATGCCAATGAGATTACCTTATCCAGAGAAGAGGTTTGGTGAGGGTGTCTTGTTAATCCTGAACCTAAGATGTATTTATTGAGGATTAATAATATGACAGCAATCTCATCACGCTCTCTGATTTTGTGATGCCGTCTGAAGGGGATTGGGGACAAAGACAGGGAGGAATATTTCTTGACTGATTTATCAGAAGATACAGAGTGGCTTGTTGGGGGATGTTTTCTGAATCACACTATATTCTATCAGGCACGTAGGTTGGGCACAGCACCGAGCCGTAATGGGTGGACCAGCATATATGTAATAATCTATAGGTAACTTCCTGACCCCCTGTTTTCCAGATGGTGAGCAAAGGGCACCTCACTTCCATATTTCTTTTGACAGTCAATTATTTTTCTGCTGCGGAACGCATACATTTCCGACAGATCCTGCGTGCCGTCTGAACTGGCTCTGCCCGTCATAGCTGTTGATATCGCGTGCTCTGGTCACTCTTTGAAAACCCACGTCACGCCCGTGACACGCAAAGGCATTGCAGTCACGTTTTTTCATTATAATTCTCTGCGATTTCCTGTTTGTAAAACGTGTCCTCGGGCTCCCTGGGAACTTCCCTTAGGCGCGTCTTCTTTAGCGGCGTGAGCACTTTAATTCGAGAGCGAGATCCTGTTATTCTGCTGATTTGCATAAAGAAAACTTCATCTCGCTCTGCATATGCAGAATGGCTGCATGCATCTAATTGTCCTAATGGATGTTCTCCCTGTACATGGAATACGGGGGGGGAATCAAAAGATAAATTTTTCCTGGGGTAACAGTTCAAAGTTCAAGGTTCAGCCTTGATCCACATTATTTATATCCCTAATAAGTAAGTGGGTTGAATAGATTGGATGTCCCTGACCTTGGTGTTCATAGAAACTTCATCCCAGTATATCAGGCAGGCAGGAAAATATTGTCTGATCTGATGGCTGTGTGTGTGTGTGTGTGTGTGTGTGTGTGTGTGTGTGTGTGTGTGTGTGTGTGTGTAAGTGCACACGTGTGTGTGTGTGTGTGTGTCTGCATGGGGATAGGGGTGCAAATGAGGGTGGGAGCAGATGTGAGGGAGTGGAGTGAGTGGCTATGGGCCGGCTGGTGGGGAGGGAGGCGGTGGTTTGCATTCTGCTCAAGGGCATGTGAAGGACACCGTGGGTGGACTTCAGAGATAGGCTGGCTGGAGTGAAGCGGGTGGGTGAGAAATGCGATGGAGGCTCGGGGTGTAGGCTGTCAAACAAGGTTCTCCGTAATGGTGGCGACCGTCTAAGCAAAGTGACGTGCGGAATCAGTAGGAAGGCGACAACAATAGCAACACAAAAGATCATCGATCAAAGCACAGAACAAACGTGAGGCCGATTTTGAGGTGACAGAAGTATGATGTTCTGGACCCAGAGAAAATCTGAATGTAGCTGATGGACCCATGTAATCTTTGTAAGGATAGTCACTCCTGGAACTGCTGTCTCTAATAGAAAAAGCTGGTGTTTGCCTGTCATAAATGCAGTGGTCATATGTATAATTACCATTTATTTTAGGTGATCATCTGTACTCCAACTGCTTAACCAGTACGACATTGCAGGGGCCCCAGAGCCCATCCCAGTCAGCTTAGGGGCCGACCCTGTACTGGAAGGGGGCTTGCACAGGGCACACGCATGTTCACATCACACGACTGCTTTCAGGTTGCAGGAAGAAGCCCACGCAACATGGAAAGAACATGCCAGCTCCACACACACGGGGCCAGAGTGGCATTTGAACCCCCGACACTGGAGGGGTGAGTTAGCTATGCCATGTACTGAGCCCCCCTAATTTCATTAAAGCTTTATAGATACATAACATAACGTTTTATGACTCACACTATGATACTGTGTGCTGATTCCCGCTTGCCTGATGCTTTTTCTGTCTAGCAAGAAAATGTAACTTTATGGAAATCTACTTTTCTATTGCTTTTGTGCTGCGTTGACAAGAACACTTCACATTCGAAGTATGAAAGTTCTGCTCAAATCGAACCCCGCGGTTCAGCGGGAGATGAGCTGCCAAAGGGACTCGACAGTGACGCTGCGGTCACCTGGTAGCCCATGCCATCCAGTCACCTGATCCTAGTCGTCTCAGGAACCACGTGAGAAGTTCGGGTTCTAATAGGAGCCAAAGTCTACAGACACTGTGGTCCTTCAGATCGACTCAGAAAGGCCTCTCAAGTGGTTGGGATGTTGTTAGAGACAAGTCACATTACACTTACATGTATGAAGCTGATTCTGAGACATGCATATGAAATGGAAAATATATTTCAAGCATGCAGCCATCAAGGAACTTAGATCCCAGTTCTGCTAAGCTGAGCTTCCAGTGAGTCACTGGCAACAAGTGCAGGATGGGTGTCAAATTTTACTCCCTGAGGGCTCTCTACTGCATTTAATTTGTTTCTGATTTACACCTGGAACCCCAGGTGAAGTGACTTCCTATCCAAACGATCACCTCAATAAAAGCAATTGGGGTGCCAGCTTAAGTCAGCACAGTTGGTCCCCCCCCCCCTCCCCAGGACTGTTGCTTGGCGCTGGTGATGTACGGTAGCAGGTGGTCCTCGGTGATACACTGCATTGTTTAAAAGAAATAAACAAATGTGGCCCCTCCTGGCCTCGGTGATGATATGGTGGTCTAGCGCAGGGGGGAGAGGGTGGATTTACAGTGACATAATGCGTGAGTCCGGCTGGATCACAGGGTGGTGGTATTGATCAGGGCGATTCACGGCCCGATCCCTGACCCTTAAATAGCAAATGAATCTCAATCCAATAGACCAAAGTGTCTGAGCTTCGTCACCCTGACAACCCCCCAGCGTACTTCCCAGGCCTGGCCGATCGATAACCGAGGCATATGATTTCCACATTATGGATCAGCAGTCTTTCTATTAATATATACTGTGTGTGTGTGTGTTTGATCTATGCATATGTGTTTATGTTTATCTATCTATCTATCTATCGATCTGTCTATCTATCATTATTGTTATTACATGTTGTCAAGTTAATATTGACACGAAGTAACCATGTAGATATCTGGACTTCTGTGAGAGAGTCTATGTATATATTTGCATATAAATATTTATTTTTTTTAGGAATTTAAGCTGCAAATATGACAGTTCTGAATAATATAAGATTTTACACATGCATTGCATGAATTTCTGCTGTCTCTGTTTGCACAACAAAACAGCAGCACTGTATGAGGCAGCCCAAATGTGTGTGCAAAGGTTCATTTTGAATTTAAAATGACAGTGTCTACTGAAGACAAACCAGTGATTTTTTAACACGATGTGGGCAGTGACACCCCCCTCACACACAAAATGCCTTTACAGAAATGTGCTGGGGTCAGGCTGGTCAGACTGAACTACACAGAGAGACTTGCGTTTGAGTTGGGGCAATGATGAACTGTACTGTACAGAATGGCACGTGTATGTGTTGGGGCCCAGTGATAGACTGAACTGTACAGAGAGAGACACATATGTGTTGGGGGACATCCAATAGTGCAACCAAATGTCACTTATCGCAGTGCTAGATATTCAGCTTAAGTGTCTGTAGATGGAAACTTCTGGAGTAAGTCCTTATCGTTATTACAGGTAATGCAGTGGTATTGTGTCCTGTTATGGAGTGGCCCCCCGTTCAGTGTGACCCTTGCCTCATGTCCTGTGCTTGAGATCAGCCCCGGATTCACCACAACCCTACACCGGGAACGCCCTTATGGGAAACGGAAGGAATGGATGGAATATTATGGTTGGAATTATATGGTTATCCTTGACCATTTAAATCGAGGGTAAAGATGTTTCTGTAGCATCAATGCCCGTGTATCCTGTTTTATTTGCAAGAAAATTCCCATCACATCCAATCATTTAATCAAGAATCCATGCAGAAGCTTTACGGATGAGGTCATTTTAATACCATGTGCTTTTCACCGGAATGTCTGCTATTTGGTTTAAATAGATTTAAGTCGTCACAATCTCTCCTAGTCTGGTTGTCTTAGGTTTAGCTTTATTAAGGCTGCTTTGAGATCAGATCAGGGTCACCCAGAGTCAGGTCCTCATTTCTTAAAATATAGTAATGATTAAAATTGTGCCTTTTTTTTTTTTTCACCTGCATAAATCGCACATGTTAAACCCGAGCTTTGCTGAGACCTTTCTCCTTGTCGGGATTAGCGTAATGCCGTTAAAAGGGTCTCCTTTTATTTAATGTGCCGGCACACTTTCGGCTACGGATGGTGTCTCCGCATTTGCATAGATCGCGGAGGTCCTCCTAGCTGCCGATGCACAGCCGTGTATGTCAGCTCGCCTGCCCCCCCACAAACATACAGCCCCTTTAGCATAATGAGATTACAAGGAGTCATATGTTCTGTCGTGCCTCAGAGTTATGAGTGCATTTTGCATAAAATTCTTATTGCGCCATTGTCCTGCATTCATGTGTGCCTGTGCATTTACATCTCAAGGAGGTATTAAAGAAATGAGCAGTCCGCAATAAACCGCAAGAGAGAAAAATCTGCTGTTTTCCCAGCTCGACTCCTCAGGATCCCAGCAACCATAAATAATTTTAACCATCAAGCCAAACAGACACGCACATACACTGACACACAACAGCAATCCTGCACTCTCCAGCCATAAATATTCTCCTCATGATTTGCTTATGTATAAACAAAAAAGAAACAGCCTGACTGACCTATGAGATCTACAGGAAGATGTTTTTGTTTGTTAGGGAAAAAAAGAAGCATTTCTGAAAGGGACCGCTCTTTTGACCGTATGATCCTTGCGGTTAATTGGCTGAAGGTGGCAAAATCTATGCCTGGAATCTCCCTGCTTTCATGCCCTTGAGTTTCCTTCACCAGAAATGCTAAACTCCGCATTTACGCACGGCAATCCCACTTGTAAGGGCGGAACTGGGAATCGGTGTGTATATACGGTATGGAGAACATACACGCCACAGCAGATGGAGATTCTGGTAGATGCTCAAGTAAAGAAAATGACGAAGAAAAAAGCATAATGTTGAATCGCGATGCTTTCTGCGCAACTTCAAACTGCACTGCCACAGATATGCATGGGTGTCAGGGGGTGGACTCTGTTAGAGTCACTGCAGGATGGAAGCGTCTGTCCTCTCAGGCAGAGAACACGTGAACCCTCACGCTCCTTAGGAATTTCACAAAGCTCATATTTTTAAAGACTACATTATTCGGTTATGTTTTATTATGCCACGGATGAGTAAGGGTAGGGATACAGGAGGCTGAAGAGATTATAGAACATCCCTACACATCAATCTGAGGAACACAAATAAAACAACATAAAAGTAGTTATTAAATGCGTTTTAAAGATCCGGGGGGGGGGGGAATCAATAACCCAACATGGGAAAACCGCTCCTGGCTGCAGAGGAAATTCTTCTTTAAAGTCGCGTAGACAACAGTAGCGTCTCCCACAAGCGAGTATTGTCATAGCAAAGAGGAATGTCATATATAATACCAGTTAATGACAAAGAGGAACGAAAGTAAAACGATATGAATGGAGATATATTGCATAATCTGTATTGGTATTGTTGATGTTATGTGTGATAAATGTGGCCGTAGCAAGCAGCTTTCATGGTCGCAACTGTAATTACCGCTGGTAAACAGTTAAAGAACCGCAGAGTTTACTGTTAAAAGTTTAATGCTGGTTGTATTTACCTAATTAGCAAATGTCATATAAAAATCAAGTTTGATTTGTTGCTTTTCTTGTGATCCTGCAGTAAGCATTGCGGTTATGGGGTTCTCTAAGCTACGGCAGTTAATCTTAATTTTATGCAGCATGTACCCTTTTGTGGAAAGCTGCAACATGCCAGTTGTCTTTGTGTCATTTGGATACGGAGACGCTGACTGCGCTTATGGCGCAGTATCTGTCATTAAAACTCCGCAATGTGCGGTCTATTCAAACTGTCTGTCGCCCTCTACTGGGACGAAAGAGAAGCGCGTGTCTCTGACTCTCAACTAGGGTAGAGAAAGAGTTCAAGGTGAAGAAATATTGTAGTGCGCAGGCGCGCGTAAATGACTCGCTTTTAGGTGGCACTGCTGCAGTATTGTTCCCCCCTTCTGATGCTTAAGTGGACTCGTAATCCTGTATAATCACCTAGTGCTCATCGTTTGGCGGTTTTCTTGTTGTCAAAGATCATAATCTTGCCTAGCAGGGATTCACCGACAGAAATATGTAGCAATCACATTTAGGTCAGCACCGCCCTCCTTGCAGTAATTGACATCATTCAAAGTTATAATATGAAGAATGTAGAAAATGAATTATGTGTATTGTTTCTGATATATAAATCATTTTATAATGTCTACAGATTTTACTTTGGAATGTATGGATTTTCCTGAAGGAAATTATACCTTAAAGCACAAACAATGCAACGTTTTTAAAAAATATTATTATTGTTTATATTTGTACATATGCATGGCTTGGTGCTTGCATTACTGGTGTTAAATTCCTGAGTATTGTCATATGTTCAACGCTGCCCTGTAAAAGGTTGAAATTTGAAGGATTCCACTTTGAACTGCTGTCATCTGCCTACCTAACAGTGTGCATAATACTTTCTCAGACTTTATCAGTACATCTGTGTCTTCGGGGGCTTATTTTGCCGCTAAAGGTCATCCATCATATCTTAGCTGGTTGCTGAGTAAGTGGCTTCCGTTTCCTGTCAGAAGCGGGTCGTCTGCTGGTAGGGAGGGAAGGACAGCTCGGTGGGCTTCTGGGCAAATATGTAATTAATAGTTAAACCAACTGAGGCGTGGTGTTGGGAGAGCTCGAGTGTTTACAGTCACTCCTGCCCCCTCAATGTATGAATCTCACTTATGTCCAGCATGGCAGCCCAACCCTCTTCCTCTCTTGCAGAGTTGTGGAAACCATGACAGGTCTCCCTGCCTCCTTATTTCACTGTATGGATGTTAGGCCAGGACATATTGATTAGGCCATAAATTACCCATGATTCCCCCCTTTTCATCGGTCCTGAGCTCCGAACAGGGTGGGGAGAGGAGAGAGAAAGTTTAGAAAGGGGTCAGGTAAATTATTAATTGAGTGCGAATTAATCCACTGCTGTTCTCTAATCCGGACCACCTTTGCCGGAAAATCGGGAAATTTATGGCAAGATGGATAGAAAGAGCACATCACGCCCAGGGCAATGGATTATAAGCTTCCTGGATGGATCCTTGTATCAGTAGAGAGCAGTGCTCCCAAGAGACTGCTACACTAGGGACTGGTCGTGTGTAATGTGTTTCCATACACTCATCCATACACGTACAGTATCAGTGTATACTGTGTATGTTACTGTTTATGAATAAGTAAATAGTCTCCTTGACATAAATACTATCATGCCAAAATTGAGTAATTCTTTTACATCCTGTACAGCAAAGCTGTTTTTCAAATGGTCGCAATAAATCTCAGCCAAAACCCAACAGGTAATACCAATTGATCACTTGATCCTGGGGTTTCCTCTTACGATTTCCTTATATGTTGGTTTCTAGAAAAAAAAAACCTTATCATTAAAAATAACCTTTTTCAGAAAATTATTAGTTGTACCTACTCTGAAAAATTTGGGATGTTTTTTAATACTTAAAATTAATCATTTTATGGCATAAACATTTGCGTTAAATTTTATCTGAGATTTATGACTAGTACACTGATAATTGAAGCATACACATTCTTTTTATGTTTGAAATTTCACCAAACAGGATGTATGTTATTGCAATACAATATTTCTGGTTACTCAAGTCAGTTAAACGTTTCAATCCTCAGTCAATCAGAAGATCATGAAAATGCATTTAGAGTGCTGATGGTTGCCATCACAACCATTCTGTGTTTTAAACACTGTATCCGTAGTTTTCTTAAAATGTAAATGCTTCTTACATACGTTCCTATGTGGTGAAAAATGCTTGTTGGTTTCAGGCCAAAATGGGACTGGTCTATTTGTCTCACGGTAAGATGGTGGTTTTTCAGCCTTATTGTCACAGCCCTAGTTGTACATAAGCATCTCCATCTGCAGACCGTTGGTCACTGTGGTTTGGCTGACAAAAAGAAGCATGTTGAATAAATCATCGAAAGAGAGGCTGTTCTGTAAGGACAAGTGGAGCTGCTTTTGAAAAGAAAAAGATTACCAACATATGAACATAAATGTTACGGCAAAGCTCATCAATTGCTGATGAAATGCTCACACACCTTGTGGCCTTGTAATTTCAGCCAACTGCATTCACATAAGGCAGCACTTGTAATAAAGGTCAGCAAGAACAGTCAGGGTCCAACGCTCAGCTCTGTAGTATTTTCCGAAACAGTCAGGGTCCAACGCTCAGCTCTGTAGTATTTTCCGAAACAGTCAGGGTCCAACGCTCAGCTCTGTAGTCTTTTCCCTAGGGAGGAGCACTTGGAAAACTGGCCTTTGACATTAGAATGTCACCAGCACTGCAGTGAACTGCCTAGAAAAAGGGCAAATAGTTCTGTTCTAATGTCAGGCCTGTCGTTCTTGAACCCAGGGCCCAGAGATTTCATTGTCGATCTGACTGGGCAGATGTGGCTTAGCCATAATGGGACCGAAGTCCCCCCCCGCCCCGAGTGACCGGACTGCAGCTCCTGAAGAGGAGGAAAAAGTCAATGATCCCTAATCCGCTTAGAGCATGTGCTTGGAATGCCAGGTGGTGTTTGTGCTAAACTATGAGGCAGCCATCCAGACATCAGTGAGCCACCTTAGGACTGCTGACCTCCTTGCAGCCCATGGTGAAAGAAGTTCTACTGACTTGGCCCCAACACCTATCAAGATCGCACTTCCTATTTAAAAATACAACTGAAGGATCTTTACTGAACTCATCTTTGTTTCCCATGATCCCCCCAATCTTCCATAAAGGCCACAGTTCCAGTGCTCATGCACTCATAATCAACCTCACATCCATCCAGACCCTCCGTCTACAACCAGGACCAGAGTGTTTCCTCATTATACTCTCCTTTAGACCTCCACCCCCCATATTTCAATCCTACAGGTTCTCTGAGAATTAGGATGGATGGATGGATGGATGAATGGATGACAGGTATGAGAATGTATGCATACGTACTTTATTGATCCCTGTGGGAAATTCCTTTGCATACACAGGACAGGAATGTGAAGTCCACAGATAGGTGGGGTGTAACCATGACGTGCTCAGTACATAACTGCACCCTATACATAAGCATACTTCTGTTCTGAAATGCTTTTCTGCTGCATACTGCTGCTGGGGTGGGGGCTTGTGTCATAAGACACAAGGTAGGCTTCTGATGACTCCAGGCAGAAACGACCCCCAGTGGTATCTTCAGTCTACAAAAGTACTAGCCACCCCTCCCCTGACACACACACACTCACCCCATCATCACCATCTAGCACTCTGGTGTACGTACATCACATGGGTATGATGAGTCAGTCCTGGAAAGGCTGACGGTTGGAGCTGCAGTGTTGGTTTTTCTTATTTTCTCTGCTTCCTGTCTTTGTGGCTTTCACCGTGCTCCTCGCAAAGCTTGCGCAAGTAATGTATGGACTTTCTATGCAGACCAACCACAAATGCCTCCTAAAAAAAAAAATCCCTGTACCAAGACCAACTGTAAAGACTTCCACAAAGACCTTCCTTTAAAGCTTCCTTTCTGCCGTCTGCCTTTTTCATTTACATGGTTGAAGAGCAGTTCCAGTTTGTCAGATATTGTTAAATTATCTTCAGTTCGACAGAAATTAGAGCTCACTGCAAACTGTTTCTTCTATAATTCTTCTCCCGCACTACAATGCTTGAGAACTTCCCTTCAACTAGAGCAGGAAGATGATACAGCCACACCAAAGCAGTAAAAAAATCTTCAAAGATAAATTCATAGATTAGACTGCTGTCTTTCCAAAGCCTCAGTACATCTTTGTATTATGATAAAAGTCTGACAGATTCTTTGTGACATATAATAACAGTTCAGGTGAAACACTGGGATTTACAAAATGAGCCATTTGAAAATTTCAGCTTGCTTTCATTTGAGAAAACAAAAAGCCAGAAAGTCTTGCCGATTGAAGGTAGAAATTTATTCTTTAAAATGCTCTTGGTCCAGGACTGGCCCTGCTTTGATCAATCCTTCGCAGCCAGAATGCGAGAGAAGTGTGTGTGTGTGTGTGTGTGTGTGTGTGTGTGTGTGTGTGTGTGTGTGAGCTGGATGGAGAGGCAGCAAATATGGCTACAAGAGGAAAGAACCGTGATGAAGACCGCGGTGCCATTTTTCACAGCAGACAAAAACATTTGGTTGGGTATCAATTTGGGGCGACGAAACAGTCTGGACCCCCTGCCCCATCATCCATCATCTTTTACCACCCTGTACCCCCCCCACCCCATTCACATGCCTTCTCCTGACCGCTGGCCCACTCTGCGTCGCCATTGGTGCATGGGCGCCTGGAGGGCACTGTGGGGGTGGAGTATGCTCACTCCAGGGGCAAGTCTCTCCGCATTAGGACTCGACTCAAAGCTCCGCCTCACAGACAAATACCCCCGCCCCCCACCTCGTATTGGCACCTTTCTCGGTTATCCCATCACTCTTCTCTGGCCCATCATCCATCATGCACGGCGATCAATAAGAGGCCAGGCATTCATCAGCCCGGGGAAGCTGACGGGAAGGGTGGGGCCAAACTGTAGAAGTGCATGGGGGAGGGGGGGGGGCCAGAAAAGGAACAGGAAACAGAGGCTCGAGAAGGCCCCTGAGCGCATCACCCATGCCGGTGTACCCCTTCGCACCCACCGGTCGCTACGGCACCCGACAGTCAGATAGCCTGCCCCCGGAAAATGTGAGGGGGTGGGAGAGGGTGTTGGGGGGGGGGGGGGGCGAGTTGAGTTGCGGGCATGGAAAGTGGGCCCGCCCCCGGGGGGGGCCCCCCGGTAGGAAACAAATGGGTTTTTTGCCCCCTCCGG
>JAACJT020000095.1:3149892-3195207 GCA_009936485.2 Gymnarchus niloticus | reverse complement strand
AGAGGGTGTTGGGGGGGGGGGGGGCTGATTGATCTGTCAGCAGGATAAGTGGGCTCTCACCCCGAGAGAGCACCACTGTATGAAACAAATGTGTTTTTTTCCATCTCAGGAACAAGGAGAACCTAAAAGTTAAACAGGCGCCTAGGTCTTTCAGTTTCGGGCAAGGCCACGGCAACCACCAACGTGGGGCGCAAGCTCTCTACCCCACATTTGACCGCCTCCTGTTGTCCCTGCGTTTCGTTATTTAACTTGGCGCTTTCCGAAGATGGTGGCTGTCTCAAGTCACTCGGCTCCTGGATGTGGGTTCAGGAACATAAAAGACATCGGGAAGATGCTGCAGGGGAGCCCTCACTTCCCAGAAATTTCTCTGCCCAGCGAGATGCCAGAGGAACCGGATACCATTTTGCCAGCAGGCAGGGGAGTGTCTTTAAACCCCTGAAGACTCTGGTGCCCTCGGGTGCAAAGTGGCAGACGACAAGGAGGATGGCGTGGCATTGAGGGTGACGGACGTGGGTCAGGTGTCCAGTTCTGGGGACCACGCCCCAGCAGGCCAACCCTTGGGTCTTTCCTTGTGTCGGATGTCACTCTCCCATTACACCTGCGTCCCACCTGCTGGGGCCTGTGGATTATTCAGGAGCGGCAAAACGGTCTTTGTACCGGACCCACGGCAACACGGCAGCGGGCTGGCGGGATGCAGCACAAGGCTCTGCTAGTCTATAAACAGAAAGGAGAGAGTTAGGAAAAGAGGTTGCAAGAATTCCTCTCAAAATATGTGCACCTTTTCCTCTTTGCCTCATTAGTATTACCATTTTGAAAGGTAACTTTAAATACAAATATTCCGGACAGTCGTGTCTGCAGCAAAATACCGATAAAGTTGAGCACGACAAATCACATTTCAGTGAATGAATAGCTAATCTTATTACACACTTTCAAAACTCTGTACTCTTGGGCAGTTTTCTTTACTTTTCTGTCAGCTGTTGAAGCATTTGATCGCACGCCGCTAGCGTTTCCGTGTTTTCCCATGTGTTTTTAGACTTTGGTCCCTAGTAGCCAAGTACTCATGAATATTTCACCCCCGGTCTGTCTGCCCCCACTCACCCACGTGGTCGTGGTGCCCAACGGGAGCCGAATCAAAAAAAGTGAGCCCCTCCATCCTCCATACCACTACCCCCACGAGCACCTCCCTCCCCGGGTAACAGGAGCCTGGGTGGAGATAATACTAGAGAGGAATTAATATTAGAGGAGCTGAGGAAACTTAAAACCATCAAACTTGGGGTCATGTAGCTTTGCGTCTGAAATGTGTCCAGGAAATTTTTACACAGAGGAAAGAATTCCAGAAGGGATATTTTTATACAGCGGGATAATATATTAATCCCTCCATTCTCAGAAGGAACACCATCCTAAAACGGAACATACTGCATATTCCAAAATTCCAGCGCTTAAATTTGCAATCGATGCCGTTGTCTCTATCCAACCCAAGCCTTTGATGAATTATGCACTTTCCAAAACCTTTTTATGAATAGATAATTAAGCTATTAAGTGCCTGGCAATGCATGTCAATGACACACAAAAAAAAATTAAATTAAGTAAAAAAAAAAAAAAACTGTGCTCCATGTTAGGAATATCCATGCAGCAATATGTGATGATAAAAGAAAAAATATCTGATTTTTTAATGAACTTTTTTATTAACCTTCTGTTAGATTTCAAAATTCGTGACGTTGCCGTGCACATAATGTATGTAGTGTGCTTTGCATATAGTAAGTCTATTATAAGTAATGCAATCAGGGGTGAATAGAATCGCAATCTAATTACATTTGTTATCATATGAAATGTCAGAGATAGAAGTAAGAGATATCCAGCAACATCCTACAATGATCCACCAGCGTACCATTCAATAAAAAAAAAAAATAAATAAACAAATTAATAATTTTTCTACTTGACAATACTACTGGGTGTGTATCCAAGTAGATATACACCCAGGCTGAAATTCCAGTCGGGGGGGGGTGCTGGTTGCTCAACTTGACGAGGGGGTGTCAACGCGAAAATTCGGGGTCTTTTGGGAGGAAAGCAGAAAGCGGAATTACACGCTGAACCAGCCAGATCATGTGACCTTCTAATAAGAGGTGCGGGGTTCGGTGAATTTCGAGCATCACATAAACGTGAGTCTCTGCCTGCAATCTCCTGGGAGGGCGATGCAGTCACAGAGAAAAATCAATCAGACACTTAGAGTCCTAGGTGCCGGAAGAATGTGTGGAGGATTGGTGGGTGGGGTCCATTCAGATGCAGAGACGGCACCGCCTCACTCTCCGAAAGGTCACGCGGTGGGGTTAGATCACCCGCTTCCTGGTCCTTAACGTTTTGACCTCTGAGGTCATCGCTATAGGCAGCGGAAGGTATTCCTTTCCCGTGCTACAAAAGACAAGGCCTGGCAAGCAGGTAGAGCGTAAGCCGGCCACGGTATTTTTGTACTTGCTGTAACTTTAATGAGCGCAACAGAGATATACGTCCTGACACTGCCTCGGTCTCGATTGCCTCTGAGATAGCCGTGTCGGGCTCAAATTTTGCGAGTCACCGTTTGCCTCGTACAGGTCCGAACGTTCTTCTGTGAGAGTTCTGCTGAAAGAGCATGACCGTAAAAAGAACAATGCTGAGTGTAAATCAATAACATCCTGCAAGTTCTCCATTTTACTTTATTCTGTAAATAAGTATTGAGGCTGAGTTTCTTTATTATTGTTTATTTGAGTTTGTCTACATTTACAGCAGACCAGTCACACATGACATCGACATGTGTTGTTATTTTTTCTTGATTATTAATTTAACATTTCATAAAAGAATATGAATCTTGAAACAATCTTGCTTTGTAAAAACTCAATACCAAGGTGGCCCAATTAGCTCGTAAATCTCCATGCATTTGAAATGTCCACTTAAACTGCTCAAGAAGGGTGAGGGCCTTTGTAAATCAAGGCAAGAAGTAAATACATGTGCATTGCAATAGATTTTTATTTTTTTAAATGCAGCACATAAGTCACATGACACAGAATTAGGTCACTTTGGTCACCTCCTTCCCCGATTGACATAGGTATTGATCGCCAGTGACTCCGCCCCCCTCACGCCACGTAATCTGACTAATGGCAGGTCACACATCCAGGACCGGCCCGCCTCACACCATGGGAGTCTAACCCTGCCATCTTGCACTGGCTACATGCTTTAACTGCCCCTATGGGTGCTTTGCTCCACAAGGGGTTCATGTTAGTGATGACCCCCCCCCACCCGGAGCAGTTAAACTTAATGGCTCCCATTGCCAGTGGGTTTATAATTACAGACCAAAAGGGGTTTAACATCTTTGACTTTAAATGACGCGGTGTTTCTACTCCGAAATTTCAGTACTGCAACTTGTTACAGAGCCCATCTCACACCTTTGAGTACTTCGAACCCTTGCTCAGGGAACAGTTGGTGATTGTTGTCAGGGCAGCACACACCTGACGAGTGATATTAAGTACTAACGGATAGGGCAGAACACCACAAAATGAAAAACTTCCAAAAAATAAGATAAGGGTGGCATTGTGGCTTTGTGGGAAGGACTCACTGCTCCGATGTTAGATGTGCAAATCCTGCCTCCGTTCTGAGTTTGTGGGTTCCCTCCTGGTACTCTGGTTTCCTCTCACAGTCCGCAGACATGCATTTAAGCGAGTCGGCACCTCTAAATTGCCCCTAGGATTTGCCTGCACCTGTGAGTATGTGTATGCCATGCAACAGACTGGCATGTCATCCATGGCGCTCACCTGTCTCTTAGCCTGTGCTTTCTGGGGTAACTTCCAGCCTCAGCACAACCCAGTACTCGATAAGTTGAATGGAGAGCTGGGTAATTAAAGCATTTTCATTTTTATCTTCTTCCTGTGTGGGCTGAGTCAATATCAAGCAGCACAATATGCATGGATAATTTTACCACTGTCTTACCAGCTGGGCATTCATAAATTTCAGAAAGAAAACCGATAAATGAGGTACCTTGGATAGCAAAAATATCACAGCATGGGATAAAACCACAAACAGGACAGAAAGTATAATTGTGTTCAGTGCACGTCGATGCAGAGATGGGAAAATGCTGGCAATGAGTGAACATTTTACACATGTAACTCTTCATGTACAAATTTTAAAATTTTCGTGTTTCCCAGTTAACAGCAGAGGGCGACCTTTTTAGGAAGGCAGAGTTCCAGGGTCGTACTTAAAGTGAGTTTCACTCAGGTTTCGATGAAAACACAGCATCCGGTGACAGGCAAAACAAACCCACGATAGCATTAGGCTCAACGGCAGCTATAAAGAGGGAATTATGTGTCAAAATTCATAAAGGAGCACCTTCACCTCTGATCCTCCTTCCTGGAGATGATATGACCGGGGACCTTTAATCTATCCATCGTAAACATCTGTACCAGCTGGGCCGACAGCGAGATGTCTAACCCCCCCCCCCCCCCCCAAAATGTCACATGGATGGATGCGCGCTCGCAGCCTGGGGGGGTGGGGGTGGGGTGGGGCTTTCCAATGGCACAGAATGTTTGCCTGTCTTCTCTAAACCCCTGCCAAGTACTCAAAATCAACAGGAGCAAAGATGGCATCCTTTCCAAACAGAGGTTGTTCGACACCAGCTGTTCGTGGGTGTAAATCCCTGGCTGCTGGTAGTAAAGGGCTTCCATTTGCATGTCACATTTCGGGAGTTCAGACACTAGTGAAACTCCGCGTGGCTCTCTTACAGAAAATTTAAAGATAGTACGTCGATTTTTCAGAATAACAACCAAGCAAAACAGAATAATAACCAGGAGACATGCCCCAAATACAGAAGGCAACCTCCCTTTTGCTACTAATTACGGGGATTTATTTGTAGTTTCAAAGATAATGAAAACTCAAAATTGTTAATTCACTCATTTCACCGTGGGTTTCAAGTAGCTGTTGTGTTAAATCCTTAAAAAAAAATTATACTTGTTTAGACTAAAAAATATTTATTTTTCTCTTGAAACAGGTTTCCTGGCTGTGGTGTAGTATGACTTGATTTCCTTTTTCTGCATGGAACAGTGACTTAGTGGTTAGCACTGTAGCACATCAGTAATACAGCCATTGCTTTCTACATGGCAAAACCCTGCAACTGCCCATAAGCATCCTCTGTTTTTCCCAGCATGCAACAAGGTTTGTGGTTCTGAGATATAATCAAAACTTCTGAAGCTGAGAGTCTTCAAGTATACAGTAAATGTACTTTTATGGCAGCGTACAATTATTTCTTTAATCAGCTATAGCAAATGTCATGAAGCTGACCTAAGTTACAAGCATGACAGAATATCCTAGCACACAGACAGCTGTCTGCTTACTTAAATTGTTTGGTTTTAAGCCCCGCATGGCTGGTCACACATGGGCCATCATTTCCTGAGCGGTATTTCTCCCTCCTACCTGTCCTTTGTGAGAGTTGTGCCACTCAATCGCTTTCTCGAATTGCACACTCAGTAGTCCTCCACACCTATAGACTACTTTCACACTGAATGACTTTTCAGTAACATGTCGCTTCAAAAGAAACTATTCTCTAACTATTAAAGCTGCTCAAAAAATACTGGTTACTACAAATCCAATTTTTGGAAGCTGGAGAATAATATAATTTGTAAATACTTAAATTAAAACAGATACCTAGTGGAAAATTTCCTTAACTGTGAAAGTAGTTTCACAGTACAGAAAGTTTTTTCCCCTCTCAGATGAGATCATATTTTCCCCTCTGTTGAGTGACGTTTGGCCTTGTGGCCACAAAACATTTCAGACAGCTGACACATTTGTGGCGGAAAATTTGCTGTAAGGTCATATCTCAAGGGTCCTTTAATTAAACCCGCTTTAATTAAAGTCTTTCTGTTCCTGTTAGTCCGGGTAATTGATTTAATTTCTCTTTCCCTTAGTCTGGACTCTGCCCACTGCTTACACAATTCATTAATTAATTCCATGCCCCTGTGTTTCTGTTTTCTAAGAAATAATCTCAGCTTCTTAAGCCTCTATTAGATTGAAGAATGAAATGCAACCGCGGTCGTTTATGGGTAGTAACTGGAGACTTCGCATAGAAAAGAAAGCTTGTTAGTTTTCTGACCACGCTGTAGTCCTAGGACAACTTGTACTGCGAAAGGAATCATGAGAAAACGGTTAAGGGGAAAACGGTTTAAAATTCTTTTGGTCTGTAATGGCTTCAAAGCAGGAAATAAAATCCATAAACTCTGATATGCCTAAGCGGTTTTATTTCACGCGTGCAATGGATTTGCGGCCTAATGAGACTTTTCCGCAAGCCACAGGCTTAATGATAAGTGGGTGAATTTACTATCCCTGCATGGCATTTTAATGTTTGTTGCAGTTTCTGTTGCTGCAAAACTGCTGAAATTTTTGTTGCCACGATTTATGAAAATGATTTTTCATAATGTGTACCCTAACATGGAAAATGTTCAAAACCGTCTACAGACACTTAAAAATACATAATTCTCGCAATTTTGCCCTTAACTATTGATGAGGTTAAATTGGGTGCTTTTAGGAAGGCTGAAATTATTTAAAAATACGACAGCTTTTCATACAACAATACATTAGGAGTCCTGCTATCCTGTAATCAACGTTGAGGATGATGAATATTATTACGAATAAGTTTTTTTATCAGTAGTAAAACTATTGAGATGAAATACCAGCTATCTTAATTCATCAGGTAGGGTAGACCGCGTACCGTGATCCGTTCCCATCCTGCAATATGCTCACACTGGGTTCCACTGCGTTGGGTATAATATGGTAAACCTGCTGTAGTTCAAACAGAAAATTAGATGAAGACCCCCATCTAGTGGTAAAACTGCATAGTTTTGGTAATCTTTTATTCATCTTCACCTTTGAGTCTAAATCACAGGTATTACGTGTAATTAAGCGTTTATGACCATAGTTTC
Organism: Gymnarchus niloticus; assembly: GCA_009936485.2. NCBI lineage: Eukaryota > Metazoa > Chordata > Actinopteri > Osteoglossiformes > Gymnarchidae > Gymnarchus > Gymnarchus niloticus. The sequence goes on along the minus strand of JAACJT020000095.1, from coordinate 3,188,272 downwards.
TCTTTGTCCTTTGTAAGACGATTACTCCATACCTGCAAGGGCAAAGAATTATGTCAAGACCTCCATGCAGCAATGCCCTTGTCGAACACAACACCTGAAGACGCACGTTCTAATGGGACACGGCGTCTTTACAGATATTATTGAAAACGAGTAACGTGCAGACCCATTTTCTATTTCAGGTTCACAGATTACTGTTTTTTCTCGTACTACGCTTGCCCATTAGTTCTACTTTTCTCCGCAATCGAAGGCGTAATATAACCCATTATACAAATACGCGATACTTAGGCAGAGATTGGATTTTCTGCTGTTGTGTTGACTAAGTTCTTTTGAGCACTTCAGTTCTATTTTTTCCCAGTCAGTTCTTATCTGGCAGTTCCCAGTAGCCTCGTCAAAGCCGTGTCTTGGTCAGGAAGGCTTCTGTTATTCCATTCATCTCCTTACTGGTCCGGGTCCTAGTGACCTAAAGCATCCTGTGGCAAAAATAACTTGGGGGGGAATAGGCCAGGGTATAAGTGGCTAATTTCATGATTCTATACCCATACGAAGAATCTGGTCAGCATGTTGCCTAAAATAACTGCCAGTACTTAAACAGCTGACATATGCTGTTAAAAGGGAAAACTCCCACTGGCAGTGTGTTAATTAACTTGGTTTGTAATGGAGACATTTTAAAAAAGATTTAAGGGGAATTTACTACAATATGCTTCAATAATGCGGCCCGTGTGTTTCTGATTATTATATCATGCATTCCTTTTAAAAACCATCCATCTTTCAACTGCTCTGACATGGTCACAGAGGGGCCTACAAGGAGACTATCCCAGGCAGGATACGGAACAATCCGGACAGGATGTCGGCCCATCGCAGGACATGTACACACTCGCACATTTGTGGCAGTTAGCCTAACACCCTTTGTACTGCAGTAGGAGACCCACATGACCCAGGTAGACCACAGTGAGCAGAGATGGGATTTGAACCTAAACCCCTGCTGGCACGAGGTAAAACAACAATACTGAGTAAACCTCTACTTTGCCCTCCTAACTAAAAGTCAGTAATTATTATTTTTGTTATCAGTTACATTGCCCCATATTCAAAGTCTTAATGCATGTTGTGTGCACATATGGTAAACAGGATAAATAAAAACATGTAGACAAAAATGGGGGGAAAATGTATCATTTCTGGTCAATGGAAAACCTGGGATCTGCTTTCAGAGTCCTCTGCTTGTGGCCCATAATTCTTCATGCCTAGGATGACATCTGAAGATGCATGGATGTAACCGAGGGCCATGAGATTCAATTGGAGAGACTGATAGGCCAATATCTGTTACCTATGAGCAGTGAGGACAGCGGGATGGTTAGTGAGGATGGAATGCTGAGAAACTTCTGCTGAGGACGTCCTGCTATTTTAATCATCGCCGCTGTACCCGCATGGCAACCTTCTTCCCTCTGTCATTGGGCCCAATTTGCCCATCATTCATGGCTCATACGCAAATTATTACACTGTTGATTAAATTAGTAAAAGCAATCGCAATCTTCAAGCAAGTTAATTGGGAGAATTTATTCGGCCCCAGAGACAGCTTTATGCATGTTTGATTAAGAATTATAAGGTTTGTTTTTCAAATTTTGCATAATATACCTTTAAATCCTCCACATAACTGAACTGGCCCACCGTTAACGACTGTAATAAACTCTTTTAAAAATGCTTCTGTTTATGATTTATCTGCCAGACTCGCATCTCTTCCACCAGTGCCTGGCCAGCTGACAAATAGGCTGTATGTAATCTTTCGGCCAGCCCATAAATCTATACACTGAAGGTTGCCCGACACGTCAGGAAAGTTACGGAGGTGAAAGCAAGTTTACTGGGGAGTGACATAAGCCCTCAAAAAGTGTCATGTAATCGAAACAGACCGCCAGCGCCTCTTCCTACACAACTCTCGGTTTTAATGGCATATACGGTTTTGCAGTTTGGTAAGCTCAACGTTCTTGTCTTTCACCGACACGTTATTGCCGACAAGGTTCTTGCAAATGTGGGATGTATTCATTTCCAAGGGTTTGTCTTTCTGTGTTTTATTTCCATCAGTCATCCGTGAAAAGTTAACAAATGTACATGGGGCCTGTTCCAGTCAACACAAGGCTGCCATACACCCTGGATGGAATACCAGTCCATCGCAGGTCACCTTTACGTTCACTGTTAATCACATACTACGAGAAGTTTTAAGACACCGATTAACTTGTCTGTAGACTGCGGGAGTTAAAAAGAACACCCATGGGAAATAATTCAAGGCATATATTTTCTTATTTTTCATTTTTATGTTGGTATTTTTGCCATGCACGCTGTCTATGACCTTCCAGTTGCGTGTGTTAAATTCAAACCATTTTGTGGCTTCAGTAATTATGTGGGGAATTATTTTGTCTTTTATACTTCTGAAAATTGTTTTTCTTTTATTATGACAACGATAAACTGAGCTTATGCCGTTGTGTCCACATGAGCATGCACAGTTGATCATTTTGAAACTAAAACGGACAAGAGCGTGCATGCTTCCACTTAGGCGAAAAGTTTTTTGGCTTGTGCTGCAGCAGTCGAATTTTACTGTACTTTCACATGCAATAAATAAGCAGAGCTGACAGTTGGGAAACAATTCTGTGGCTAGCTAGTATGGCCAAGCTGACAAGGACTGTCAGTCTACTTACTCACGTCACTCACTTTAAACTGTATCGACGTTAGGCTGGCAGAGAGGCCATCGGATCGTGTTGTGTGCATCCAACGCGGGATCGGTCAGGTGTTTACTGGACATTATATTCACATGAGCTGACTGAGAGTGACGTTGAAAGGAAGCCCGCTGTGAACATCATTTATCACCTAAGATTCTGGAAAGTGGTAAAAACGGAAACCCAGCATATGAAAAATCCCCTGATATCTGGGAGCTTTTAGAGGGGGTTTTTCGGAGGTAGCCCGACCAATAAAAATGCCTACGCCCGATTTTGAATTACACATTACAGTGTATACCGCTGAGCCCTGTGTTATCCAGGGTAGGCTCCAGCATCCCCCGCATCTGACGAGGATAAGTGGTTAGAAGATGGATGGATGGATGGATGGATGGATGGATGGATGGATGGATGGATGGATGGATGAATGATTGATTGATGTAGGATATTATTACTAAGACGTCCAAATGCTTTTATTTTACCGCCAGAGCTCTTGATCTTGCAGGATGTTATTTTATTGACTCCAAACCTGGCACAGCAAGTTAAACCGCATGGAAAAATACACAAAATGTACACTTGTGTCTTTTGTTGTGCTACTTGACAAATTAAATTATAGTACCTTCAATTTACGCATTCAGTCATGGACGGTTTTTACTCTATTGGTAATCATTTCGGCCTCGGTAGAGGTGGGTTAAAGCCTTCAGTCTGTAGCGGACTTCAGAATAGACGTGACAGCAAAGATGTCCCGCTTGGAGGAAGCAGGAATCCGTGGAGGAGCTCGATTTCATAACATGTATGAGAATCGGGCGCGTTTTTGACATAAAATGTACCCCACAGCCTCAGTTTTGCTGTCTATTTGTTTCTATCTGCTGTTTAAGAAATCTGTAGATTCCAGCTATCCTAAGGAGCATGGATTTTGCTTGTTTTTTGACTACCAAGCATAATGTGCTAGAAAATAAAAGTACGCTGAATTCAAGAATGAAGACAAAGGCATATAATAAACAGCCTTATAAATGCCAAAGTCACTTTGAAAGTAGCCATATATATTTTTTTTTGTCTGTTTTTCCTGTGTTAAAATTAGCAGTAATGCTGCATGAACAACTTCAAAGGCTGACCCCAGTGTGACATTTGTTTCGGTCACACATAGTAACAAACGCATTTTTCGAGTTCCTGTTGCCTGGGAGATACTTCCACATAGACAGGCTGAACTAAACACAAAATGCACCTGTGAATATCTGTTTCCATGGTAATAGAGGCTCAGACACCACTGTTCCTGGGCATTCAGAAGCCCAGTGTGAGTCTTGCTTGCCCACTTCACCCGAGATCCCAGCTGCCTGCAGTATGCATGCATGGCATTGCAGACAGACACTGCTCTGCTGATCTTGGCCGAGTTGAATGGATTCAAGTGCATCCTGAGTCCTGATAAATCTATGGTTTCACCCATTTTCTATTCTAGCTCAGCTACAGCCTGCTCACCCCTTTGCTTCTGAATAGTATGGCTGACCCTCTCCTACATCCAGTATTTAAGCTTGCTGTTATACAAGTTTGTCACCCTCTTACTTTTGGACCAGCTTCACCATTCTAGGATATGAGTTTACAGTACCGCGTTCTACTCTAAGTAATGTTTTTATGGTGTAGGTTCTCTTGGTTTTTGATTGATGGTGAGCCTGTGTTGTTCTACTTCTAAGATGTCAGCAATGCTGGTAGTTGCCCAGTTGAATCTCACTGATTTTGGTTGCATGTTAAAAGGTAACATCATAGAGCAGTAAGGCTATTTAGGAAAAAAGTACTAGAAGTGAGCTTGCTTTTGAAATTTACCAGAAATTGTAAATTTTTTGACAACTGCGTATGTATTCATGGGACAGTAAAGAGCATCGCTGTATTTTGACACTGAGACATTTCTTTCTGGAGTCTTTAAAATTAGACTGTTCTGCTGACCTTTCAGTTGAATTTGTAAATGATAAACAAAATAGAATTCATTATTTTAGCTTATTATTTAGATGTGTTGAAGGACATTGCAGATAAAGAGATCATTTATCAACTACTCTTTTCTCAGAAAAGTAAAGACAGTTAAATCTTGACAGATGCAGAAATGATTATCTATTTTCATCATAAATGCAGTTGCTTCATGCAGTTTCTAATAACTAATAACTAATATTTCTGAAGTCCTATAATAATGTTGCACTCTTTGCTGGGGAAATCAAAATAAATTATGTGAGACATAGCAGGTTTAATCATGCTAATTGCAGCCTCCTGTCAATAGCAAGAATTTGTAAAAGCTTCTCTCCATTCAGGCTGACTATATCTGTAGTTAGCATCCCTTTTACAGAGGATTCATGTCACAGTCGGTCTCAAAAGCACCTGCAGTGGGACTGAAGTGAAAATTGACTCTCGGGACGATACGTCCCTTTCATTTTCTTCCTGTTAGCAAAATAACCAGTGATGAAAAGCAAATAACTGGCATGCTTTTATTGTCATGACACGACGTACAACGAAACGTGGCGTGTCACTCCACTGACAATGCAAGAGAGGTAATAAAAAATCAAATCAATTGAAGTAGATGAAATAAGTATTGAAAATTTAGAACAACGATAAAAGCAATAAATAAGATGGAAGAAGGCATGACAATGAGATATCACAGTGAATTCAGTTCAGTTTTATTCCTATAGTGCCTTTAACAAGAAGCACTGTCCCAAAATGCTTTACATAGGCCCCGGCCCAGAATAAGCCTGGTCTGAGAATTTTAACCTGACAAATGGTTGAGTGTAATCTGATGTGCTCGATGTGATTTTTTTCTTTTGTTTTATTGTGAGTCTTTGTATAGTCAATGGTCTTTTTGGATCATATTTTGCTATGTCATGCACTAACACAGATGCCCCCTATAATGCACTGAGCAATCTCTAACATGCATTGTTTTTTTTTAATACTGTGACTGTACATCCCACAGTAGTCGTGCTCCAGTACTTTAGCCTGAGTTTCACCTTGCTGCTTCAGTGGTAACAGGGAGAGATTTGTTTAAGACTGGAAAATATCCAGGGGTCGCTTATATTCTGTATGTCAGTGATTCTGCAGGTGCATGACTAGGTGCATGACTGTGTTTGACTGTGTTTGACTGTGTTTGACTGTGTTTGACTGTGATTGTTTCGACAGGGTCTTGAAGGAGCTTAAATGTGTCAGCAGTCTTGGCTTTGGTTAAAAATTGTGCTTGGAGATACCGTGGGTGAGAAAGCGATACGGGGTCCAGAAATTATCTGTGTAAGGGCATGGCAGTTGTAAGAATGGAGCCTGCACTCACTTGTGAAAGAGGAGGTTATTAAAATGTTTTTATTTATTTTGTGGCTTTCATTTACTCGGTAGTTTTCAGAGACTCTCTAGGGCAGGCATATGACACAAACTTCAAACATCCTTTGCAATACAAAACAGGAAGTCTGGTCAGATCATGTGACCATGTAATCCCATAGGGGCTGTCTGTGTCATTAGAGGAAGAGTAACAGCACTAACGATGATATGGTCAAAATTTCATTTAATTGATCCATTGCAAAAATTCTGTTATCTTTATTTTCTAAGAAAGATGTTTGCTTATGTAAATTGCATTTAAAAAAACTTCAAAATTAAAAAAATGTTGCTTCTTTCAGGATGTGCACCACCTTGATTCATGCTGTCAACCTATTTTGCAGATTCTGGAATTAGAATGAATTTTTAATCTCCACTGTGATTGACAAAGGCTGACATTCATAAACTGACAAAAAGAAAAAAAACGGGAATTAACAATGCTCTCTTGTTCGGTACTATTTTAGTCTTCCTTTTCACGGGTAGAGAAGTGGTTGGGTCAACATTTATCGTGACCTCTGCCACTGTCAGCTGATATTAGACAAATGGAGTCTGATATTGCTGGTGGAAACATTGCCATCTTGTGACTAGGAGTGGAATTTTACTGGCATGTAAAAAAAGCACGTGGATAGCCAAAACTGTGGGTTTGTTTCATTACACAACAACGGTAATAGTTTTTATCATTGGACTGCCTTACCTTCTGTGGTGGTACAGTCATTTATAGAAGCCCTTAGTTAACAAATATATCTCAGGTTATTTTTAAGCAAGTCTCATAGTATAAGGATATAAATAGGTTTGGCCTTGTACAGGTGAGTTTTTTAAGGATATCTTGTTGTTTGCCTAATGTCTCAGTTAAATATTACAGAGTGTAGCTCATTTGTATAACTAGGTGACATATTCTTTTCAAGGGTCCTCCACAAACCCTATCATCAGAAACATGGAGACTAGATAGAGAACACCCAAGTCAGTGTGCCCATTCGCCAAAGGGCACACGATTGCACTGTGGACAATTTGGAGGCATTGATCTACTTCAACAGTATGTCTTTGAACTATTGGGGGGGGCAACACAAATTCAGAACCAGGGAAACGAACCATTGGCACAAGTGTATCCTTCACAGCTCCTTCACAGAAAACAAATACACCTGCGTGTGTCACTCACTGAGGATAACTGTGGATGACTGTCACACTGTTTCCATATAAGGAACATGCTTTCTGCATTAGGATGTCCCAATTCACCCATTTATTTCTCCTTTCTTAGTTTCTTCCCCTCTGTAAACTTTGAACTAGTGGACAAGGAGACGATGGTGTTAAACGAGTGGAGGAGATGAAACAGAGAACTGAGATACAGCCCAGGGGTTCGTTCCAGAAAGAGAGTTTAACAAATCCTATAGTTAAACCTAAAATTCTGAGTGGAGAAATTCGGGAAGAATCGCGGAATCCAGAAATTCTGAAGTTGGGCTTTCATTTTTTGTTTCAATCAGATCAACCAATCAGGTTTGAGTACAGGATTTGTTAAGCCTGGTTTCTAGGATGGGCCCCTGGTCTTCCATCTGTCAGACATTTACTTTTTGACAGCGTGTCTCTGAATGATCAGTAGTATTACGACTGGGCCCACTGACTGCAAGGAACACAAATTAGATGGCTGGGTTGAGCTCAAAGGCCAAGCAGAATGGGAATCACCAAGCATGAGATGGTAGGTTGAAACAAGATTGGGCAAGTGGCAAACTGAATCCAGGGTGCTCAACTAGAGAACAATCCAGCAGTCAAAATGAACCAGAGGAACTGTTTAAAAATGGACTCCAAAATTCCAAGACCAAGTAGGCAAATAACATCACATAATTTCTTATTTTTAATCTAATTATCTTAGTTTGTTTGCATTTACCTACACATAAGGCCGCACCATACAAAGAATCATCGACTGGAATAATTTGTAACGAGTAAATAGATTTCTAGATTAGTGGCAGGTGTGACTGATTACTGCGTAAACCCATCTGAAAGAGGGCGAGGCTGTGAAGGATGTGCATTCCTACGGCAGGTAATGTGTGGAGGAGGATTCGGGCCGGATGTGATCTAAAGATTTCGACCTGTTTGGTTGTGCTTGGTATGAGTGTGGTGTGGCTGGTGTGTCCTAAGTGTAGTTATATTTTTCTGTCTTTATAGTATTATATGTAAGATGAATGCAATGCTGTAATAATCAGTACTCTGCATATGGCTTTTAGTGTAGATATTTTACTAAGAACCTCTCCCACTCTTTCTACATGAACAGATACTGTATTGTGCCCACAAAATTACTCTCTTAGTACTATACACATAACTCTCTTTTACCGGTTAGAATATTGCTGTACTTCCTCTTGCAATTACATCCCCCCAACACAAAATAAATGATAAAAAAGTTATATATTTTCATATAACTTCTAAAAACTAACCGATTGTGATTAAAAACTGGCCGATTACGGGGATTTGTCACTTTCACGGCCAGTGCGGGACACATAAGTTTACAGTGGGGCAACTTTATTGATGTTTTTAATGCGGGCTACGGGAGCTGCGGGCTGAAGCGGCTCTCCCGCTCCGAATGAAGAGGCTCCGACTGTGTCTTTAAAAGAAGCCCGAGTGAATGGTGAATGATGTCAGGGGGGGAGCGCAGCTCGGTCGCCGTCCTTGTGAGCTACCATCACTTCCTGGATAGGGAAAGAGACACAGAGAGAGAGAGAGAGAGAGAGCGAGAGAGAGAGAGAGAAGAGGAGAGAAGAGCAGATCAGCTCGATCCACGCAGGGGCCTGGACGAACACGGACCGTGAGAAGTTCGCATCGGCCGGACGGAGCGGATTTTATGGAGCATAAATACTGCGGGTATTTATTCCTCCCACTTCTATTTGCGCTAAATATTTATATTGCCAGCGGCTGTGACGCATATGTTTTATATTGTCCTTTTTTTCCTAAAATATCCCATGAAAGTATGTCCTTTAATACCTTACCCTGTAATGTGATCCAGACTGAAATTGTTCTCAGCGCCATATGCATAATGCCACAGGGTCCCCCCCCCCCCCGTAGTGCTTTATTTAATTTCGGGTGTATCTCTGCTCACGGTGACATGGATGTGGTGAAGGGTACTTCGTTCGGGACTCTTCGTGGAGGAATGCGGGCTCCGTGCCTCCTTTTTGTTGTCGGCTGATACAGCTCCCCACGCCTCCCAACCTATTTGAAGGTCGTGGAAAAAAAGTCGGGGAAACGTGTCCAGATATGATGTGAACTCCGGCGATGTTTTGACGCCGTTTTGCCCACGTCACGAAAACTTAAAGCGCCGATATGCATATAGTACATGATGATAGTGGAACCCGATACAGATGCATTCTTATTTTTGAAGTTTCACTATGTTACTTGTGTAGCCACGTGTGACGCGACAATCAGCCCCCCCCCCACCACCCCCTTTAATGCTGGCGGTGGCTTTAAAATGACCAGCTAGATGACATTAATCTTGTTGAAATGTGCCACAAAATAAGTAATCGGAGCAGCCAGCTTTGCAGGTATGTGCGACTGGAAATGAGCCTGCTTCCCGTTATGCTGGGATAGGTGCGTGACACGCCCACCAGCTCTTTCGCTTCTCACTTTGTTGGCCTTGGATGTTTCCAAAACTGCCAATTATACAGTTAAAGCAAAAAGAGAGAGAGGGGAAAATAATAATAAAAAAAACCGTCCACCTAGGGTGAAAAGATGGTATCCGCAAGGAGAGCTAAAAAATACACTCCTGCTGACTGCTTGCAAAAAACCTGCAGCAATAAATCTCACCCCCAAAAGCGCACAAAGGATGAAATAATTTGCATGTTTATAGATTTTTGTTGTCGCTGTCTTATGTCTGACACCACCAACTTTTTTAAGTTCGTGTACAGGTATATGTTCATTATTATCATTGTTAAATTATTACAGTTATTATTATTATTGCACGTGGTGTTAATGTGTAGTTATACTTTAGCTAATTTATCTTAGAAACACATGAGGTCAATATGCTGAATAATTTTCGAATTCTTAATATAAGGAAATCATTTGGTTTCTAAAAAAATAATGTACAGGTATACGAATTTTGTTCTGATTTTGAGTTAATCATCCATCTGGGTTTAAGGAACGGACTGCCACGTGACCTTTGAGAAGATTCTAGAGGGTTAGTGTTATAGCAACATTAGTCTTTCATGCAATCTGTCGTGTGATTATCAGGCCCAAATGAGTAGCATGAGTGGAATACACTGGTCAGAAGAATAGATTGCCAACTGAAAAGAGAAAATTGTAAAAGTATAAATAATGAAACTTGGGAGCTGTTGTACATTGCTGCTAAATGTGGATTTTGATGCCTGCTGTGAGTCAGTGCTGAAGGATTTTTGTATGTGGGTATATAGGACTGAGTTCATTACACCTTCTGACAGACAGTAGAGCACGATGCCTCAAAGTTAAACAAGATGCAAAAGTGAAAAAGGTGTAGTTATATCGTAAAGCAAGATGCAGTGCTCGATTGCTTCCTGAAATGGACGGCTCCTTCTCATGCCTCCTAGGAAAATGGGTGTCTGGTCCGTGCTCTGCTCTGTGTGTACAGAGGCGTACGCTTTTTCCGTTTTGGCTACCGGCATTGGTGGCTGTAGCGTGGTGTAGGTATAAATCCAGTGTGAAGTACGGCTGGCCTTTGTTTTCCGCTGGCCGTCTTGGTACGATATTCCAAGGAACCCTGTTTTATTAAAGGTTCTCGGATTATGTGTGTGGAAAATGTAAGCAATGAGCCAGGAGTGACAGCACCTTGGAGTTAAATGAGCTGTGACACTAAGCTATTCTGCCTGATCCGCTGGGTGTTTATGTTAGAAATAATATATTCTCCTTCCTTAAACGTAGCAGGAGACACTCGGTTCAATTATCTCAAATGGTTTTGATTAACGCTTCCAGCGGCGTCTGGAGGAAGCGTTACAAACACAAGCGTTTCAGTCTCATGATTAGTCCGTCTGCTCTGTGAATTCCATTTTTTGCAGATCGCTGGCAGTCTGTGTTTCCCAGTAATTTCCATCTCTGTGTCGTCGAGAGTGTTTGGAACAGTGGGTAGACGTGTCCGCCGGCCTCGCCGGCCTCGCCCGCCTCGTTCGAACTCCGGGTCGTTCAGTCAGATGCAGAGCTGGAGCGCTTAGAGGGATTGGGAGGGCTAGGCTGAACTACGAGGGACAGATGCTGTGAGTTTTATCTACCCCATACTGCGGTAGGAGCACGCATTGGAAATCTGCACGTCGACCGAGCCGCAGAGCACTTTCGACGTTTTTGGGTCGGTGGTGGAGCGGGGAGTTCTGTCGAGACACCTGCCGAGATGTCAGCACTGCCCCATGTGGTCCGAGGTTGACGACGGCTCTGAAAAGGACAGATGCTGGGCTTTTTGTTGATTCGCAGAGGAGTGTCAGAGCAGAATACCTGGCTGTAGAGACACAATGTGATGGCGGGGCGGGGGGGTGACCTCAGTACTGTTCCATGACCTAAGTTGACTAATGTATTCCTGTCTGCTTTTCATGAAATGCTGAGCATGTGACTAAGTACAGTGAGACAATTCCTCTGCAGCTCACATGTGCTTTGAGGCCATTTCTTCATTTCCTCTCCCTCCCTCCCTATCTTTATCTACAATGTATCCATTCCCTCCCTCCATTCCACCATCTCTCTCTCCCCCTCTCCCCTTCGTGGTTGATCCTTGGGGATTTTGGTGGAGTATGCCCACCTGCCAGAAAAAAAAAAACAAAAAAAAAAAAACGGGGGGTGGGATGTCCCCCCCCCCCCCCCTTCTGTTTCTTCTACTTTTTGAAAGTGAGAGGGTTTGATCAATGGCCTATCCCCCCATGCCTGCTCAGGCCTAGCGTACAGAACAAACGGCCTGCATGTAAAACTGGCAGGTTAGCTTGTCAATCTCGACCCAGTGTGACACAGCGGGTCCCGCTGGGCCCTGCGGGACCTCTGTTTGCTGTAAGGTTCGGCCCAGGTCTCGTACCGAGTGAGAGGGCTATGAAACAGCACCCAGTCTCTGTGAGGAGAAAGCTCTGCTGAAATCCTCTTTGCAGGCAGCGGCAAGTTCCAGCCTGTTTAAAGCCCCAGTTGCTAAGCTCACACAATGAGCCTACTTTTTCTTTTTTGTTTGTTTAGTTACTTTTTCAGTTTTTTTTTTTTTTTTCTTCTTTTTTTAAATGTTGTTGCTCAAGAGTATGTGTGGTAGTGTTTCACATTCCCTCTCTGTGAGCTACCCTCCATTATAAATTTGGATTTTGGCCATCCTGAGGTTCACAGAAAGGAGGGTGCTGTCAAGCCCATTTGTACTCGCTCGATGCACTGGATATGCCACCCAGCCGCCAGTCCGAGGGGGACAGTCACTTTGTCTCATGCCTTCTTGTCTCCCGCTGTCTGTCCGCATGGCGTGAGGCGGCAGAACGTCCAATATACCCGTTTCACGCCACAAAACATTTCTCTTTCGAAACCGCAGACGGCGGATATGATTGTGAGCATTACAGTTCGGGGCTTGCAATTCTTTCTCTGTTTGACATGTTTGTTTGAAGTTTTTTTTTTTTCCTCCCCTTTGCAGCTGCGTGCCTGCGTGTTGTGTTGCCTTCATATTTATACCGATGGACGAAATCGACAAACATGTTTGTCTGTTTGTTTTGTCTTGCTGCTTGTCGACTGGCTGTGTTGTGGACCCCAGCCATTACTCTCCTGCCTTGACAGCCTCAGTAGCAACGCTTGTCTGATGTGCAACGTATGATACAGACCCTGGCATGCATAATTTCCTCGTGCATCATCCCCATATTCTCTGTGGGTAGGTTAAGTTGGTGATATGATCAAGGGAACAGTACAGCTCTGATACAGTTCCTGTCATCGCGGATCTGCAGACATGTTTCTCATTGTCTTTGCCTGCTCCATCAGACAGACAGCACGCCAGCCGACACAGGACCTCGGCGAGTTATTGCGCCCCATGCGAATCCTGATGTCACATAGCAACACGAGAAAGTGGATTCAGTTGTCTTGGTTTGCCTTTGGAAGGGACTACACAGCAATGGCAAGGAAGTTGAGTGGCTGCGTAAACAGGAGGTGTTTTTTTTTTTTTTTTTTTTTTTTTGTAATACTATTTAAACGTTTTCTTGATGCGCACGCGCAGCTGTCTCAGAGGACGCCACCTCCTCCCGCATTTGGTCTGGGCAGTTCGCCGGCGAGGACGGGTACGTGTGCTTGGGCGTGCGTCCAAGGCTTTTAGAGTACCTCCTCTTTTCCAGTAGCTCAGAACCTGACACCCAAAGTTTGTCATAGTCAGACTTTTTAAGGAGTGACTTAAAGTAAGAAGTGATCTGCATGCTTCCTGTGCACTTTCCGCTGAGAAACAAACTCCTTCTGTAAACTTCAGATACTTTTTTTTTTTTTTTTTTCCTCTCTGTTTAATATATATCCCCTCCCTCCCTTCCTTCATGAAATTTCTGGTAAATGACATTGGTTATCGCTGGCTCGGTGCCTGGCTTGGTCACATTGTGTGGATGCAACCAAATACACACAGGAAGACCCACTTGCCTCGTGCGTGTGTGTGCATGCACTTTTAACTAAGGGGAAGGATTCTGTGAAAATATGTAAATGGTCACATTTGAGCTTGGCAAATTTTCGATGCTAAACATCATTGCTAGATTTAAACCGTCCGAAGATCGAAAAGGCAACCAACCTTCCAGTGGTATTCCAGGAACTTACAAGAAATGTTTACTTTTTAAAAAAAAAAAAAAAAAAAAAGCTTCGTTGCTTAATAATTATGTTATATAAAGAGCCCTGTATAAATACAACTTTGCTTTGTAAAGGATCTTTCTTTCTTATTTTATATCCATTCAAGGTTCAGAAATTGTCAGACTTGACTGGTCATACTACCGCAGGCTCAGGTACCCTGCAGGCAGGTTGTGAAGCTCCCTGACAGATTCCCTACCGAAGCAGTACTATTATTATTTATCAGTACATTTTGTTATGGGTCATGCAACACTGAACAGAATTTTAACCTGCTGTAGGTCTAGGAAGAGGTCTTCTCTCCTGTGGTACTGCCTAACTTGCTCACATAGGAGGAGGTGTTTATGCATTGGCTAGCAGGGTGATTAGCCCCTCCCTCTGCCCCATCACTTGGCCAGTGACAGTGATTGTGAGTGTGTAACGCGGCAGGCATTTTAGGATGGCTGATGTGGCATTTGCGGAATTGTGCCTTTGGGCAATTGTACTGTAGTGTTCAATTTCACATATTGTGTTGCATACCCGCGGATATAGAAACAATGGCTGTCATTTGGCTTTCAGTTTGCAGGAAGGATGCATAACTGGTGGGGCACAAAAGGAGAGTCGTCACTTGAGGAATTTCCCACAGTTCTTAATCAATATTCAAACCAGTAGCACCAGTACCGAGGAATCATGAAGGAAATGCTAAACTAAGAATGCAGTGATTTCAATATTGGGCAGCCTTTCCAAATTATGTCTTGTGAGATTAGTAAACTGGATAGTGAGGATTAAGTATATTTGGCTGACGAGTTGGCTACTGGGTTTAAATAGTGAACCCTGCTTATGCTGGTCAGGGACCGTATGGGAACCTATCCTAGGAGGCATGGGACACAAGGCTGGGATAGAATGCTAGCTCGTCGTAGCTCACATATGCAGTCATCCTCTTTTGGCAAGTTAGAGACGCCAGTTAGCCTAAGTGCACATTTTCGGACTGTGGGAGGAAAGCCACTATACCACCCAAGTGAAATAACAGGGACTTGAATTTATATCAACTATGTTATTTGCTTTAGGCTATAACACTAGACGTCAGAACGTCAACATACAGCAAACTGGAGGGATTGTATAACAAAATGCATTACATGGGTATGACGTCAAACCCTAAAGAAAATATACTCATAAATTCTAAATGTTTAAAACGCTGCTGTATTTTACAGCATATATTATTGGGCAGTACACACTTTGTAATGTTTCAGGAGAGTATTAAAGTAATCCATTTAAAAAAAGGATTTATGTCTGTCTAGTTATTCATATTCCTTTTTCAGTACATGCAGGGCTTTTTGTTTTTTATCTTATCTTAGAGGTCACACTATAGCTTTGAATCTGGTTCAGAGAAATCACCAGCTCTGAGTTCAAGTCAGTTGGTAGTCACCTATTTATCCAGGTCACGCAGACACAAACGCAGAGGCACTCTCTCAAATTGAGATTAAAAATAGTGTTAAACACCTACTCTATAATCCCCTGTCAGTCGCGGTGCTGAAATGTACTGTACCTTTATTGACAGCTAGGTCTTAATTTCTTATTATTTTCCAGATTGCTTTCCCCATGTAATCAGGCCTAGTTTTGATTGTCTCCATACACAGAACATACGGTACAACAGCCTCATTTCCGCCACTGGCAAGGCTGGTACCGGGGCTGTATGAAAGTCAAAGGGCGCCCGTCGTCGGCCCCAGCAGCCAATGCACAGGCTGATGGCAGCAAAAGATTTCATCCCGACTGAATCGCTATCCACTCTGCTGCGTTAGTGGAACCGGGTCAGTTCGTCACCTCGCTGCACCATTTCCAGGTGCATCCAGCCAATCACATTCTTAACTGGAACCTTGGCACTGACCTGTGGGAGAGTATGCACGGGAAAGCTCAGAGGGAAGCTGTGGTTCTGATGCTCCGAGGAGAATTCAACACCAGCTAGATCTACGACCGGCAAAAAAAAAGGTTTATCTCATGAATAATTCATGTACGATGAACAGACGATGGTTTTCTTATAAACCAAGTCTCAGCCCCTCCCCCCTGTGACTTCCTCAGACCTCAATACATACTTACACATTTTATCTTTTCATTGAAATCATCATATTTTCCAAGAGTCACTCTCGATCACTCTTAAGGTGCAGAGGAATCATTTTCCATATTGACGAATGTGGGGTTTTCCCACTTGACCCGTACAAGGCTTTGTGACAGGCTCTCTGAGAGAGGGGAGAAGAAAAAAAATAACGTTTGATCAATACAAAAATTTTGGGGGATTTTTGTTGACTCTAGAGCTGAGTTTGCCAGACAACACCTTCGTTTCATCTTTTAAGTGGATTCCACAGGTCCCCCCTCGGCCCCACTGGACCGGCACTTGACGTTCGGTGGGGGGCGCTGTGTCACAGCTGCTCGCAGCGTGAAGGCAAGGCCGTGGAAAGACCAGAATCCGAGACGGCCCGGCTCTGTCTCTGTGGGGGGGCCTACAGGCCAGTCGACCAGAATAATGAAGCCCGTCGTGTTATACACTGCGATGTTCTCCACCCATTCTTCAAACACCTCAAGTTGCCGTGCCATTGGATGATGAGGCTTTCAGTCTGCAGAGTCCCTCCTCCTTCATGCTTATTTAAATTTATTTTCAATGTCATTTTCTGAGATTTTTGTTTTTTTTAATAGCTGCCTGACTATGAGAGAGGGAAACTTATGAAATGTTCATTTTGGAAGATAAAATTTGCTTTGAGGACAGGCACCTAGGTCACAGTTACAGAGACTAGAAGCAGCTGTACGTGAAGGCTGGCCTCTTTAGTTTGAGCACAGGGGTCATTTCTCAGTTGTGGAAAGGTTATTCCTCCACGAGTCTCTGGCTGCTTCTCTCTCTCTCTCTCTCTCTCTCCAAACTGCTGACTCATGGAAGTTTTGGGCGGCCCTGGCTCTGAAGCCGAATGCTGCAGCTGTCTCTGTTTTACCGGGATTGAGTCACAGCAGCACCCTTCTGTAAAGATCGCCAGCCCTTCTTGGCTCAAGTTGCCCCCGCAGATTTGCTCCTGTTGCGGGGGGTAAAAACCTCCTTCCCATTCACTGTCTGAATGGTATGGAACATTGTGGCGTTCTGGTTAAGAGCAGTGGCTCGAGAGGTGGGGAACAGAGTATCTGATCGGCTAACCAACCGCTCGGGAATTCTCAAAAGTAGCTTTAAATAAAGAGAAACAAAACCATACTTAGAGATCAGAGAAAGAGTCTTGGGAAATGAGTCTAAGGAAAGCAGACCATGAAATGAACATGGAGTAACTTAATACAGACTGGCTGGATCCTGGACACCTAGCGGCAGGCATGGCCCAACTTGTCTTGGCTGCATGTAAATGCCCCATTTCTCATCTGTTCTCTACTCTAAACACACCTTATGGCCCGCATGTGTTGTCGCTAACTGGCCTGGTTTTGTTTATTCTTCGTTTTGTTTTGGTGGTTTTGTTTAGACCCACCCTAACCTAACAGACCGTTTCTGGTGGTGGCCCATTGCAACACGACAGTGTTTTGAGAGACGCCCAGTCTTGGTGTTTCTCTTCCCACCCAAGGCTCATTTATCTGAGTCGTCGTAGACGCAGGTGTAGTTCTGCCAGCTCGGTGAGCTTAGTGCCACATCCTGTTGCCATGAATGGAGATGCTTCACCGTGACGGGGAGTTTGGGCACAAGGAGTGTCATCTCCATTCTAATTGGTTCTTCACCCCCCCGGCTGCCTCTCCTCCAGCAAATTTGGTGTTGTTTTAAACAAAAGCCGGACACGTGGCGCTACATAAGCAGGATGCACAGCAGGGAAAGCGCTAGCTTGTGCCACACGCGGTTGGCCACGTGGTGACAGGCGCTCAACGATGTGACCTCGGATGTCTTCCAGAGTGATTGTTCCTTCAGCTTTAGCTGAGTATCTGCTTTTCATCTTTCTTTTTTTTTTATCTCCTGTCTGGGTGAGAGACAAGGGCAAAAATATCGGGTCCTTAGCGACCAGCAAGTGACACCTTCAGACTCCTCCAGGCAAGCAGGATGTTACTCACCTTGGGGGGGGGGCAGCTGAGGTTTCACCTAGCCGCTTGGTCCCCGGGGTGCCGTGAAATAAATCTTCTGTCTTGGAGTGCCAGCCCGGCATTTCTGCTTCCAGTCAGCCTTTGAGGATGACCTTCTCCAACCTTCTCCAGATCCATCATTGCTTCAGGGCTGGATATTAGTTCACCGGGGGTGGGGTTGGGGTGGTGTCTGAAGTCTTAAAACATTCGTGGAAAAGCACTTTTCCCCAAAACATTCACACATGCTCCTATATAGGCTTTTGTATATATGGATTGTACCCTACATTTATGTGCGACTGTTCCGTGCGACATAAAATGTCTCATTTTCTCACATTTTAAGTGTAGACGCATTTAAGGCGATGAGTATATTTTTCCAAGCCTCTTTTACTGCCACAAAAAAAGCAAGCTTCAAATATTGTCATAGCATCCCAAGAGATAATATGTACTGCGGCAATGGGATAAATTCCTGATTTGCATGTTGAAATGCGATTGGCTGGGGCCTCTAAGCACAAAAACTGAAGGGGATATGGCACACAACACATATTTGAGTGAGGAGGGGGTCACTTACTTTCGGGTTTAGGAAAGCTATGTGGTTAACCCCTAGAAGGAGATAGGCACCGTTACATAGCCTCCCTTCCATTACCCTTTTAATAAACGGCCATAGCCATTTATATGAGCGTAAAGTGGACGGCGTATGCCTGTTGGGACTCCTCCAGTCCTGGGCGCTATTGGTTTTGAATCCTTGGGCAGCTTATTAAAAAGATCTTGCTAGTTGGATGATGTATCTCATGACAGCTAAAGACAGAGACTTGTGACCCAGTGGTTGCTAGTTCAAGGCCCCAGAGATGCTGAGCAGTTCTGTCCTTCGAGGTCCTTAACCTGAACTGCTTGAGCCAAACCTTCTGTCTGTATGAGCCGTGAAGGTGAAGTTTTATTGGAGAAAGTAAATCTTAAGTATTAGAGCTGAATCCCGCTCGTCTTGAATGTGCCTAGTTGGCGTTTTGAGTTCATCACAGCAGACGGGCAGCCGGGAGAGTCGCATCTGCAACTCGGCACTGCTGTTCGGAGCCGCAGCCCATGCGCTGGGTATTGCTCCACACCGCAGCCTCAGAGGTGCGCCATCAGATGCGATGAGATGCCAGATACTGGGCTCTGATTGGCAGGTCTGTTGCCAGGGAAGTCTGCTGCCTCAACGTGGACGGAATCTGTTGTCTGTCCTCTTAGACATGAGTGCAGCTGCAGGATCTGAATATTTATGAAGGACATTTTCAGTGTTTATGTAACAAATACTCTACATCACATGCAAGACTTCCAACCTTTTGAAAGTGGTGCCTCTGTTACAGTGTATTTGTCATTACACCTGAGGATCTGAGGAGACTTGACAAATATGATTTTTTTTTTTTTTTGGTGAAATTGTAAATCAATCAGGGCTGAGTGGCAAGGTGAAAAAAACAGAGGTGACCTACAGCCTCCACTTACTCTCTGGCTGCCTGTCCTCGCTGAGAATTCGCACACTCGACTTTGGTGTCACAGGTTCAGGTTTCGGGTCCTTGTCATGACCATGCAGAGATGCATACAAGAATTTTCAAAACTGACCAAGCTCACGTCTTTAACGAACGAAAAATTAACTGCAGGACAACAAATCTTCCAGTGCATGAAGTTAACAATGCGTATATACCTTTTTTTTTTTTTTTTTTAAACCAAAGTCTATATTTAGAATGGGCTGTGTCTAACTCGGCATGTTCCAGACTTCTGGCTGGCACGACCATGCACGTCTGTAAGACGCCACTCCCCTCCCACCCCCACCCACCCCCCCGCAGGCCTGGCTGGGGCGAGGACTGCTGCAATGCAGCGTCGTGCATCATTTGGCAGCGAGACAGAAGCCTGAGGAGAGCGGCATAGGAGGGAGGGTGGTGCTCATTGTCAGGGTGCTTGGCTCATTCCGGCAGACGGAGAGCTTCAGAGGGACAGAGCTGAGTTCCGGTGAGGGTTGAGACGTTTGTCTGGAAATGCAGAACGTAGCTGCTGGACACCCAGCACTCCTGGGGGAGCTGTTCTTCATAACATGGATGGGTGGATGGAAGGATGGCTGGACTGATGGATGAATAGATGGATGGACAAGACGGATAGTCTACACTACATTGACAAGATTGGTTGAGAGACTGATGTCCGTCTATCAGTCTATCCATCTAGTATCTATCTGATCTATCTTCTGATATGCTTACGTTTATTTATGCCGGTTGTGCTGATCATTACTTCCCTGGGTACTTTTCCCAGACAGTGACTGACCGTGTGGCTCAGAAAGTTCTAAAACCTTCTAGAGGCCTGCTGGACAGTTAAAGGCTAGCAAGGGTGGTGGGGAAAACATGGAAGGAGATGGAAGAAGGAGACCAGATGTTGGGCTTGCGAACTGGTCCTGTTTGAAAGTGGGAGAGCCTGAAGTGCTGAAAAATATGCACACCAGTGTGTCCGTGGAACCTTTAACCTCTGACCTCTCCCTGAGGGCTTGGTATCTGAAGCTGAGCTGTGGCCGCCGTGCTGTGTTGTTTTTTTTTTTTTTTTACGCACCTCACCATTCCGGCCGTTTGTCTCAGCTGTGCGACAGGTCCAGCCTGTCTGAGAGGCATGCATGCAGTGGTTGTTGATAAGCCCTCCGGAGGCAGCAGGCTCTGAATGCACCTTGACCATCCTCCACTGCCTCGTCTCTCATGGTTTACTGCCTCTCTACTACCTGTGTCCCTGTGAGGAAGTAGTTTTGCACTTGGTCCATAACTGACGCCCTTCCCAAACCCCTTTCTCTGCCATCTGCCTGTAACTGTAGTCATTTCTTTTTCCCATCCTTCTCTTCCTCCCTCCCTCCCTCATTCTGCGACATATAGATGCAGCGGTGATTGGACTCTGTCTCCCACCCTTCTTTAATCTATGATACGCTGCTTTCTCCCTCTCTTTTTCCTTCTCTGTTTGTTTGTCTCTCTCACCAGCTGCAGGACTTGTTGAATTTAGACCATGGAGGCAAGGGGGGGAGGTGAGAGAGAGAGAGAGAGAGAGAGTGTATGTATGTGTGAGTGAGTGAGTGAGTGAAAGAGTGAAGCTGCTCCTGACGGCTGTTTTGTTCAACTCCACCAGCATTAATGAAGGGAGGATGTTCAGGATGTTCCGCTACTTTGGTCCACTCTGAAGATTACAGTTACAGTTCAGGTCAGACTCCATGGGGGGTGGGGTGCATATCAGATTCTGGATTATCGGAAATCTGCAGACTTGCTCAATGGTGAAACTTGTGATTGTGAGCGATAAATACGAGCTGCGTTTAAGGAAGGAAATATGCAAATGTGATTGTGTTTGACATGGTGAATAAGGAGGCGGTGACACTTTTACTGAATTTCTCATTTCTCTGTGGCACTGGGTGGAAATCGATAGCCGCCACATATATAATACGTGACTGTTTTTATGGGCTGCTGTGCACGTTAGCGGGAGGCCGCGTAATGGTCCCGAGCACTCAACAGTGGTGACATTGCCGGGTTGGTCTTGCACCTGCCGTCATAAATTCCAGCTGTTTTTACGGGAAGCTAACCAGCTATATCACATTTGGAAAGAAGAGTTCCCTTGTATAGACTACAGAGTATGGCTATCATAAGTGATTGTTATGCATTCGTTTCAAAGCTTAAATTAATTTCTCATGGATACTCTTTCAGTGTTGTGCCTACGAAGAGAGGGAAAGGTGTTCAGATAATTTCCATAAAGATCTGCATATTAACCTTATTGGCTTCCTTCCTTCCTTTGGCTCCACCCCTCCACAGCGATTGGTCCTTGAGCTGGGCGTGTCTCCTGTGAAGCCACGAAGTCCGCCACTATGTCCCAGCTGCTGCACGTGGAGATCCCCAACTTCGGCAGCACGGTGCTGGGCTGCCTGAACGAGCAGCGGCTGCAGGGCCAGCACTGCGACGTGTCCATCGTGGTGAAGGGCCACTCGTTCAAGGCCCACCGTGCCGTGCTGGCGGCCAGCAGCCTCTACTTCCGCGACCTGTTCAGCGGCAGCACCAAGGCGCAGTTTGAGCTGCCGTCCTCGGTGGCGCCCGCCTGCTTCCAGCAGCTGCTCACCTTCTGTTACACGGGCAAACTGACGATGGCAGCCAGCGAGCAGCTGGTGGTCATGTACACGGCTGGCTACCTGCAAATCCAACACATCGTGGAGAAAGGGATGGAGCTTGTGTTCAAGGCCAACTCGCCACACTGCGACTCGCAGACGGCCACCACTGAAGACCCAGCTTCAGCTCCCCAGAGCCCCAGCAACAATCCAACAACAGCGCTAGGACCCCCGCCTGCCTGGTCACCCTCGGTGCCCGCTGCGCGCCGCATTAAGCTGGAGGGAGGTGAACCTCCACTCGGCCTGCAGGGTCCAGGAGGGGGCAAAGTGATGGGGTCGGGGGCACGTCCAGCCAGGAGCGGCTCCATCTTGTATAGTTCTGTGGCTGTTGCCGGATGCGGTGCTTCCACCGCCGCGACTGTGTTTCCTGGGACGCAGCCCTACCCGCTGGCTTCAGGGGAGCGCTGCAGCCCAGGAGCCTCTAGCCTGCCTGCCACTGACAGCCCAACCTCCTACCAGAACGAGGACGAGGAGTTTGAAGAGGAGCCATACGACGGCATCCCGGAGGAAGCTTACAGCCAGATCTACAGCCGTACCGCCAATCCATACGGCAGTTAGTATCACCGGGAGCCTCTTAATGTCGTCTATCCCAGTGTTTCTCAAACCAGTCCTCGGGGACCCCTAGACGGTCCATGTTTTTGCTCTCTCCCGATTCCCTGGGAGAACAAAAACGTGGACCGTCTGGGGGTCCCCGAGGACTGGTTTGAGAAACACTGGCTCTATCCATCTCCTGTAACCGCTTATCCATTACAGGGTCATGGTGAGCCTGGAGCCTATTGTAGGCAGCACAGATCACAAGGCAGGGACCACCCTAGATTGCATGCTAGTCCATCACAGGACACACACATTCACACACCCAGTCACACATTATCGCCAATGCAGGGACACTTCATGTTTTTGAGTACCTGGCAGGAAGAGCAGAACGAACATGGAGAGAACAGGCAAGATATCTTCATGTCAAAGATCTAGGGACGTTGGCTGCATAACTGCATCAGGAGAGACTCTGGTCTTACAGCCCTAGCCTTACAAACCGTAGGAATGGTGGTTATAAAAACCATCACTGGATGTGCCTTGTGGCGAGTTGCGCCACGGCACGGATTCCTTGGCATGACGGTGCTTCTGTTAGACATTAATTAGAAGCATGAAATGAAATGATCCTCTGGCTGTGGTAGAAGGGCTGCTGGAGACCGCTGGAGTTAAGAGGGAAATGAAAACAGGTCTTACGTACAGAGGACGGGGCACCACTTTTTGTTTAGCTTTTGAATTTCTCTGGAAACTTTTTTTTTTTTCCTTCTTTGGCAGCCTGAGTTTGGGTTTCAGTCACACCAAGTCCTTTAGCAAAAAAAGAACGATCCACTTGGCATTACTGAAGCTTCGGGCCTGCATCTAACGGTCTGCCTTCTTAAATCTCTCGTGTCAAGACAGAGCAAGTCTCATTCTTTGGCTTTGTGAGCCATTGTGTTTAGTCTGGTCTTTTTGGTTTCTGGGCTTTGCCGTGCAGGGAAATTGGGGCGGTTGGAAGGGGATGACTCTGTTATCCAGGTTTTGTGTGTGTGTGTGTGTGCGTGTGTGTGTGTGGGGGGGGTTTCTTTTTTTAAATGACTCTTCATTAATCCCCCCCCCCCCCACCTCATGGATCCCCAGTCCAGGAGAAGTCAGATGTGCCTGGAATACCGCTATCTATGGATGGCCGCTCCTGCGTGCTGATTCGGCGGGACCAGGTGGCACTTCCCGCGAGCCTCGTCAGCCAGATCGGATACCGCTGCCACCCCAAACTCTATACTGAGGGTGACCCAGGGGAGAAGCTGGAGCTGGTGGCAGGTGAGGTTGGGGAGGGTGGCGCCGTGTGACTCAGTTTGGTGTGTTCAGCTCACCACCGTTCCAGAACCATGGCTGTCCAGGGGCTCTTCACTGCGATGTTCCAGCAGAGCCTGGTGGGGGTGGGGGTGGGGGGAGCTGGGTGAATCTGCTGCAGTAAGCAGGTTACACATTTCTTCACTGCAGCTGCTAATTGTATGCGATTCTGTGAGCATCTTGGATTTCAGAGCAAAAAAAAAATAATAGAACTCGTTAGCTGCTGTTCTTTGTAGCCCTACAGCCCGCATATCTCGGTGTTAGAAAAATAGAGGATACTCTTAGAGACAGGCTACACTGGGGCAGTACGGAGCAGACTGACACTCGGCCACGGGGTCAGTCTGACGCTGCAGCTCCTCTCACCATGACCTCGCTGTGAAGGACACCGTGTCAGCCCGACTGGTGCAATGTTGTAAGAACGGGTCTCGCAGGGGAGCTGTACAGCCACAGCTGTGTATCAGCTGCAAGAATATTTTAAGCCTTGTTCCGATGTCTTTTTAATTTTGCAGTGTTTTTACTTGAGTTCAGGTCTACTGAATTCGAGGCAGAAGTTCTTAAGGAGAGAGAGGAAGAAAGTTTTTTTTTCTGATTAACCAGTGTTGGGATGCTTGACGGATTCCGATGACGCTGTCTCCCCCCCAAGTGAGAGTTCCTGTAGCGTCTCTCTCTCTCTCTCTCTCTCTACAGGTACAGGTGTGTTCATGACCCGAGGACAGCTGATGAACTGCCATCTGTGTGCCGGCATTAAACACAAGGTGCTGCTTCGCCGCTTGCTGGCCACCTTCTTTGACAGGTAAATGGCATTCATAGCTCCACGGTACAGAGACAGACATGCCAGCACGTGACACAGAAGGAGCCTTGAAAACAAACGAGACGGTCGTGTCTTAAATCACGATTGTGCTTTGGCATGACAGTGTGACTGCTCTTGCACAGCATAAAGTAACCAGTATGAGATTATTTTGGACTAAAAATGGGCTTTTGATCAAAAGATGGACTGAAAGTAAGTTAAAGATTGCCGTTTGTGCAGATTTGGCAGTCAAAATGTGTTCTGCGTACATAGAAAGGCATTCGGTTGTATAATTAACGGGATGCTGACGTGTTTGCTGCCCTCTGGTGGCCAACCTTGCAGGAACACTTTGGCTAACAGTTGTGGGACAGGTATCCGCTCCTCCACCAGTGACCCCAGCAGGAAACCTCTGGACAGCCGTGTGCTCAACGCTGTCAAACGTGAGTCTGGCTTGTAAAGCCTGGTCACAGTCTTTGTTACAGAGCACCACAAAAGAAAAATCAAAATGGAAATCTTTCAAGTCACGTAATGTGTTTACGGTAGTGAGAGACTCCAGACCAGCTGTAGTGACCATTGTCTCTCTATTGCCCCCTCAGTCTACTGTCAGAACTTCGCCCCCAACTTCAAAGAGAGTGAGATGAACGTAATCGCGGCCGACATGTGTACCAATGCACGTCGGGTGAGGAAGCGCTGGCTACCCAAGATAAAGTCCATGCTGCCTGACGGGATGGAGGTGTACCGAGCTGGGGCTGCCGCAGTGGGGCTGGGGCTGGCACTGAGCGGGGCCCAGGTGGGCCTGTCATTGCCCTACGAAGCCGATTTTAAGTCGCTGCCGCTTTCGGGCCTAGCCTTTGATCGCGATCTATACGCTGATCGCAAGGAGGCACTAAGAACTCACCTGCAGCTGGAAGAAGGCAGCCCAACTGATGAGGCTGCAGCCACTCAAGGGGAGGAGCCAGAGCTGGGCGGGGCCCAGGTTGGGGAGGAGGAGCCAGTGGAGGAAGAGGAGGAAGAGGAGGATGAGCACCTCTTGGAGAACTCGGAGACAGCAGCGGCGCCTTTCGGTCCCAGGAATGAGCTAGGGAGTGGCAGCGGCAAGCCCCCCACGCCCAAGGGACAGCAAGTGGAAGAATTTGAGGAGGGGGTGCTGCGAATAAATGGCCAGTGACACATCCCCCCCACCTCATTCAGAGCTTCCGGCTCTCCTAGAGGAATATCCCTGTACAAGAAGACACACATACACACATACAGACACACGCAGTAGCGGCACACTTGGGCAGTACGGGAGCGTGCTTACACACAAGAATACAAACACACATTTGCAGGGCAAACACAGGCATTGCTAGAGAGGGCATGCATTGACTCAGCACAACTGATAAACGGAAGCTCTTCATCTCATCGGGAGAAAAAGATCACCAGTCGGTTTCAGTGATGCGGACTTGACTGATGCAGCATGATCGGTAGTTTTTACCGACAGGAGTTCCCAACAGGGATGTTTATCCAAAACTAACTTTACACAGAATAAGTGATCATTATGGAAGCTCGTGCGATATCAAGTTATTTTTAACTAAGGCAATGGAAGTGCCACGGTGATATCAAAATTTTAAGTCAATGTTCAACATGAGACGATATTTTTATATAGGTATGGGGGGAAAAGATTAGACGCGCAGCAGAAGGAGGGTGTAAATGTTTTTCCTGCTATGTGTACGGTTGCAGGTTCGACCAGGGGGTGTACTACGAACCGAGTTTTACATATTCGGAGCCGAGTTGACTCAGCGTTAAATGGTACTACGACTGTGAGTTACGAGTCGTAGTAACCCAAAACTCAAGAAACCTCGCTAAACCAACAAACCCGCTTCGTAGTGCACCCCGCTTGCGCACTTGTTTAATGCAAAAACGCCAGTTTACGGTAAAAGATAAGACGATAGTTGTATTCCACGAAACATCTTCCACATCTGGACAACCGAGAGTGGGGAAAATATAGAGTGAATCGAAATTTAAGCAATGTAAATAAAAAATTTGAATTGAGAAGCGCGAAATTGGAAAGTCACGGACGGAAGCGGGCTTTTTAGCGTGTAGGATGAGCAGGGTAACGCAATGCCTGTGTTTGCTCGCACGCCCGCTCGCGCGGACGCTCTTCCCGGGCGCCTTCAGACACTCGCAGCGCGCGGGTCGCCCACGGAGGATGAGCGCGCGGGTCGCCGCACCGCACGAATCGCTTGCATGCCGAACGAATAGAAAAGTAAAGCAACCGAGCCGCTAACAAATCTGCGAAAACAAAAACGCTTCTGCTGCCTGAAGACGAATCGTTAAGAGTCTCAGAACAAATTAATTTTTTTTCCGTCTCCTTTCATATGCCCTGGATAGAGAGAGGGTACCGATGGCTGGGTCGGAGGGACAGAGAAATATGGATCTGGGCTAAAATGCATTGGATACTAGGGTACGGCACTTTGAGGGGGTCTCGTTGACTCTGTCGGAGCTAAGAGCTCGGAGCTTATGCCAAGTTTTTCGGTTTTATTTTGTTCTTGCATTAAATGAAAATACACACACACACACTGACCTGTAAGGAAATATTTACCCTAGCTTTTCGCATTTGCACTCGAAAAGGAGGTGGCGGGTATATGATGATTGCTAGAGATGCAAGTTTCGTACATGAGGACCGAAGGTGTTTCGCGCGCCTTCTTGGTCATCCGTTGTCAACTGCCGCTGGTGCAGACCGTTTCTTTAAAGTTCCATACACTTCGGATAAGAAGGTGTGCCGCGTTGCTTCAGTTCCGTCGCCTTTTTTTATTTGTGCCCTGCGACAATGTATAGAAAGGAGGCTATTTTAGGTGTCACGTTACGCGTTTGGAAGCCCACAAGAAAAACCCACGTGAATCAGTGAGACGTTTTATAACGTCTGAGAATTATAAAATGTTACCAAATCACCATTTTTTCATGCTAAATTTTAAACGCACCTACTTTAAACATTTTAAGATGTGTGCCATAGCAGATGAAGCACCTGTTTTGTACTATTTAAAATATATTTCCAGAATGTTTTTGTTTTTTTTTTTTTCCTTATGATTGGGAACTGTAGAAAGTCCTGTTTCTGTGATGAGTAGCAGGATTCTAATTGCACTAAACACATTGGAAGCTGTTTACAGGAATTGTTGCGAGAGTTCAATCTGACACTAGACTGAGCTGGTGTTTGCAATTTGAGGTAGTAGTTAGTCAACAGAGGGGTCTGCAGTTTGCGTGTTGATGGGAACAGTGAGGGTTTGGAATGCATGGATGAATGGTTCTCTCTCTCTCTCTCTCTCTCTCTCTCTCTCTCTCTCTCACTCAAATGAAGCCATTTGCAGCTATTGGGTCATTGTAGCAGCCCCAACGGGGCTGTGAAGTGTCTTCCGTTGTCAGAAGCACTGGCCGTCAGCCTCCCGAATCTTCAACAAGCAGCAATATCAGCCTGTTGCATAGTTTAATATTTTACACTTTCTTGTTCGTGTACCAATTCTGAAGTCTGCTCTCACCGAAATACGGCAAGTTATCGGCGTGCAGTACTGATACATTTTTTTTAAAGGGGCATGTTTTATGTACTGCAGAGTTATTTGTAGTAAGGAATGGAATGGGAGCAGCACTCTCTTTCAACAGTGGCAAATTGTCCTGTGAAATGAAGTGGGGGGCGGGGCATTATTTACTGTGGTAGCATGGTTTTCAGAAAGCTGGGGGCTGGGTGGGAAAGTGCCTTATATTTGTGGATTTTTGAGTGTATTTGTGGGACAACCTGTACATCACACCATCCACATGCGATCGTGCCGCCCTTTTTAAACCAATTTCAAGAGTTTTGTTATTGGCTTAAAGTCATACAAGATGAAATGACATTTCTAATTATATAAAATAGTCCTGAATGTTTTTTTTTTTGTATACGGTACACGTTCCGGTTCATAAAGAGGCCTTTTGGTGTTCCTAAGACATTTTGACGATATTCTCTTCTGCAGTGTAAAGAGAAACCTTGACTTAACCACTGCGTTTTTGCATGACCTAATGGAAATAAATAACAAAAATAATTACGTACTGTGATTTTATTAATAGGCAAACATATACAGGTCAAAGTATGAGCTGCATCTCTGAAAGTAGGGCTTAAACCCTCACAGCAGTGGTTTTGTGAATCCCACCTCATTCACCAGCATGGGATTATGGAGAGAGAATAAGGAGTTCTGGTCTAACTTAAATGTATTCCTTGTATCATTTCGTTGGCGTGTCGTGGCTGTGCTGATGTGCGTGTCTCATTTCTGAACTCTCGAATCATAGTGTCGGGCGGTGGGGGGTATGAAAAAAGACAGACCAAATTTTATTTGCACTTGTATCAAGGACAGATGGACACTAAAGAAGAGATGAAGCACAGTGTCCCCAAGTAAGGCTGTTGGTAGACATTTGCTTTTCTTTGGCAGATTCTTAAAGCCCGCCAACTTACTTTGTATGCCTTCCTGCAATGTGTTGCTTGTTTTCTAACGTTTTAATTAATTACAAACAATAGCTAACTAAAAATGCTGATTTTCCTCTTGATGCAGTGTTTTCTGAAAGCATAAGTCTTACGATTGAAAAGTTATAGGCGTTGCACTAGAATTTGAGACGGTAAATGAATGTTGGCACTAAACCAGGAGTTGTTTTTCTCCACACCTGGTTATTCCATTTCCATAACGTATCCAGAGTTGTGAGGTTTTAAACAGGGTTTCAATGGGTTTTACTGTTGTTTTCACCATGTGAGGTCACTGTATTTGCAGACAATGGCACTTGTGCACCTGTCCTTGTGGGAAGGTACAGACTGTTCGAAGGAGAATATGAACATTGTGTGACTTTTGTAAAACGGAATTGCATGAGTAAATGTGTTCGGCGAGAGCCGGGACGAGCCCCCTTTTTTCAGTCATGCAGGAATGGGCAGGGCTAATGTGCTAACATGATCAGTTGCTTCGTTGGCTTGTTGCCGTCACTGAAATCCCTCAGGAAGCAGCATTACCAAATCTCTATTATACTGACCTTGTTGTTGTTTCTGGATGGGGGAATTCAGAGTCCGTCTAAGTGGGCTTCTTAAGCAGTAATGGCGACTCGTGTTTTTGGGTTCCGTGTGTGTGTGTGTGTGTGTGTGTGTGTGTGTGTGTGTGTATATGTTTCTATATATGAGAATGGGTGAAGTCACCACCATTTGCTGCTGTCAGCTGAGTGTTTGTTCACAAGGAAAGCACTCTACTGTCCTCCACGAGCCGGTTCTCAAACTGAAATATAGCTTTCCTGTATTTCCACATTCTGTCCATTTCTACGGCACACAGACACACCGTATGCAGACTACTGATGTCATCCAGGTGAGTTTCAGCCTCTGTGTTACCACAGGCTGGTTGAACCTCAGCGATGGGGAGGCTGAAGTGTCTGGTTTTCAGCTGTCATATCCGAATCAGCTTGCCTTTCAGTTTCACCATCGCTCACACTTTAAAACTGTTGCTAAGCAATTGGGGGGTTGGGGACTGTGCTGGGGAGCGGCCTTTAAAGCCACATGGCCCAGAGCATTGACAATCAGGAATTGAGGCGTAATGTATTAATCAGAAAGGCTGTTTTTCAGGGAAACTGGTGGTTGAATCTGATCTAGCAATTATTTTCTGCAATGCTAAGCCCACACTTGTTGAAAGCCTGTGGCAATCAGTCCGTCTTTCCTAGGCTGCCAAAGTTAAACATTTTATTATTTTTTTGGGCATCAGTTTATTATCACCTGATTGATAGTCGATGAACAAAGTGGTCTGCACTGTACAGAGCGACTTACTCCAATGTAATTTAAATTCTGTTACGGTTGTTTGTGCTTGACTGATGCTTTTACACGCTGACACGGTATTACCCATTTATGCAGTTTGACATTTCGCTGGAGTACTACTCGAATTCTTGGGCTCTTGGGAATTAACAGCCTGGCGGCCTTTCAGGTTTCCAAGCCTGGGTCCTGAAAGACCACACTGCCAGCTGAGCCGAGGTCAGCGTGTGAATACTGGAAAAAGGGGGAGAGCCTCCGTGGTTCGTACTTCAGGACTGAGGACAGCTGAGCTTTACAGTGGCACCCCATCCAGGCAGAGTTTCGGTATTCAGAATGGCTTTTAGGGGATGGGGGGGGGGTGAACTCTTTACAGAAAATGACAGCTTTACAAAATAAATATGCCTTTTAACACAAGCAAAAACAGAAAACAATGCAAAAACAAAAAAAAGCAAAATGCCACTGTTGATGTATAGAATATCGGTTTCTTTTACTCCGATTTTTGGGTCGTTTCACTCTGCTTCAACTGTCAGAGCGTAAACAACCCAGCCTCGTCTGACTTAGTTACGGATGACATTGTGTAGTTTGAGTATCTGTTCATTTTTTTTTTTTTTTTCCCCAAATGCAATACTGATGAATTTGCTCTCTAATAAAACTTGTAATTTCAGTATCTGTGTCGTTTGTCATTTTCATTTTTTTTCTAGCTTTTTTTTTCTGAAGGTGTGGCTTGAGTAACCTCACGTTTCTTTGCACTTTAATATGAGTGCGACGTGACTATTTGCAGTGCTGACACAGCATATTTGTCCACCTTTGTCTTTTGTAATTAACACGAAACGGCATGTGAGTATAAATAAGGTGGGGTATATTTTCTAATAATAATAATAATAATAAAGTCATTTCTTAAGTCCTGAAGTATCTAATAAAACAAATGAGCTCTTGTTTTGCTTTTGAACAATATCACACAAAAAAGGTTGACTTTTGTAAAGTTTTGGCAAAAGTAGCTAATGATGGTACTCAAGAAGACCACAACGACCAAAGTAAGTATTCTTTTGTTTTTAAGTCATTGCATTTAGAATTTTTTTTTATAGTTGTGGAATTATGACTTTCATTTGAATATCCTGGGCATGACAGACTGAATGGCAATACTCATGAATGTCAAACATGCAGCTTATGTGCCCCTGTTAGTGGGCACAAAAACGATACATTAATCATTCACCAAAGGAGGAAAATCTTGTGAACAGACCACTTTAGAGAACTAGGAAAAAATGACTGGTGTGCGCTTTTCATTCAATGAGTTAACTGTAAGAATGGAGTAAAATTAAGCTGTAAAAAAGCAAGCAAAATAGGAAAATTCAATAGTAGGCTATTTGCGAAATATATTGGCTACCAAACGTAATCTGCCTCCAATTACGTTATGGAGTTTTAGTTAATATATTTAAAATGGAAAGTGATGGTTATACCATACCTAAATGAGAAATTGAGACCAGTAGGTTTCATTAAGTGATGCATACGCAACTTGGGTCGTTCATGAAGGATTAGTTTTTTGTTCTAATTTTTTTTTGTACAATTTTGTATCTATCTCGGTCTCTGCACTGATTCGTTCAGTTAGTTCACTGAAAATAAATTGTTCAGGTCGTTGAGCTCGTTCACGAGTGAACCAGATCACGCCGTTTATAACAGCTATAACCTCTCTTCTGCCACCTAGTGGTGTAATGATGTACAGACGTCTGAAGGTCGGTATGTGATATTTAACACTTTGTGTAACATGTAACGTGGCGATCAAAATTAGAGAACAACTTACAATTTCCTAAATTTCAAAATCACTGCTTATACCTATTTGAAGTTATCCTAACCGGAATATAAGGGCAGTATTTAAAGCATATTTCATCATTTCGATATATTCTGAAGCACAGTATAACAAAACTTAAATGAGAAATTTGAAGTAGAACTCTGATCAAAATCAGAGAACACTCAGATACCTGCCAGTTATTGGTGTTATTCTGGCACCTAATGCTAATTTCCTTAATTATCTCACAAGCCCTCTTTATCTGGCAGCACTCCTAATTACTTTTCAAGATGGTGAGCTGCTCTAAGGTGACTGAAGTGTGGAGCCAATGGCTCCAACCTCTGGGCTCCATCGGCTTCCTCTCCTTCTTGCTCCAGGGGATGTCGGTAGCTGATAAAGGCCTCTACACTTCCTACTAATTACTAAAAGCTTTGACCCTCCACAAATTTTAGTTGTAAATCTTTTCTGCTACAATGGTTACTGTTCTCTAATTTTGATCACTGTGTTTTCCACAAAATAAAGGTTTTTGTTGAAGTGCCTTGATTATCTTGTAAAACATGCTAGTCGAACAGTGATATACCCACAGCTAATAGTGCTTAAAAATTTCAGCAATGAAGATTATCAAAATTTCAGAAAAATCAAGTGTTCATAAATTGTTCTCTAATTTTGATTCCCACAAAACGTATAGGAAATATGTCATTTTAATTATACATAAACATACAACCATTTTAAATGACACAAAAGTAAAAGGAATTGATACACGATTCCCAACAAATCTTTCAGCAGAATGAACTCGAAAAAATCGATTCACCGAAAAGAAAAGTAATTTCCATCTCTAGTGCTAAGCTTGCAGCCACAACGACGTAACACAGCCAACTATGACGCCGCAGTTCTGTACATCATTCACGCCTCGGCTATCGACTGCGCTGCCCTCCACGTTAACGTAAATCATTCACGCCTCGGCTATCGACTGCATTGCCTTCCACAGGGACGTATAGACGCAGGCGCACGTCTTACGTCACTTCCTTTTCGCCAAATGTGTTTTTGCGTCGTAGCGCGATGTAGCTTGGCCGACGGCGGCGGCACCACCTCAGAGCGCGTGCGTCCGTGTCCAAGTTTGTCATCTTAGAACAATTGTTATTTTTCTTTTCTTTAATTGACGTGGGGCAACTTTTTTTCCGAGATGAGTGACGACCCGGACTCCGTCACGGAAAGGGACATGAAGGTAGGTCAATAAAACGAGAGTGAAGACGTAGTTTCGATTTGGTTTAAGCCGTTTATTAGCCCATCACCGGTGCCTGAGGAAGACTCTCTGAAAATAGCTCTTATCTAAATGGCTTCGACGCTCTGCCCCTCCATCCTTCGCAGGACTTCCAGTTCAGGCAGATGAAGAAAATCCGCGTCTTCGAGCCGGCCGAAGAGCTGCCGAAGGAGCGGTCCAGCCTGCTCGCCGTCTCTAACAAATTCGGCCTGACGTTCGTGGGCCAAGACAGAACGCTGAAAGTGTTCCTGACCCGGAACATTTTGGCCGCTAACAAAGTAGAGGGTGATCCCAATGAAATAGGTAACGTAGGCCTTAGGCAAAGCCACCTGCAAAACAAATAGTCCAATATATCATCAGGGGACGCTCTTAACCAGTTATGCACTTGACTGAGTCAAACAGCCTGAAATTGGTGTTGTCCTACTGCTCTTTCCTCTGTCCTTCACCTCCCCCTCAGTGGAGGGAGTGAAGTCTCTGACGGTCACCGTGGATCTGCCCATGCACAACCTGGCCCTGAGCAGCGATGAGCTGACGCTGTCCGTGTGTGGCATGTCCGAAGAGCAGGGTCTTCTCGTCTCCTTCTTTGACCTTCGGACCTTTTTCAATGAGGTAGCTGCCCTTTAGGGAGATCCAGGCTTTTTATGTGACTGTATATATGCTGTTTGCATTGAACCAGACTCATACTGGTGCAGGTACTATTTGTGTGTCTGTAACTCTGAAAGATGCTCTGCAGCAATCCCGTACTACAGTAACGAACTGTGTTCCGTGCGTGTTCAGGCACGGCCTGAGAAGCTGCCGTTCGCCTCCTACGTGCCGGCTGCAGACCCAGGAACTTTGGTGCAGGACCTGAAGTGGAACCCGGTGCAGGCCGCTGTGCTAGCAGCCTGTCTGTCGGATGGCAGCATGATGGTGCTGGAGATCACAGATAAGGTTACGGTGCAGGCCAAACTGCCGGCTTCGGTGGGCATTACCTGCGGTAAGCGCCAAGTACCATTCCCAGAGCTTGTCATTCAGCATTGGCCACTGGGATGTTATGTCCCATCCCCCCTTACCCATTTGTGGATGTTTACATAGTGTAGCCGTTGTAGTTCATGGGTTTCA
The DNA here is from genome assembly GCA_009936485.2 of Gymnarchus niloticus. Classification (NCBI taxonomy): domain Eukaryota; kingdom Metazoa; phylum Chordata; class Actinopteri; order Osteoglossiformes; family Gymnarchidae; genus Gymnarchus; species Gymnarchus niloticus. The sequence continues at coordinate 3,153,741 of JAACJT020000095.1, read as the reverse complement.
TTAACTTTACTACCTCACTTATAACTTCTGTAAAGAAAATGAGAAGTTGGATGTCTGGTTAAGTTGTCATGACACTGGTGAGGTATTAAAGCAATGCTATGTAATTAGCGAGGTATGTGGGTAATAGCCTCAATGTATTGATTTAAGCTTGTGGGCAGGGGTTTAATTAGTACTGTGTGTTCTGTAGAATTTAGAACCCAGGTCTGTATATTTTAAAAACTTTGGTATGAATTTCCTAACTGGCTTTTCCCATCTCCTCCCATCCTACCCTAACCCCTTTCCCCCACAGTTTGTTGGAGTCCAAAGGGAAAGCAGGTGGCTGCAGGAAAGCAGAATGCGACGGTGATCCAGTATACCCACGTGAGTCTGACCTGATGCACCATAGGGCACCTAGGGGGTGGTGGGGAGGTTCAGCCTCAGTGGGAAAACCGTCCCCCTGTTTCTTAACACAGTAAGGTCACCATGTGTCATCGTTCCCCCCCCCCCATCTGAACAGAATCTTCAAGAGAAGAAAGTCATCCCCTGTCCAAACTTCTACAGCTCAGACAACCCAGTCAAAGGTATGGTTTGCTCACAGTCTGTGGTCGAGTGTCACAGAGTAATGAACTATGGCTTTGCGTTTTAAAATGCAAAACTGCAATAAGCTTGTCATATGACTGTGATCATACTGATGTCACGCTAGTGTTGGACGTGCTCTGGCTCAGTACCTACGTCTTTGCTGTGGCGTATGCCGCAGCTGACGGCTCACCGGAGACTCCCCCGGAGCTGGTGGTGGTGTCCCTCCCCGTGAGTACTTCCTGGGTCACTGCCACGGACTGGTGGGGCCCCTTTATATTTTCTCTCCCCCGATGTTTCCTGTCAGGGGTGTGACTGCTAAGAAGTGCTGGCATTTGTTTACAGTGAAACACGCGATACTTGTCCTTCGTTAAAGTGTATGAGAAGGTCCATTTAAGAGGGTGATCAGATTTAAAAAAACATCTGAAAGACGCAAGTTACCCGTACTGTACTCGTAAATGTAATGACTTTCCCATTAATAAATTGTATTACATAAATTATTACAATTTAATGTGTGCCACGTTAATATGATTATGACGTTGGCAGGAAGCTAAACATGCTGTTTTCTTGCCTTTTTTTGAAGGAGCTCTCATTTCTTTGGTATTACATGTCACCGTCTCTATCCTAACCAGTAGCCTGTCACATCCCTCTTCCCCTGTCCTGTCCAGAAAAAGGACGAGAGGAGGGGGGAGCGCTACCTGAACTTCAATGATCTGGTGTATGCCACCTGCACCGACAGACAGCACCACTACTTCCTCAGCCACATAGAAGACTGGTACGGTCCGGTCAAACTGACACTCCGATGGGGCACAGGGATGGGGCGTTGTGCTGAGATCGGCTGGTTAGGTCTTACTCTGCCCCCTTCCCCCCCCCTTTTTAATGCTGTTTTTCCCTTCTGACAGGGACATCGTTCTGGCTGCATCGGCGGCCTCCATTGATGTCAGCGTCATCGCTAAGCAGGAGGATAAGGTATCCTGTCATGATGGGCAGATTATTTCAGGGTGCTGGTTCTGCCAGAGCCTCTGGAGCTGGAAAGTGCAGACAGCCTGCTAGAAACTCATTTGGAGCTCAAGTGTGTTTAAAACACCCCCATTTAAGGAAAATGGTTCTTATTAAGCTGACGGCCGGACAGTCTTCCCTCTTCATACATACAGCAGTAGTGCTTGGCAGCATTGCAGTGACCGGATAATCGAATCACTGAGATGTTTTCATTTGTGATGAAATTAACTAGCATGTGTGGTGCACTTTAATAGCCTCACGTGCTCTTTATTCTATAGCCGTTAATTTATTTAACGTTCTTGACGGTTCGGCCTTTCGTCTTAGACAAACTGGGAGCTATGGTTGTTGGAGGATGCCAGCAGGGCTGAGCTGCCCGTCACCATGAACAGTGAGGACACCCTGCCAGTAGGGGTCGCCATTGACTACACCAGCCAAGACGAAATCCGCCTCAGTGAGTGGCACAGGTGTTTGGTTGGGTTGGGTTGGGGGGCGGGGCATATATCTAACATACTGTGCAAGTGTGCCACCCGCCGATGAAACTAAAACTCCTGCTTGTTGTGGTAACGTGACTTCTGTTCTGAAACGTGCACGAACCTCTGCCTCTCGTATTTGTCATCAAATGCTGTTATTTAATTTCAATGAGGTTAACAGTACCTCTGAGTAGTATAATGGACATGGTTATCTTTATATTTTTTAAGGCTATTATGTTCATCTACATGCCTTCCCAAACTGACATGAGATTTTTGTGGCTGTGTACCTTTCACTTCCCCCCCACCCCCAGGTGACGAGTGTGTGGTGCCCCCGGCACCCACGCTGATGCTCCTGTCCACTGATGGCGTGCTGTGCCCCTTCTCTCTGGTGAACCAGAACCCGGGCGTGAAGCAGCTGTCTGTGGTACCCATCGCCCTCAGCCCAGATGGGGAGCGGCTGCCTACCGCGCCCGGTCAGTGCTGACTTGGTGCCACCCACAGCTACCCCCTCACTACCGTATACGTTTACGCGCTACTTGCTCCTGTCACCCCACTTATTTAGCCCTAATTGAAACATAAAATAGAGGACAGTGGAGGAAACGTTAAAATATGGTTGCATGTATCAACACCATATTGACCCAGTTTTTTTTTTTTGTTTTTTTTTTTTTAAAGTATCCATCTCTGTGTCTCGAACTTCTACCGCGGTGACCACACCAGCTGTGGTCCCCACAGCAACCCCAGCTTCACGGACCATGGCTCTCACCTCGGCCTTCAGTTCGGCGCTTGCCTCCACGGCAGCCACCTCTACTGCCGGCCCGACGGCCTCCTCCTCCTCTGGCTTCTCTTTCACGTTGCCTTCTCTCTCCACCGCCCCCTCATTTTTCTCTGTCTCTACGGCGACGACCGGATCCATGGGGACCAGTGGCTTTGGGGCTCCAGGTGCAACAACCGCCGCGGACACAATTGCTCCGTCCGCCTCAGCCTTTTCCTTTACCGCCTCCACCAAGCCCCCCTCTGAGACCCTGGCAGTCCCCCAATCGAGCACCTCGCGCCTGCCTGCTTCCTCCCCCGCTGGCCCCTTTAAGCCCCCCCTGGACACTGCCACCCCTACGGTGAAGACAAACCTCAATGGCCGGTAGGTAGCTCTGCTCCTTCACCTTACCTCTCCACCTTTTTCCATTTCTCCCATTCGCCACTGTCCCTATAATGTCAGGACCCCCTCCCCCAGGTTCTTGGCGATGGAAACCCCTGGTTCTGCAGCCCCAGCCCCCCAGGGGTTCTCCTTTACCTCCACCCCCAAGCTGGACTTCCCCACCCCCAGTAACCAGTCCACCTCCATGCCCAACTCCAGCAAGCCAGCTGCTGCTTCAGGTAGGTTCTCAATATACTTAAGCACATGTGTGTTTTTATTATTGTTGTAGGATCCGATCTTGAATAAGGTTGACGAACGAGGCCTTAGGTTGACGCTTGACTCTCTCCTGTCCGATTCGCAAAAGAAATCTGTGAGACCTCTTACTAAACTTAAAACTGTTTTCTTAAATAATACTCCAATACAAAAGGGTTATTCCAAAATGTACAAAGTTTTCCATATGGCAGAGTTTTTGAGGTACTTTGAAATAAAATGGGAGAGAAAAAGGACCGTATGGCTCCTTCCTTCACTAAGTTGTACGTATCTCAAAGTATAGTTTACTTACCCCCATGTTCTGTTAATTACTAGAAATACACTGCTCAAAAAAATTAAAGGAACGCTTTTTAATCAGAGTATAGCATCAAGTCAGTTAAACTTCTGGGATATTGATCTGGTCAGTTAAGTAGCAGAGGGGGT
>JAACJT020000095.1:3134985-3149792 GCA_009936485.2 Gymnarchus niloticus | reverse complement strand
CACTCCCCCAAGTACGCTCTTTGTCTTTCCCTGTGTGTGTGTGTGTGTGTGTGTGTGTTTGTGTGTTTTTTTTTTTTTTTTTTTTTTTTAAATATATAGAAGACTGACTGCATCCTGCACAACACGAACGCTAATCAAGTTGGGCCCGCTGGCTCCATTGCTACATGTCGAGAAAGATCGCTTTCTTAATTTAAAGACCACCTCCGGTGGGCAAGGTATCTGGCAGAATCGTGACCAAGAAGTAAATTAGCAGCATCACAAATGCTAGCTTCTCTTCCAGGATCGTGTGTGAAATGCGTTTAAATGTATCTGACCATGAAATTCTTTATTTAGCTTTTGTTACCCGAGCCTGAACTGGTCCATAAGTGTTTGTATTCATATATAATGAGAAGTGAGGGTTGCTGACGGCGCGTGTGAAACGGGGTCTTCGTGCACTGCTTTCAGAGCCTCTCCAGCCCGTTGTGAAAACGTCACACTCCACCAAGCTGCCACATGCGGCTGTTTTCTCACAGCATGACGAGTCCTGAGACTTGTAGTCCTGCCCCCCTTTTTTTTTTTTTAACGTGGCCCGTTAAGATGAAGTCCAGCAAGACCAGCAATCACAAGCTGCCCCCCCCAGAAGCCAGTTTAAAAAAAATCTGAGGTCATCCTTAGAACATCTGTCTCCCTCCAGCTTCTCGGCAATGGCTTTTCTTTAATGTGTAATTTATTTCATCCATTTATCTTTCAGCTCTTGTTCAGTGGTTTGGGGTGGCCTGCTGGTTATCCCAGGCAGCACAAGGCTGGGGTACAGCCCGTCACAGTGCACAGTCAGTTATGGTCTATGGGCAATTTAGGGGCACCTTTTAGCCCTCCTGTGTGCTGTGTGTCTTCGGACCTTGGTTGGAAACCTGTGCAACGCAGGGAGAACATGAAAACCCCACACATGCAATGGAGGTGGGATTCAGACCTCCAGCTCTGTGGGCATTGACTAGCAGTGGTACCCAGTAAGCTAACATGATGCCTGTTTGTATTCTGCCCCCCCCCCCCCCAGTATTTCTCAAAAATGAAAGCAGTATTCATATGAGTCTTCAGGCTGAATGCAGTGGGGGGGCTATAAATGACCAGGATATGAGGGGAGACTGTCTTGATAGGAACTTTGTGGTCACTGTATTATGATTCTATAGAATTACTTTGAGAAGCTAATTATCAGGTTCTTATAACATTTAAGGACATCTTTCTGTTTTCTGCTCGCAGCGTTTGGCAGCTCTCCCGCCCCTTTGTTTGGCCAGCAGACCAGCGGAGGCGGTGTCTTTGGACAGGTGAGGTGTCCACACACCTTTCATTGGATGGGTATTTTTGAGGGTCAGGGGTCACAGCTTCTGAAGACTCACCCATAGGAATGTTGGGGCCCCTAAATTTTAAATTCCTCCACCACAATCTTGCTGTGGGGTATAGAGTTGGTCCTGGTCATGGCGCGTTAAGTCTGTGGCAAGACAGTGAAGCTGTCACAAGTTCAAAAACCACCTTTGCTGAGTCCTGTGTCGCGATTTAAACGGCACAGTTCTGTTTTCTATTGGACACAGTGTTGGCACTGATGACTTGGCACTGGCCCTCTGGTTTGGCAGCTCTGCGAGGCATAGTTACTGAAGCCTTGAGAATGTGACCTTGATTTTGTCTTTTCACTTTTAACAGCTTGTTGGTTTCTCACTCATTGGATCATTGGATTAGGCCTTCCTGGGTGGCAGACTCCAAGTGTCTGGCACAGTTTAGATCTTTCTGGTCCAGCTCAGGTGTTTGTTTGAGGACCGACACAGGACCCATTCGCAATACTGTGACCGCTTTTTGTCTGTGTCCCCTGCAATTTAGTCGGCCTCATCTGGCGGCGGCCTTTTTGGGTCCGGAGGCAGCGGCACTGCCGGGACATCTGGGAGCTCCGGTGGGTTCTTTAGTGGACTCGGGGGCAAGCCAAGTGAGGACGCAGCCAGCAAAAACCCCTTTGGGTCGACTTCTGGAGATTTTGGCCGATCAAATCAAGCAGGTGAGGAAAGTTAAAGTGAAGGTACTTTTTTTTTGTTTTTGGTGGCAGCTCAAACCTCTTTTTCATGAAGACAGGTTCTCCAGTGCTGTCAGGTCACCATTAAATACTTCTCTGAAAATCCTCTCTAGACAGTTTTGGGATTAAAGCGTTACGATCAGCTGAATACCTGGCTTTCTGTGTCGATGCCTGGGGTAGTGTTGAGACCTCCAGCACAAAGTGCCAGTCCTATACACACAGGCCATACATTTTTAATGCCCCGTGTCGGCCCATCACGTACGGAAAGCATTTCACTTTGACGTCTGGTCTGGTTCACGGGTTCACTTTGTCTCCTCCCTTTTGCGTCTGTAGAACGTCATCTTGGAAGCGGGTAACGTGTAAGACGCAGTGCGTCATATGATATAAACGGACAGCGCTGCTGGTCAGGAGTACGTGGGACTCGCGTGTTCTACGAAACGAAAAATGGCACGTTTTCCTCTTAATGCTCTTACCGGGTATCTTAAAATGGCACATTTATTTTTTTTGTGGACAGCAGTAAGTTGCCATTATGCTTATTCAACTTCACACAGACATCTTTCAAATCAAAGGTTCTGTGGAGAACCATAAAATGGACCATCTAGTCACACATGGATGTCTTACACTGGTACTGCCTTCTCGTGATCCTCCATGCCATGGCAATGAGTCCCATCACTCCGCAGCAGCTTCCGTCTTCCTGGTCCATGTGGTGATTGGCATCTCGCTTATCTGATACTGCTGTGAATGGCCAGCTCTCTCCCCCCCCCCATGCTGTAAGATTGCTATTTGCCCCAGCCCACCTCACTGCCTCTGATGTAAATTGGCCACCCGTGCTGATAGTCACGGTGTTTTGCTTAATGCTTCCCTGTCCTCAGCAGTTTGCTTTACCGGTTCAGCAGGTTCCCACCTGAGGGTTATTGTACTGTCTGATTCACCTGAGGGGCCTTACCGAGCTTCTGTCCAGAGGCTGGCTGATCAGTATGACTGTCTGTCCTGGCCTGTTCCATCTTCATCTTGGATTCTGTCTGTTTATTATGGGCAGGCTCATACCCAGCTGGGTCAGCATTGGGCTTTGATGTTGTTTATATCAATAGCTGGGTTTGTTCCCCACACAAAGTACAGGATTCCCCAGGGGTCGCTTGTGAAATGAATACGGCTGTCTGGTTGTCCCCGATACTTAAATTTCACTAGCGAGACTACTGACAGTTCTTTCTGGATGCCAACACTTGATATACACATTCATTTTTGTGCAGCCCCCTGTCCAACTGTACCTGTCTGGCAGAGATCATTCAGTCGTACAGCCCCTGCACATTGGCCACTAACCACTTTGTACTGACCCCCCCCCCCATCTTGTTAAATCATAATTCTAAAGACGTCTAGACTGAGCCAGTTTAGCTGCATTTAGCAGTTCTGTTGGTTTAAGGATGGGTAGCGAACCCTTTGATTTTAGATATCCTCGCTCGTTCCGCAGTGCCTGTTGTAAATAATGCAGCAGCCTGTCTAGCAGCGTGATCAGTCAGTGACTGATTTGGCTTGTGTGAAACCGTGGACTGTTAAAAAGCACCAGTTCAAAAAAAAAAAAGTGGGCTGCAATTAACACGTTCCTTGCCATGCATCCATGGAGCCTGCTGCAGTTTGCAGTCAGGGTGGAAGGTGTATAGACCAGGGGTCTTAATCTTTGTATGTATGTAGAAGACCCCCCCCCGTTTCTTATTTGAGGCACTCTTTTCTTTGAGATGGGTTCCCCTTTGAAAGGGAATTATGGGGTCTGGTGGCTGAATCTCACCTCTTTTCCTCCTCCCCAGGGTCCAGCAGCCTGTTTGGGAACAGCGGCGCCAAGACCTTCGGCTTCGGCACCACCTCTTTCGGCGAGCAGAAGTCTGGTGGCTCTTTCAGCACCGGAGGCGGCAGCGTGGCATCGCAGGGGTTCGGCTCGTTCAGCAGCCCCTCCAAACCAGGTACCCCAGCCAATCACGGCACCGGCCTGACGTCCGCATGCGGTGATGAAATGGGTCGTCGTGCTGAGTCCGATCCCCAGAGCTCGTGGACTCTGTGGGTGTCGTTACCAGTGCTTCCGTAGTTAGGATGCGTCTTACTGTAGCAGACAGGCCTTCTTCATTTTATCGTCGTTCTTGGTTTTCGTGCCCATTTTTTAATATAGCTCACTGCTTTGCTTGGTATAACATACCAGCCTTTGCTAAGTGCTGTATAAATGGAAATCAGTCTAAATCATGCGTGCGTGCAAGAGAGAAATCAAGTCAGGAAGTGCTTGACATCTGGTGACGTGGCTACATGCAAGTTTATGAACTCGGCATCATCAGCTCTCAGGTATGTTATGGCGGAGGGTGTAAAAGATTAAAAAAAAAAAAAAAAACTTTTTTGAGGCAATCCAGTGACCCAGTGTGACAGTGTGTGTGATGGATCTGGGTTTAATTCGCACCCTTGGCTGTGTGGGTGGAATCTGTGGATTTCCTCTGGATGGTCAAAAGACATATTCTGTTGTCTCAGATAAACACTGGTGTCTCTAAATTGGCTCGTTATCGTCTTAAAACAAGTTCTGAGAAACAATCAATTTCACTAATCCCCCGTAGGTGCCCCCACTCCTGGCATTTAACTCTTGTGACCTTTCATTGGGTCGGTTCACACTACCCGACAATGCCAGAATAACTGTTGTTTCCAGCTGCTTTATAGACTTTCCTTGATCCTCCAATTTCTGTCTGTCAGGAAGGTTGTGGAAGGTTACATGGAGGATACAAGTAACACCTTGCTGACCTTCATATTCAGCGGTTTTACTGAGTTCAGATGTGAACACTTCAAGGGATCCTGTTCAGATGTTATATGCTAGATGGTAATCATTTGTGACAGCTCTGAAAAATGTGTTTTACAGTTTAAGATAATTCTTTTGCTTTTGCCACAACTCTATGCACTGATGTAGATTTATGGTGTTTTTGAAATGGCGCCACGTGTATTTTGTTCTAATTTGGTACAGTTTTTGTGTTTTCCTCTGATAATGCATCTGTTCTGCCTTACTGCAGGGATATGTTAAATTATTGGTGTGTTGTGTCTGGGAAGAATTCTGTTTAAAGTGTACGCCACCGCTCGGAAGAAATATTCCTGTACTCGCCCGATCCTGTGTGTACTGTCCAACATGCACTGTAGGACGCCTGTCTTGCTTCCTGAAGAAATAATGCTTCTCTTTTTATAGAAGCCTGATCTGATAGTGGAAGGTAATTCTTACTCTGCTTAATAGAACAGCTCCTGATTAGCCACATGTGCTAAGACTGAACTTCAGTGTAGCATGTGGCACCCAGGGCGCTCCTTACAGTGGATCCCTCGCTGTCTGTTTGACCCGAGCACTGTCTGGCGAAGCAGAAACGGCCGTGCCGGTGTTAGTCTTTTCCCCAGCACGTTCGCTGCCTTCAGCGAAATGAGGTATTAACACGTGTGGGTTTCGGCGAGCTTGGCCTCGATCATGTGACTTTGGCTAAGCCCAGGATTTGTCTGGCTTTGAAAAATTCATCATAATTATGTAAATGGCATCACGTACATGGCTATGTAGAGCTGCTCACATATAAAATTTTTTTTATAATGAGCAGCCCCCTGCTTTCTTTAAAACAGGCCCCCCACCCACCTTCCCAACATGGCCCCAGTCCAAGGATTGCAGTCCAATTACATTAACGTAATCAATTATTCACCGCGGTAGAGACTCTGGGCCTGGCTGAAATTTCAGAGCCCATTCCTCTTGCCGTAGCTCCCCACTCGACAAGGGGATGCCTTGCCTGACTAAGTCACTGGGTCCTAATGCCCAGCCCCACTCTACTATGGGAGTTTGCTATGATGTTGGGTTTTGTTTTCTTATCTTTTTGACTTTTAAAATGCCTTCTGTGATTACTGTTTTACTAAACTCATGTTTCACACGTTAAATACCTCACAATGACCATTAAATCGTAATGTTTTTTTCCCATAGTTACCTTTTAAATGTAGTTGTACCTTTAACAGTTGGTGAAGGGGTTTCACAGAGCGTTTTATGGATTTTATTGCCTGTTTAATTGTACTGAAGAAAACTAGTCCACTAGTGGACGAGTTGCAGGCACAACCACATTTACTAATGCATCCCACATTTTACGTTGCATATCGCCTTTGCATCCTTTAGTAAACTTCCCAGTTTTGTTTTCGATACCCATGTGAATTTTCACAAATGTTTGGATGCATCATAACACATTCAGTCAATGTGGCATAAAGGGCTCTGTGCCTGGCGGGCTCTCACTTTCATAGGGAGTTTATTTTTCCAGAATAGAGACATGTCGAGTGCTGCCTATCTCAGTGTCTTGTCAAAGATTCGTTAATGTAATTTCTGTAGGCTGTTGTTGCGTCTCCTAGCGCGAGCTGGACTGGAGATGAGAATGTTTGTGCTTAACACTTTATGATGTAGTTCAAATTTAATTTAAAAAATGTTACTAAATGTTGATGCTGAACACTGTGGGTAGCTTGAATTTTTCTTAGGAAACGCTCTTCCATATATGGCGGTATGTTGTATCATGCAAAGAAAATCATAACATGGAAGGAAGCTAGTGAAAGTGTGCTGTAATACTTCAGAACTACAGTTTTATTAATATGCCATACATTTACCTCTGTGTATGTTCACGTTTCTGTGCCCCCCCGCAGTTAGACTGATACCTTTGGGGTTTTGTATCTCAGTGGCTTTTGTTTTGTTGTTACCAGGCCAATAGGAGGTATTGCTTGGTGTAAGTCAAGTCAACCCCTTCCCACTGCACTTGTTCTTTTTAGTGATGAAGGAGGAGGTATCACGCACTTAACTAGAAACAGGTGAAATGAGCTGAGGTTGTGTACGAAGTGTGACAGTACACGCGTGTCTTCATGGGCATCTCTGCCATAAATCCCTGCCTCTTCAGATGGCTAACCTCTATTGTCTTTCTCCATCCCGCCAGGTGGTTTTGGCAGCACCCCAGTTTTTGGCAGCCCGCCTGCCTTCGGGGGCTCGCCTGCCTTTGGGGGCACTTCTGTGTTTGGGTCGGCGGCGTCCTTCAGCAACCCCATGGGATCCCCTGGGGGTAAGGTCTTTGGAGAGGGCACGGCGGCCGCCAACGTCGGAGGATTCGGGTAAGATGCGGCGAATGGTGGGGGGGGGGTCTCATGTCGCAGAAAAAGGTCATGGAGATCTTGGCACATTTCCAAAGACCAGGGCGTCACGTTTGCACTACCGTTTTATGTCGTTTATTTGAATGAAATTTATCTCTGACGAAAGTGGTTCTGTACCCCTTCCCCGCTTTAGTTTTCCGTGTTCAGTGTTTTGCATACGCTGTGGAATGCTGGTCTCGGCGCATGTTTGGTTTTTGCATGAGGGCCAACTGTGAAGGTCGGACTCCAGGAGCGGACGCAGCACCTCTGGACGTCTTTGACAGAGTTCTACCATGCGCTCACAGTCCCCAGTGAAGCCTCTACTTTGTATTGTAAATAGTTATGAAACACTTTGAGACAATGGCTCTACAATGTAGATAATACAGCCCAATTGTTTACAGTGTCCAATTATAGTCATCACGTGTAGGCTGGATAAGGTGACCCTCAGCCCCCGCATCTTTTAGCGAGGGCCGCCGTGGAAACGCATCGGGCAGTGGGTGTAGAGGAATTGGCTTTTGAAGCAGGTGCGGTTTAACGAGGATGTTTGGAAATCCTTTGTCTTGTCCCTAAAGACCTTGACCTTAACTTTCTATCCAGGTCCCGCTCATTCCCCTGCTGAAAGACTGAATGACAGTTTGTCGTTGCAGCTTTAGGTTGTGTTTTTTTTATTTTCTTACGTATGTACGTTCGAACACATTGAAAACGAAACACTTTTCTTTTCTTAAACAGTATACTAGTATATCAACGACAACTTGGAGTTTATTTTGCTTGGGACTTTTGCCCATAGGGACGTGCAATGTAGCCCGCTGTTTGTGCAGCTGTGGGGAAGTTTGTGAGATGGGTTTTGGTCTGGACAATAAGCAGAACTGCATGCAGTTTTTTTTAGTCGGTCAGGAGCAGGGGGCTATGCAGTAAGGACAAAAAATTAAAATTAGACACACTTTGGTGAGGTTAGGGTGGGTGGAGTCTGGCGGTTTAGACATGTAAAGGGGGAGGGGCACAGCATCAGAGGGTAGAACGCGTATCACTGAGTTAGGTCACCCGACCACAGCCTTCACCTAAGAGTCGCATGCTGTCCCAGTAGAAAAAGAGCATTCTGATCATCTGGAGAACAGCTTCCTTACTGGGGCCTCGGCCTGCGTTGTGTTACGTAGGTGGAAAGCTGAAAACGGGAAAATTGTCAGCTATGAATTCGGGGGGGGGGGGGGGGGCGGGGAAAATCTCTTAATGGAGCTGGGGGGTTTTAATTAAAGAGGCTTGCCTCAGGTTGAGTTTTACATACTTGAACTATAAAAGTTGGAATTATTGCTAATTACGAAAATAAAATATTAATAAACCTCAAATATACACCTCTTCTCATTTACTTTTGGGCAAAAAAATAGTTAATGGCCGTTCATATTTTGGAGCGTGTTTGCCATCGTTAACATGTCGTCTGGGTAATAACCCATGAGTGAACATCCTGAGCTTTCTGCTGGCTTTGCCTAGCATTTTCAGTTTTATTTTTTTAATGCCATGAGACTTTAGTTGCATGATAAAAGTCTCACCCCCAGGGGTGGACATTTCTTTTAGGATCCTTTGTTCGCTGTGCTGCAATAATCTGCTTGCACTTCTTGGATTTTTTTTTTTTTTTTTTTTTTTTGTCTGTCATACCGTGACACCTTGAACGAACCCAAGGTTCCATTCAGCAGCATTCAGAACCCCTAACCCCAACAGATTTGTAATGCCTACACTCCCATTGCACACAAGTCCTCAGGACGGTATTACTGAGGAGAATCTGCATGCCAGATTGAAGTTAAGCCACCCTGACTGGCATCGTCATCGTCGTCTCTCCCCCCCCCCATTTTGGTTGTTTGTTTTGCATAAGAGCAGAGCGTGTCAGTTGGGTTTTTCCTCCAATGAATGAACTTCGTTTTGACAGCTTCATTGCAAAGGCACCTGAGTGGCAGGCTGCAAGCCGCCTCTGCATCTGTTTGGCTTTCTCCTTTTAGCGTCCTTTTGTGTTCGCCTCTGAGTTTATTCTGACAACTCGTGTTAGAAGCCATGTTCCCGGGGAAAGACTGAGTCATTTTTAATGTGGCAGTGCAGCTTTAGGACCGACTCGATGGGTAATCATTCTGGTATCGGGGGGGAAGCGGCGGGGGCAAATTGGCCTCAAGGGACATGGGACTCTGGGTCTGAAAATGTCACTTCTGGTATGTAATCTGATGGAAGAAGAGAGGGAGATGGGAGTGAATGTCCATGAATGTGGGTTTTTGTTTTTCTGGGCTAACTTTTTATGAAATGCTGTGGAACCTGAGGAGTGTGCGGTTGAAATGATCCGTCTAATTATGCTGCCATACATATCCGGCCTTCAGTGTGATGTTTCAAGCTGTAAACTTCATTTCCTAAATGATGTCTTCTGGAAATGTAACTGCACACTTGTGGTGTGGCTCCTGGTAGTAGAATTGCTTAGCAGATTTGGGAACCAGTGCACCAAAACAGTGGGTATAATTTAGAGGTGAATATGCCATTGAATAAACTATAAATTTAGTTTGTGTATTTTTATATTGCTGAATCATAAATTTAGGAAAAGTCCATGCTACCTTATCCCTATATAGCCCATTTTTTAATGAGGTTGAAGAAAATAGGAAACCCTAACTGTGTATTAATGTCAAGGGCCACGGTTTGCCTTCAGAAGAGCTTCAATGCTCATTGGAATGCTGTCATGCTGGTGCTGACCTTTGTCTAGTGAGATATTAGACTGGAGCTTCTCTTAAGGAACAGTTTGATTCATGGAAGAGATCTCTGCTCTACATTTGATCTGCTGCAGATCTTCCCATGAACTCTTAGCAGTGCTTCTGTTAGGTGGTTGGGAAGGCTGTTGACTTCATCCTGGTGTTCTGGAAGCCACTCCTGAATTTGTTTAGCAGTGCAACATGGGGGCATTAAGGGTAACTGTTTGTGCCACAGGGTGAAGCTGGTTCTTCAAAATGGCTTCGTATTCCTGCTATGCATCTATTTAAAGCAGTCACCTGACCTGGGAGCTCCCAGGAGATGGCTGCCTGTTTCATTAGACCCTCACTATGTTTAATTGATGGCTTTCTTAAAATGTAAACCCATCCGCATGTAGGAAATAGTTTGAAAGATGACGTGGTTTTATAAAGATCGCTTGGTTTTTCTGCATCTTGCATGCAATTTTCAAATGGCAAGCCAACAGTTGTCACTACGTTGTGAGTTTCTAAAAGTGTTTTTTTTTTTTTCTTCTGTCACCGGACCACAGACATGCTGATTCAGTTCTGTTGTCCTTTTTTGAGGCTTCACTCTGGTTAGTGTCCTCCTTTCCCTGTTGGTGAACTTTGACTTGTGACCACCGTTCCTTTTTGCCGATGCAGCTGGTCTGCGGTTGCCATATCCTGCCGTAGTCCTTGAAACCATTCCCCTCGACACATCTTGTGTTTTTTTTTTTTTTTTTTTTTTTTTTTTTTTTTTTCCCCTCTACTTGATGTAGCAGCACTTCAGACCCCAGATCTGTAGCCTCATCGGTTGCCACGTGTTGCTTTGGAAGCGCTCATATCAAAGCGCTGATCATCACTGATGTACCGCTAATTGGCAGGCAGCCCGCTATAACTCACCTTCATAACAGCATCTGTGATTTGGTCACTTCAAAGTTGGTTCTTTTTCATTTGACGTTTCCACTTTTTTCCACCCCAGTATCTGCACAGCAGTGTGATCGATGAGTCTCAGGTATATGTGAAAGTGTACGCTCACTCCTTTGTTGCCTTTAGTCACCTAATTGCCCTTTTGTTCTGTGATGCCTCACAGATTCGCCTCTGCTTCCAGCGCCCCCACCTTTGGCAACCTGGCAAGTCAGAGCACCCCCTCCTTTGGGAGCCTAGCCCAGCAGAACCCTGGCTTCGGGGGTCAGAGTGGAGGCTTCTCCGGCTTCGGATCCTCAGGGGGTGAGCGGCCACTTCTCGCAATTCCCTGAATTAGCAGATTATGAATCTGACATAAAAGCATAGCATATGGAGCTTGGAAGAGCTTCGCTCACCGTGAGTGTGAGGTGGGAGAGACGGCGCTCCTTCAGATTAGACCTTTTTATTTGGTCTGCAATACCCAGCTGGCCCTTTAAGAACTTCAAAGCAGCCGACCTCCAGCAGGGGAAGGTTGATGGAAGGTCATCATTCAATTATGGGGGTGACGGTGAAAGTCAGACATCTTTTTTTATGACCGCACAGTGCCAGTATCATCTTGGCACACCCACACTTGTGAGGCGACTTGGTGCGTGCACTTAGCGGGCTGGCAAGCGAGCTGCTCCGGTGTCGTCAGAGGTGGCCACCTGCACCGCAGCACCGCTCGGAGCCATCACCAAGTCTCGGGCGCTCAGAGTAACACTTACTGTCCCACTTTTTTAGAAAAGGGGGGAAAACTCCGGCCTAGTTTTTCGATTTTAATTTCTCCCTTTACTAGTGAAGTCAGAGAATTAAAAATCTAAAAAAGCACTTGCCAATTAATGGCTAATTAATGGCCGTATCCACTGGCTAATTGAAATAGCACTGTATCCAGTGTATACATCCAACCAGTGATTTGTATTTATTGCTTTTTTTTATCTTCCAGCGTTCACGGGCAGCTTTGGCTCCACCAATCAGTAAGTAGTCAGATTGTGACCTTGAGTATAGGCAGTATGTTGAAAGGGGGGTTGAGTTCTACTTCTCTACTCCAACACGCTCTCATTGCTCTGAGCACACGTCTCTTGAGAGAACCTGCTTCTTGTCCTTGACTCATCCGCCTGCTCCTCTATCCATCCCAGAGAATTTCATACCACTTCTACGAAGCCTAGACTTCATTCCTCAAGCCTTCCGCTGTTCCCAAGTGACTGTCTTACAGTATCGAGGGGGCTTTGAGCTTCAGTTACATATGCGTTGATGCGTGGAATATGTGTCTGTTGTGCTGATGTCATCTAAGCCAGACTCATTGGGAAAAGATGCCTGGGTAGGATGTTGTAAGGACCCCTCAGGTGGAACCCATCTGTTCTGGTTTTCAGTCAGGCTGTACCCCATTCTTCCTTCACTGTTTGGCTTTGTTCACACTGTCTCTCCTGACATTGTCTGTCTGTGTGTCACTACCCCACCCTGAACCCTGACCTCTGTTCTCAGTATACTGTGTCCGAACTCCAAACCAAAATATGGATTTACCTAGATGGTCTGTATCATTCATCAGACGCTGTATCATTTATTTCTTGCAGAAGTTCTCAGACATTCGGCGGCTGGAGAAGCTAGTCAGATCCTGTGGAAGGCCCCTCCCTCATAAATGTGGCCTGCATCTCCTCTGCAATCAAGTCACTAATACGACACCTGGGGCTGGAAGGGAAGCAGAAGCAGAACGGGCAGCAGGGGGATTGTCCTGCTGCAAAAGGGCTGTTTTTTTTTTTTTTTTTCCCAAACCTGGAAAATTAGCTAGCTGCCCCCTTTTTTCCTGTGGTGGTAGTGGAGATCCAGCAAGCACTGCATGCATCACCGAGGGAGCGATCCATTTGGCAGCCGCATCG
Source organism: Gymnarchus niloticus (assembly GCA_009936485.2). NCBI lineage: Eukaryota > Metazoa > Chordata > Actinopteri > Osteoglossiformes > Gymnarchidae > Gymnarchus > Gymnarchus niloticus. The sequence goes on along the minus strand of JAACJT020000095.1, from coordinate 3,137,094 downwards.
GTGTAACTGCAGCGATGTGACTTAATGCAGCCAGTTGTAAATTTTTATTACATTGGTAGGCACTTCGTTAAATTGGTTCCGATGCTCTTTGCTTTGCCCTGAGCTAAATTCTGTTCAGCATGCAAACCTGCCACTGTTGTCATGGGTGGGGTTTTTTTTTTTTATAAACTCTGTGGTGGTTGTTGATTCCATGCAAAACTAACATAGTTCAGCGGTGAAGGTGTGATATTAAAGCAGGCTAGCAGAGGGCTCTGTGATCAGCTTTAGCGCTTTTCCAGGAGCCCGTAGAGATTTGTGGCCTCTGCATAAAGTATCGCATGTTCAGCTGAGGTCTTCATTAAGTCCTGACTTCTGTAGGTCTGCGTTGCTGATGTGGTATTTTTTTTTATTGGTTTGCTGATATCCTTTTTTCTTTTTAGATTAAATCCAAAAAAAAAATTAAACCGTAAGTCCTACTTTTGAATTTCTCTTCACACTGCAAAACCAAACGCTAAGCTTAATCAGCCTGTTCTTCAGTGAGACACGTCCCTTTCGTCAGATCGATGAAAAAGCTCGGTTTGTAGTTTACTGGATGTCAGAACTTGCCGAGCTCGCAGTCGGCCTTGTACAGGAGAGAGGCGAGCTGCCATGGAATGCTGCATGTGTCCCGACTCTCTGAAGCAGTCGATCAGGAGGAGGTCCAAGTTAGTGCTCTGTGCTTTGAGGTACCATGTTCGGAGGGGGGAGACTGTTCACCAGATCAATCCTGGATAATAAAATAAAATGGAAACCGAATAATGATGTTTTATCAATCTTTTGATGGTGTGTGCTGAACCTGAATGTGGCAACATTTCCTGGATGCAACTTTGTGCAATGTCCTCCTGGAGTCTGCGGTTTTTTGTTTTGTTTTTTTTTTTAAACCATGTTTTATATTAAGAAAATGGGAAATAAAAGTGAGATGTTCATGCACTTTCACTCGCTCTTTCTGAGCGAATGCTTGCGATGTGTATTTATTGCTTCTCTACATGTTTTAATTGCCAGTATTTCATGCCTTGGGAAGTGTGTGTCTGTTGTCCCCACCCTTTTAGTTAATGTTGCCTACGGAAACAACTCTTGGGAACATGGAAGAAAACTTAAAGGGAATCCTGAATATGGAAAAGTGAGCCCATTGCAATGGCAGTATCAATTTTGGACAGCTTGTAGATAACAGATCTCGTAGTGACCTTTTCACCTGTGTTGTGTGTCGTGGGACAGATTGCTGTGTGGCAGCCCCTTGTGTAAGCATTTATCACCTCCAACTGCCCCCTGTTCTATAAATGTTCTTAACTCATTCGGGGTTCGTTAGTAGACACTTTGAGTGGGCTGCTGGAGTCAAGCTTTGACACTTATCACAGTGCCTGGTCCGTGTCATTGTCGCTTTAGTCGCTATCTCTGAAGGGTTGCCATGGAGGAATTCCGAGGCTCTCAAGACTCTGGAATGTCGTTGTTACAGGTACCCCCAACTCCAGAAGCTGCGTTCTGTCACATGACAACACGGGTTGGAATGTTTCTCCATTGGAATAGTTCCCAGCCATTATGTCAGTGTTGTGTTTGAGGGAAAACGTTTCCTTTTGATTTGAAGCCCAGGCTCAGGCTACAGCTTGGTTCTGACTGTACTGGAGTAACTTCTCTCGGAAATGGCAAGGCGGTTAACCAATGTATTGCCGAAAATATAAATGCACTGCATTGGTCATGTAGGATGGCAAAAAAGTGACTTGTATAAAAATCCATTTTACTTTTCTGGACCATCTTCAAATTGGAAATTCTGGACAGTCCGGCAATGATGCTAATGCATGAATATCAGAACTATTCTAATTATATAAACTCAGTAGCCTATGGAATCGTTACATATAAAATTGAATGCTAGACTGACTCAAACTTGGAGGCAGTTTAGAAGTACGGATCAAACGTATCCCTTGGTCTGACGAGTTAAACATTCTACATTTTATGTTGTTATTTTTTAAATCTTTCCTGTGCCCCCCCCCCCCCCCCCCCCCCCCCCCCCCCCCCCCCCCCCACACCCAGCCCCCCCCCCCCACCCACAACCGAGCAACCACCAGCCCCCGCCCCAACCGTCTCCAGCACCGCCAA
>JAACJT020000095.1:3106908-3133282 GCA_009936485.2 Gymnarchus niloticus | reverse complement strand
AAAATTGGGGGCAGTTTAAAAGTACGGGATAAAACTTTCCCTTTGTCTGGGGGGTTAAAAATTTTCCCTTTTTTTTTTTTTTTTTTTAAAACTTTCCCCTCCCCCCCCCCCCCCCCATGCCATCGTTACATCAGGACCAGCCAGGTAGCAGTTCTACGGAAGACGTAATCAGAGCCATCGGCAGCTCTGATGGAATCCTGATACAAGGAGCTCCGTGCCTTTTCTCTATGAGCCCCAAATGTCATCCTGTTTGCTTTCTTTCAATGTGCTGCGTTCTGTTGTGACCAGCACACTCGGACTGAGGCTAGGCAGCCGAAATACAGGACCTCCTCCTGCTTGCGGATGGTAGTGGGCTTCTCTTTAGCCTTTTAGCCACAACTTAGTCAAACACGGCCCAGTCCTGGGCATCAGACTTGGCTGCCTGCTGTGGAGTGAGATTGGCGCCAAAAGTAAATTTGTGTTTTCTTATTACCCTTCCCCAAGCCTCTGAAAATTTTTCTTTTTTTGATCTGACATTGATGGTTAAATCTAAACACTTTTCAATTGAATTACACGGCGAATGACTTTAACTGTGGTGCTGAATTTATTTCATATTTGGAAAATCTGAATTCAGTGTTGAAATTCATTTCATCTATCTGAAACAAAATATGAAGTCTGAATATGAAGTGATTATAATTGAATCTGGAAAGAAACCAGTTTTGAGTTAACATTCTTGAATTTAAGCTGCTACTTCTGACACTCATCTCACTTAATTCAACTTCAGTTAGCCTGCACTCAACTGGACCACAGTCTCTATAGTGGCTGAGATCACAGGAGCAGTGGAAACCCAAAAGTTGTTGGCTGTGGGTTCTTCCACATCGTGGAGATGGTACTGTGTGTCTTGGACTGGTTTTTGGGAGATTTGAGATTTGGGCATGATTCAGTTGTCTGTGGAGTCTCGTTGCATGATGAGAATCAAGCAACACAAGTGATTTGGATGGAATGGTGGTATGAGCTTCTGGTAAGAAGAAATGGCTGCTCTCCATTCCTGCAAGGGCCTGTCTAGTTGCGATTAGGATCCTGTCCTCTGGAGTGTGCACAATTTCAGGGGCATCCTGCTAATGTATGAAACCTGTATTGCTGTCAGTAAATGGCAGTCTTGCCTACACTGCATGTTTACATCACATGACTTTTTTTCTCCTTAGGTCCTGTAACAGAAGACAAGCCATCTTGAAAATTCTGTGTGCCTTTAAGGCTAGATTAAGATTCTTCATCATGTTCCAGTGTAACTAGAGGGTTTTTGTTTTGTGACTCTTAGCTGTAAGTAAATTGCATCATGGCTAGATTGGTACTGAATTAGCACCTCTACAGGCTTTGCTACGCAGAGCAGCGATGAGCATCTGTGTGTGTAGCCATGCATGAGATATTTGACCTTGCAGGCGCACAGCCCTACTGTCCATCGGAGTGGCTGTGCCTGCCTGCAGAGCTTACCCAAGGTCATCTGGTGTCATCCGTGTGTTTCTCTAGGCTTGGGTGGGGGGTGGGGGTCTGTTTTCTGGCCACCTGCCCAGCCCTCAGGGAGCACTGTCGGACATCCCAGCGCTGGCTTACAGACGCAGTTCCCTCCTGGGGCTTTTGCAGTAATCATATGCAGATAGTTCATATAGCAATGCGGTCTGGTCGGTGGGGGATGTGGGTAGCTCTTGGGGTCACAGTTCTGTTCTCTAATCTTCTGTGTCAGGTGATTCCTGCTGCATCCACGCCCCGTGCACGGTGTACAAATTACAGGAGCCACTTGTTCGTCCAACGGCTTCTCACACCAAGCAGTCTTTTGTCTAACTTGCCATGTCCACCTGATATAAGGGAAGTTACCCCAGCAGTAAATACGCGGCTGTCCCCAAATAGTCCTGATTAAGGCCATTGTGGTCTTGCTGCGGGTGGGTTACTGGAAGATGATCATTTATCTTAACAGTATCTCTTTCCATGCCCCCCCCCCCCCTTCAAAACAAAAACACACCAACTTGTTGCTGTGGCTGTGTTTTTATGAGCTGAAACTGAAATGTTTGAGAAGCATGGTGCCATCTGAATTTGCTGTGGGACTGAGCAGAACTGTGGTTTCAAATGGCAGTGTCCTACAGCTTTGCATTTAGGTAGCAAGTGGCTGCAGTATTTGACCTTAAGCTCCATTGTACCAGTGCAGATCTCATAAGTAGCTCTGCTGCTTTCTAGAACCGCTCTCCCAGGATCAGTTATACCGTGTGGTCGAAGTTCTAATGTATGTTGGTTACATTGTAAAGCCAGTCAAAGGTGTGTTTTCATAGCTGGTATTTTGGTGCAGTTAGGCATGGAATTATATGATAGCCAAACTTAAAATGCTGTTAATAGTACTTTTTAAAAGTACATAACTACATATTTATGTGGTTTTTAAAAATGTATCATAGCTTTGGAGAGCTAATGTACAAAAGTTTAAACACTTAAGTGCAGTTGCACACCTGGGTAAATAGCAATGTTCTGTGAGCGCAGCCTATTTAAAAAAAAAAAAAAAATTAAACTCGTGTCAAAGTTAAATGTAATTTGACTTCAAGCCAAGTATAACACCTGTCAGCAAAGTAGTAGGCTGCCAGTCAAGATGATGTCTATGTCTGACGAGCCAGCAAATGGATGTTAATGGTAGCTGAAGGTAGCAGAGTTTACTTTGTTAAAATGTACATCTGTCATCATCTGGTCAAGTTTAGTTATGTAGCAATGGCTATGTCAGTTTTTGAGGCTTTGGTATGTTTTAACAGAGCTTCTGAAGACCTTCTGCCTTTGTGGTACTGGTACTGCATATTAGCACCATGGGTTGGGATTGGCATGGGGTGACTGGTGCTCCGATTGACCAGCTGTGGGAGAAAGGGAGGATCCTAGAAGAAATGGCATTGTGGCCCAGCAGCAAGGTAGATGGGTCCAGCAATTGCTGTAACGGCTGCCTGCCTTTCCACTCGCAACACATACATATCTTTACAGTCTTAGCATGCCCAGACATCGTTGATGTCACTTTCTGAAAGAAAATATTTCCCGAATTCCAATGTGTGATGCCTTGTGCTTTTCGTGGCATACAACCAAATGATCAGTTCTTTATTTTAATAATCAAGTTGGTTTCCATTTGCAAGAGTTAAGTAAATTTGTCCAGATTTGATTTTTGTTTTAATCAGCAGCCTCGAGTTCTTTACATTTCAGTTTAGATCTGAACGTACTTTTCATCTCAAATTCCAGGAGGCATGGTGGCACCCACACCTCCAGGGTTGGGGGTTTGCATCCTTACACATTATGGCTGTACCCCTAATGATAGCTTCAGGCTTAAAATGTTCCCCCCTCTATTTTTTACTACTAATTATGCAGCCTGTTACTCAGCTGCAGTCCTTTTTTAGCAGTCGTTCATTACTTAAACACTGGATTACCGGAATGTCTGGGCATGGTCGGATGGTTTGAAGAACGACAGCTACTATCTAATGAAGTCTTGCTGTATCGCCTTGATAAGAAAGCTTAGCATTTATGAAGTTGACAAATATAACACAAATGTCATCTTTGGCTGTCCTTTCTGATTGATAAAAAAACAGCACGTATTTTGTGACAAGCTTGTGTGTTGCCTAAGTTTGGTTTGTGTTGCACTTAAACAGGTCAGTAGTAGGTTGTACTAAAGTAAATCGTGAATACTATGGGGACAGTGAATGAAATGAGGTGGGATTCTTCTGTAGATAATGAGGGACAACCCTGGGCCATTGTCAAGGGTACAATGTGTCTGTCTTCCTCTAGCCATGGAAATATCTACGATTCTGCTCCCCATGCGTGGATATGCTAATCCTCTGTACTATGGTTGACATCATGCCAAATCCTTTCCATCTGATGATCTGTCAAGGATTTTTAAGACGTCATGAAAATGAGGCTGAGCAGTTACATATTTATGACAGCCAAGATGAAATCCTGACAGGAGAAGCGGGCGGGTCATCTTATCTACAGATCTTAAGATCCGTCTCTACCTTCCCCAATATCTTGGTGTATCAGCACAGCATTGTATGATAAGCTTTATCCCACCCACCCCAAATGTTTTGTTTTATTTCAGGAAGCCGAGGAGATAGCCGTTTCTGTTTTCGTCGAAAGCATGCTGTTGTGTGGAATTGACAACGTTCACTTTAAAGGTTTTGTAACTTCCACGAGATTTAAAAACACAGCACGCTACACCATTTCCAGGGCCGTATTCCTTCACCTCTGCTTTACAGTAGGGGGACGTCCTGCTTTCGTTTAGAGCGGCTCTCTTCTGTGCAAGGTTGACACAGCACAGCTATTACTTACATTTTACGGGACTGATTTATTCGCCTGTCTGGTTTTGTTGGGCTGCAGACCAGACCGTACCTCCCCCCCATTGTTTTAAAGACAACACGGTGAGAAGCATGTTAGTGGAAGTGCAATAGCATTTTGTTTCATGCCTTTGTGAGGTGGGTTTATTTTGGTAAGCATTGCGCCGAATCTAATTCAGGAGTCAAGTTGTCCTCACCTCTGCGTTCCTGATTGGCAACAGAACATTTCAGCATGCTGCGTGTCAACACTTTCCTGTCTGCCACCTTGCAAGTTCAGAGAAATTCCACAGAAGCCTTTCCCTAATGCCAATTAGTGAGGAGGAATTTCTCATTGCTTTCAGCTGGTGTGATTGTGGTGTTTTTCGGACTGCGGGCTCAGTGAGGCCCTCGATATTCAGAATAATAACTGATATCTGGCTGACAAAACAGGGACAGGAGACTTTGAGTGCAAGGAATTAAGCATGTGGAAATTGGATCTTCATCTGGATTCAACATTTTATCAATTTTAAAAATATAGAGGAAAGGCTAGTAGGCAATAGTCGGATATTTTATGTAACCTGCCTGTATATGTTATATAGGCATGGTGTCATGTAACCTTCCAGTATACTTCACATAGTATGGGCATGGTGTCATGTAACCTTCCAGTATACTTCACATAGTGTCACGTAACGCAGAGCAAGGTTTCACTAAGTATCTGAAGTATTGGAATGTCACATCATTCTTTCTGGAGTAAGTCTCCGGTTTGCTGGGCATTTAATTTATACATCCATGAGGTCCACTCCAACGATTCATACAAGTTGTTTAAGCATCTGAATCCTTAGAATTTCATAACTCTTGCTTGCTGTGTTTTCATCCGTAGCTCAAACAGGGAGTAATTTTGCACTGTTGGGTAGAACAGGTGGGAATGGCTGAGAGTCGTAGTGAAACCCCAGACAGGCATTCAGATTCCTGCAAATATAGCTCTGAATGCAGGGTCCTTGAATATTTGAAGGGCTCAGGGCGAAGCATTCCGCTGCAATGTGTCTTGGCCAAAGCTGAATGTGGTAAGTCCTAAAGTCAGGGATAGACTTAAGCATCTTCTAAATGCATTGTATAAGTTAACATCAAGCATCAATAATTACATTTTTGATGTGGGAAAAAAAATCACAGTATAGGTCCATATTGAGAAACTGGAAGATCACTGCAAAACCTTGTCTTTGTTGCTTTGGCGATCCTCTTGTAGGAGAATAGCTGAGATTAGTGTTGTGTGCTTAAATGTGGAGGTGAAAAGACAGAAGAGAAACTTCACCGTGGATTGAATTTGAGCCCAGTGGAATCACGCCACCTTGCCTGCCGGCCAGCGGGTAGAAGGCTCTGTTCCTCTGTCTTGAGCAACTGCCGGCCAGTAAAGGTTCATATTGATTGCCAGCGGAGCTGCCGGTGCCCACATATCACCATGACGCGTGAAAGCCCAATGGGGGAACTTGTGTTGATTTTGAGTGCAACTTTGCTTCTCATATGCGTGTACTCTATGCCTGAAGTTTCTGTTTGATGCAGAAGCTGCTTGCAGTTGCTAGAGATGGAAAGGCAATAGGAAAATGTTTAATATGAGAAGTAAAAATATGATGCTCTTTGGAAAGCTAAGAAACACACACACTGCTGAAATGTTGTTTTAATGGCCAGAGTTGGTAATCTATAAGTAACAAGGTAAGTTCTCTGGAGAGATGCGAGGACAAGTGAAATGGGGGGGGGGGGTGTGGGATGTGGACCCACATTTAAAAGAGGAAGGACCAAGAGGGCAATGGATGATTTAAAATGAAATTTAGGACAGAGAAGAGTCGAGGTGACTTGTTGTAATGGAGGCTTCCTGAAAAATTTAAGATTCTGCCAGCAGACCAACAGGAATGTGTGATTTTCTGTGGCCACCTAGGATTGACCGTGAGGTGTGGCATCACAAGTAAAAGCCATGTCGACTTGACGTAGTCTGATCCTGACGTTGATTGATGCGGTTTTGTCTCCCTCCTCCAGCCGTGAGTCCTCAGACACGGAGCTTGCAGTCCAGGCAGCACTGAGTCCTAGACCCTGACATTGATGCTTGGGGTGCAAAAATTGACAGCCTTTCAAATGGTGCCGGCGAGGTCTGATTGAGCTGCCAGTTTTGGGCAGTGGATGAAGAGGACAAGGGTTTTTGCACTGAGGAGTAAACAATTTGTCTGACACAGTTGGAAGATTGAAAGATATTTTCATTCGCAGACAATAGCTGATAACAAATATCAAAAAGGAAGGAAGTTAGCCAGCAGAGTTGCTAACTGTGCTGGTGATCCAGACATACAGATTCTCAGTGGGATTGCACTTTCCAGCTGTCCCATACCTCGTTGTGGCTTCAATACGTATATGTAACTGTGTATGTGAAGGGTGTTGACTTAACTCTCTCCTGTATCCCAAAGCTGGGTGACAGGTGGGTGTGCGCTGGCATGGAGCTCACAGTCAGAAGTGAAATATTCAAGTCAGTTTGTTTTTATAGTGCCTTTCACAACACTGTGGCCCCAAGGCACTTAACAGCAGTGTGTGGTAATTACAATGTACTTTGATGAAAAAGGCCAGAAGATAAGAGGATAGAGCCAAAACCACCTCAGGAATGGGGGGGGGGATCTCTGGGGATCCAAGGTCATCTGGCTGCCAAACTCCCTTGGGTGTGCTGCCATTATACTGTGCAGGTAAAGAAAATTGGTGTTTTTTGAGGTTGTTTCAAGGTTATGGACTCTAAGCAAGAATAGCAAGAGAACCTCTTTGGTTCTGACCTTTAATATAGTTAGTACTCAAGTGAATTAAAATGACCAGAAACGCATTTTCACCCCAACACTTGACCGTCCTTTGGGAAAGAGGGTTTTCAGGGCCCTTATATATAACAACATCACATGCTTAATTAGCAACAGTACCGCCAGTGGCAAGTCCCCTAACGTGAAATTTGTTCCGGATTTGTCTTTGGGCTTGTCTCACTGTGCCGCAGAGGTGAGTGGAATGGTGGGTGGGGGGTGTTGCTTGATTTGTTAAGCCCAAACCCTCTGTTTGCTAAGACAGACAGGCACACACACATCTTGTCTTCTCATTTTAAGTAAACCACTGCCAGCAGAACAGAACATAGGTCACCCCGCCCCGGTTTCTGGACAGAGGTAATGGAGGGTAGCACTTTATTTTCAAACCGTTATAACGTGGCCGGAGTGCACCGCTTAAAAAAAAAAACACGGTCTGGTTTTCCGGGCCATCTTTGCTGCATGCATCTCCTGAATCGTCTTTTTGGAGGGGGTGGGGAATGTTGGTGATGTGGTGTTTCCTGTGTGCAGAAGTGTCAGTACTACTTCCTGTTAGTTAGTGGTTAAGCTCAAGGCTTTGACACCCCCACAAGGTTAAAGATCCTTAACATCATTGGTAACGGCAGCACGTGTCACACGTGAAAGGGGCCTCATTGTGTGCCGCTTGTTCACCACATTATATAACAGAAGAAATTAATTTGGAAATCCAAGTTCCTGGGTTTATTGCTTATATTGCATAATCGCTGTACTCAACAGGATTAAATACCATTTCCTCCAACACGATAATCCCCAGCAATCAACCTGTCATGACCGTTGTGCTTACTTGACAGGCAGTTTCTACATTTCCCTCAAACAAATCATCCTACATGACTAAAGTAGAAATCACGCATGCCAGTTACATTGTCCTCTGGGAACATTTTATTACAGAAATCAAATTTTTTCAAGCTGTCATTGAACGTCACTTAAACCCAAGTATTAATCTAGCCTTAAATCCTTGAAATTGCTTTTTTCTATCTTAAGCAATTCCGTGTACCATATTAAATAATAAAAAAAAAAAAACTGACAGACCTTTATACTCCTACAGTTTTGTTTTTTTTTTTCCCCCGCACAGCCCCTTTGCTATGAAAACTTTATTTTTAATACCTATGCCTTGGTGATCTCTAACTATTTCTACGAGCTAGCACAGAGCGGTGGAGGCATTTGACAAACACCCCTTTTTTAAGTGTGGCAGAAGTTTCTCAAAGCTTATCATCACGTATCGGTGTGCAAAGGTACATCCTGCCCCCACCCAACCCTTACCCAGAAAAGACTGTCACCTACATAGAAACTGAAGTCTTGGCGACAGCTGCTCAGGCTTGGAGCCTATCCCCGATTTGCTTTGACCCTGTGGCCCACAGCCGCTGGTTTTAGCAAAGATCACAACTCAGTATGTGCCATTATGACCAGTCCTTGTTGGGTAAATGCTTTCTGTCTGCCTGGCGTACACACGCTGACACTCAGTCCTTTGAGTTTCCTTGTATTTGTAGCCAGAGGCATCCGATCTTTAGTTCCTGCTAGCTTTTGGGATGTAATTTATCATGTTCTTCATTGTACTGTAGCAAGGTTATGTTAAAATGCCTGCTTTGGCCTTAACAGCCTTTTATCATGATGCTCCGTACCCCTTCCCCTCTCTCAGAATAGGCCTGCCTCAGCTTACCGGTTGGCTTCCTGCACTAGACTGGAGATGCCATGGCAACTCTGCTGTCACCTTGCTGTAACCGTAAAAGCGCCCTGAGCTCTGGCTGGACCAACATGAGCGAATGAATCGGGGAAAGGTTACTCAAGAACGTTTGCTGCTCTGCAAAAGTAATGTCGGGTTTGTGTCCCAGCAAATCTCATTCAGCAGTGGGCAGATACGTCACAGCTAGTCTGCTAGATTGATGGAGCATGTTCATACGGTCAAACTTGACCGGTATTGTGTGCTGCTGTGGTCGAAAGCAAGCTGGTCTTTGCGTGGTTCAAAAAACAAAATGGGGTCATGACGACCGACAACTTGACCGCATGGTATCTGACCACCAAACAAATGTTCTTTGCCCCCCAGTCCTGGTGGATATCACTTTACCATGTGAACAATGGCCAGTTCGTTGGATTTTCCGTTATAGATTGTCTCAGACTTAATGCTACCTTTCGTCTGCCAGTACTAAAATCAAACAGGACATTTAAATATCAAAGCTTCAGAGGTACTCATCAAGGTGAAAGGATAGCAAAGAAAAATGAAATTCAGGCCTACAGATACTCGAAAGAAACCAGCTAGCTGCACCTTAGTCATCAAAAATTTTATTGGTTTTTTTTCTCCATTTTCACAGTTTGGTATTTGCCAGAATAACCCTATTTTCAAGTTTCAATGTTAACATTTTTGTTGACAAAAAGTGTCCTTTTAGCAATGAAATATACTGAAACCAAGAAAGGAAAAAGCAAATAAATAAAGTGTATGCAAGAGTTTGTGTGTCACGGTTGTTTATCCTGAAATTGTCACTACACAGATTAACCCACGACCAAATATGGGGCATGACCTTTCTTGGATAGAAATCTAACAAAAAAACAAGATGAAACTGAAGGGATAAAAGCTGGGTTTTCTAGATGTGGAGCATGTTTTACCGAGGTAGGGAGACTCATTCTGAAAAGACAGACTATTATGGTATCCAGTCTATAGCAGCGCCGGAGTCTTTCCCCGTTGTGTCGTTGCGTCGTCCGTTCCTGTGGAGGCATGTCACAGAAGTGTTTCTCTCAATCTGGACGGTGTGCAACTGGGCCTGTTCTGGTCCTTATGGTCACGTCGTGGTTCTGCCACCGCTTTGAGGGGAATTCTCCTCCCCCTCCCGGACTCCTCGAGAGAGTCGTTGGCCTGGAGCAAGAGCTTTAACTGCGTGATGACATCATGGGCTGTGGGAGCAGACCTTGAGGCCCCCCCCGCCTGCTGCTCGATGTGTTGTGTACATGCTGCAGCGCTCCGAGTCTTCGCTTTGTTCCTGGTTACTGAAACTGATGCGAACGACGAGACTGTCGCCAATGACAGCGGCGAATAAGAAAGCACCGACACAATGGTGCGTATGTGTTTAACACCCGTGTCCGGAGTTACCGTCGTGGTTTGGCACGGTGATACTGCAGTGAGGAGTCAGCGGTCATTCCCAGGCACAAGGATCACGCACCTCAGAGGGTCGTAGGGGTGTGTTGATGGCTGTCTGGGTAACCTGATGGCGTGGATGTGTGATGGTTCCAAACAACCAGTGTCCTGTACCCTTTCTATTGCCTTCATCAATTCCAGCAAGGTGCTGCTCTGAAACGTGGCTTGGGAGATGCAGGTATTTTAAGAACATTACCTCATCCCATCCTCCACCCAGCCCTCATCTGCCAGATTTGAAGAGCAGCAACCCTCGTCTGTGTTTGCATCATTGCTACACGACTGCGGTGACACTGGGTACCCCGGAGGATGAGGATATTTCGCCACAGACAGCTCCTAAACCATGTTTAAACCCCCCCCCATGGACATACACATTTCCTCTGTCCATTTCAAATCAGCACGGCCGTTGCACATCAGTGTCTTAAAACCTTGATGATGTAACGTCCTTCGTGTGAACCATGGAGGGGAGTCATTTTTGGCAAGCCGTCTGAAAAGATGAGGTACCTGCCTGCCGCTGGCATCTATGGCTATACTGACAACCTCATGAGTGAAACGGCCGGCTCTGCTTTGCATGAGAAAAAGCTCCATAATACGCATTATCAGTAGCAGGCAATGAACGTGCTTGTCAGATTTTAAGGCTGAATTAACTTGTCAGCTTCTTGCCCTCTTGGACGAGGGAAGAAAAAATGCACATTTTAATAACAATTTAATCATATTTGGTATGGATGGTTTCACAATGTTGACTCAAGCACGATTTGCAAATAAAAAAATATAATTACTTTTTATTCATCTCGGTTTACCTGACAGCTAAGTCCACACACGTTACAGCAGGCCAAGCCTGGGTACAGCCCAGCCAATGAGCCAGTCGAAGCCAAAAACCACTTCATACAGAGTATGTAATCCAATACAAATTGGTCTGAACATAGCGGGAAATATTGGACACCAAACTAGCATAATGAACAGCAGGCCTTTGTAAAGAAACATAGTCCTTCAAAATGGAAAATTTTGCGAGGCTCGATGCTATCAGTGCGTGTGTCCGTCTCTCTTTCGCAGTCCTTGTAGCAAAGCAGCTCCACGCTGAACAACGAGGGCCAACACGCTTCTCGAAGGCTGGAACAGCACAGACCGGCAGAATCGCATTGCCATGTGTTTCAGGTGAGCATGCTGCTCCGCTAAGAATATTTCGGTGATGTCTTGATGTGAACGCCAAACTTCCTTCTACTGCCACTGCTTTTTTTGTTGTTATTATTTTGGGGCCAATAAAGTACAATTTTTATTAAAGAATTTTTGTTCAAATCAACACATTTTTCCCTTTTTCCAGCTGAAATTCAGCCTGAGGCTGCATGGTTTAGTTGTAATATCCTAGACGCTGTATCTCTAGCAGAGATTGCTGTTTCAGTTAGAGTTGTAAATTAAGACAATTAAAAAAAGCTGAACAAAATGCAAACATTGTTCAGGGACCGACTACGTTTAGGCCCCGGAGAGCCAAGTCACACCCAGTCTCATTCCTGCTTGCCTGTCCCTGGATGAATCACTATCCCAGCAAACTGCAGCAATCTAATTAGATGGGGGGGGGGAAATGGGGGAGGGGCTCTCCCCAGCCTTCAGACGATGCAGAGGTCCTAAAAGCTAGAATGATTTATGCCAGTAACGCTTCATGGAAAGTGCTGCTCCACTGCCAGAGTTATTAAACGTTTTCATTAAACCTTCCCGCAGACTCTTGGCACACATGTATGATTGCTTATTAATAATAATATCGATCGGCCGGGTGGGTCAGTGGTCTCCGCTTAAAGCCAAAGAGGCACGAGAGGCTGGGTGGCACGAGGGGACAGGCAGAGGCCGATACCAGATTGGAAGACTCTTATACGAGAGCAGAATTGACCACAAGAAGCCAGGTAACTTGGGGTCTCGCCTGGATGCTTGATTTAAGAGGAAGAGTCTCGGCTTGATCGACCCATCTTTGGTCGTTCCTGCCACACGTGTGAAGCGGTCTCGTGTGCCTCGATAGATATTTTAGCCGTCGTATCGCCTTCTCATCCTTCTCCTATGTGTCTGTTTTGTTGCATAATGTCAGTGTTTGGTTCGTTTGAATTGCTTCTTCGAGCCCCATTCCATGATTATCTGCCGGTAAGAGGTATCGTGATGGGATTGAGTGCGTTCCCGCGTCCTCCTTCGCACCCGCTGACATACGCGGCGCTGCTCTTATCGTCCTAAACCGTTCGCGCCCCAGGCGTCAAGACGGATGGCGGACAAAACAGGAAGCTTATCGGTTAAGGCAGAAATCTCCGGGTGAAAAGCGATGTGAACTTAAGGCAGTGTGGCTGGGTGACTAAACGAAAGTGTAACCAAGAACAGAATAACCTTCCATGCACTTTGTTTAGTCCTTATTTAATTGAGCACAATGCTTCCCCATTAGAAAAAAATATATATATATTCCTTTCACTCCATAAATAAACAGTTAAAAGCTGAATACAGAAAGTGTGATCTTGGGTGTTTGTTTCCAACAAATACACTAATCACGTGAGAGTAATACTCCCAAAGAAACACAAGTCAAAAAATTAAATCTTTTGTTTCTTTTTTTGCAATGACTTCATTCAGCACAGTGATACCCGACCCTCTTTAAAGGTAGAATGGTTGCATTAACTTCCAGTTTGAAAATCGACTTGATCATCAGCTAGAGATTTTTTTTTTCCCCCTCCCTATCCCATTCCATGTCTGTGTTGTTCTTCGTAAGGTACGGTTGGTCACTGTGGTCAGTACTTGGGCGGGATGACCACTATGGGCTCCCCCATTTTTGGGCGCCACATGAGGACCTGGGCATCGTTGGCGTTGGGTTTGACCATGGCGTTGGGAGGGATTGACTCGTTCTTGCCGAGGATTTGCGGCTGTTCCTGGATGACAGGCTCCAGGAGCCTGGCCCGCTGTCCCAGGGGCTTGTCCGGGTCGATCACAATGTGAAGTCTCATCCTCCAGCGCACGGTCTGCAGAACTAGTGTTTCACCCGTGCCCTGGTTGATGGCCACCAGCCAGGTGGTGAAGCTCTGGTCCCGCCAAATGCTACTCAGCAGCGGCAGGTTGCTGTCGCTCACCGGCACTCCCCAGGTGACACTCGGGTAGAAATTGTCGTTCATGCTCACGGTGAACTTCGTGTCTTTCTTGGTGGGCCCCACGATGGTACACGTCTCCGTGGTATTGCCGTACCAGGGGTAGTTGACTCCATCTGAATCGCTTATTGCCTGGATTTTGCCGTCCCTTAGGTCTGGGAGCTCCCAGCTTGACCTATCGAGGAAAAGAGCAACGTGAGCATCTTGCCCTAAAGAAAGAAATGACAGCTGATGATGGAACTTCAAGCTTCTTGACAGGAAAGATGGCAGAAAAGGTAACTGAATAACCTCAAGGGGATGTCCGGAGCAACCCCGGTCTTTGGGCTACCTTTGAAAAAGATGGAAGATAATCTCATTCAATCAGGACAGAGATCAAGTGGTGATACAAGGCTGTGACACGGGCCCTGGAATGTCAACGCTGGCCTGGTCTGGCCAAGCGGAGAGGCCTGTGAGTCAACAATGAGCCGCACCGTGCCCGCCGCCACTGACAAGATCATTTTGAAAACCGCCACTGTCCGGCTTGCCTATTGATTCACTTGCTGCAGGAAGGGGGGAGAAGGTGACCTTTCTCCCAGAACCTGAGTATCAGCAGAAAGCAGCAGATAGCAGCTCCTGCAGAGCGTCTCGCTGGGAATCACATGACACGCATACTTGGATGTCAATCGGAAAGGGGATAGATTACAATCTGAGGGATAATAGGAAGCTTGTTGTGGAACTAAGTACATTTTGAGCTACCTATGTGTGTCAATTCGAGCATGTCTATTATGGGAACATTTTGCAGTGGTATAGATAACAAAAAAAAAAAAAAAAAAAAGGTCTGTGAATGTCTTGGTGAGTATTGGGTTCTTTAAGCTCATGACATCACATGATCCCAGCTTCTACGTTTCAAATGTTGGGCTTCAGCCATCACCGCTGGTTTTTATACAGGAAGGTGAGAGAGAAGGGGATTGTGGGTGCCAAACTGATTAACAAACTCAAAGTAAAAAAAACTTCTAAGAACCTTAGAAAAGCCATTTTCGTCAACCTACGTCTAAGCGATATCAGTCTTTGGAGATGGTTTTCTGTTTAAGTTGTCAGCTTTTCACATCTTGCAGTATTGTCCTGAGAAGCTTTAATCCAGACCAGTGTTCCTAAATGTCTGATCAACCGAGTGACAGGTTTCCATACCTGTGTGAAGTAAATTATCTGGACAAACTATACATCATATTTCATACCAAATAAAAGAAACATATGCCAGCTCACAGCCATGCAACACCTCATTTGACCAAAATGGTTTGACTGTTGCCGGCTTTAGCGAGTTGTGAATTATACTCGAGCTATATTTAAACACGGCTTGTGGTCCAGAGACACTGCTCTTCACAGTTTAGGTCCGCTCTTGTCAGTCACATGTACCTTTATTTTCGTGTGCCTCCATTGCTCCTCAAACGTACATTTCAAAGACTACAAAAGAAGCTTTTTAATCAGCACCACACCTGTGATTTATTCATTTTCTTCAGAGTCTTTAAATCTTGTCCTTGGCATCTGTAGTTCCGAGATAATAAAATTAAAAAAATTCCGCGTGCAACTGTGTTCCTTGCTGTCGTAAACCAGATGGCTGCTTAGTTATCCGTGCAGTGGATTACACCCCATCCAGCTGCTACTGCTAGGGAAATCAGCAGGGAACCATTGCAAGAAATTACCAGGTATGCATTTAGGAGATGCGGCTCTTGATTTCTGTATAGGATCTAATGAGCAGGAGGAGGTTCCAAGTAATTATTCAGTAATACCACAGTACTATATGTGAAATGAAATTCAGACAAAAAACGGCCCCCTCTTTAACGGGAAGTTGACCTTGCATTGTTTTGGCGGCCTTATCGTGCACGTTTAAGGTTCTGGGCCCCTCTGTGCTTTGGGATAGTGCTTGGCCACTGCCTGACTGGCCTGGTGGGATGCTTGCTATGCAAGACAGAGAGGCGAAGGGTGGCTGATTCAGTCTTAGCGCCTGGATGGGGTAAAGAATCAATCTGTGGAGGCTATGACATTTCATTTCTGGCTGGGCCCAAATTCTCACACTCAGCTCTGTCCCCATATATGCGTCATACTGTAACAGCTACAATTATTTAGTCTCAGGAGTTACATTGTCATTGCACAGTTTGTGAAAAAAGATAACATATAGTAGCAGAGATACAGTAGTAGTAACATGAGTAGTAGTTGTAATTTACGTTACGTAAACAGTCATTTTGTACTGTCCCTGTTATGTTTGAAATAATGTATGGAAGAGGTCCAGAAGCGCCATCTGTAACTGATGAATTGTGAGAATGTTTCGGACATTTTACCAAACCCCTAGACGAGGGACACTTTTGTTAAGAATTCCGACAGAGACGAGAGCTGCAGAACAGACCAGTAAGTCCGTCAGTGGTGCCTGCTCCGCTCCTTTTCGATCGTTCATTTTTTGCAGAACTACGTCTCACTGATTCCCGCATCTCACGCCGCCTCTTAATTTCGAACTAATTTTTAAAAACGTACCGTTTTCCGGCGTAAAGAGTTTATGACGCGTCACAGTCGTCGCGGCACCCAGCAAAAAAGCGAAAACAATAAAGTGGAGTTACTTACATTCGGCTAAACTCGGGGCCGTGTGAAGTGTCATTTTCATGCATTAGTCCAAAGTAGCATCTTTTTGGGTCGTAGCCATGGTAACGGAGAACACGTCCACGTATAATTGGTTTAGGACTGGCTGAGGGGAAACTGGCGTATTTATTTAGCCGCGCGGGGTGTGTGTGTGTGTGTGTGTTTGTTTGTTTGTGTGTGTGTGTGTGTGTGTGTATTTGAAAAATATACATTCACTGCTCCGTGACTGAGTGCAATCCCCCGCGCCTCGAACAAATGCCGCCACTGGCATCAAGGTTTAGAGCAATAGGACGAAAACTGAAGGTGTCCACCGGTCCCAGCAGGCTTGGCAGAGGAACCAGGGACATCCCTAATGCCAGGAGCAGCACCCTGCGGGGTTCTGCTTTTCACTCACTTTGCTGATGAGGCTGAAGTTGTAACTCGCTCTGTATAGCCGGGAGCTCGATTTATTTCATCCCGGCTGCTGAACCTGAGCACTTGGACTGGGACCTATGATGCATGATCAGGTATTGCCCATCTTATCTGACTCGGTATGATTTGTACTGCCAATTGAAATGTTCCCATACATTTTGAAATCAATGATACAGTTTCAGACTCACGCACTGAATAAACCATTAACATGATTATCATGGCTGCGCCTATCCAGACCTACCCAGGGAAGAATTTGTACCAATATATGAAGCATTTATTTATTTATTTATTTTACCGATCTCAAATAGACAACAGCACTGTGATATATTACCATCTGTTAACAGCAATCAGCTTTAGAAGGTGGGCAGTGCTCTCCGCAGAGAGGAAACTCCTGTCTGTCTCAGAAACGCGACTGGCCGTTTAAGTTGACTTCGTGTTACCGTTAACTTGAATAGAAAGCTAATGATATTTAAATTCTTTTTCAGTCCAGTTTGCTGGACTAAACGCATATGCAAAGGCAGCCAAGCCAAAACAACTTTGCCAGAGACAGGAGGGGAGTATCTCATACAGTGTTTGTAATCTCTGACTCGCAGCCCTGCAAAACCGCAGAAGGTTAAACTGATTGGACTGTTGAATGACATCCTTTCTCGACTTGTTTTTTTTTTTTCCCCATTACGTGATGAATTCAGCCTTGGAACTTCATTGCTTACAAACTCCAAAAGTGCTTGTACAATCACCGAGTGCAAAATGTTGCTAGGTTCATTATGACTGGTAATAGACAAGAAATCCCCTTTCAAAAGTGGCTTATTGTCAAATTCAGTTTACTTTCCCACACGTGATATTAATGGCAGTCCATGTAAACATTTATGTTAATTTGTCACGTAGGTAGTGAAATATCTACATAACTTTACTTACTTAATAGTGGTCCACCTACGATTTCAATAAATCATAGATCCATTGGTCAGTATTACGTCTGATAGGTTCTTAGAATATTTCCGTGTGTGGGAAGCAATTGGTTTTCCTAAGTGACGTTTTTTTTTGTTTTGTTTTTTTTTCCTTTCCGTGCTTCCAAGTAGCAAAAACTTAACTGCATGGTAAAATTTCGAACCTACAGTAAATAGTAAACTTAACATATATATATAACACAAGATTATTTTTCATTTTACTGCAATGCTGTCCCGATTAGGCTACATGGGTGGATTGGAAAGGGTCAATAATGTTTCGTTTGCCCACACTTTTTAAAACCTGACTGGAAACGACACCCAGCACTCCAGTCCACTGTTGACACGCCTGCGTAATGTACCAAAAATACCCCCTAATCCCTAGTGTGTCTAACCAGGCAGTGAGGGCAACTTAAGTAATAAGTTAACCTTTATGGTATCTGGATCTAGAATGTTTTGAGTGCGTTTTCAAAATAACAATTACTTGTGTCCATCCACAAAATGAACAATATGATTTTGGTGATCACTTTCTTGTAGGTATTATATGGGGTCATGGAGCAGATTGCATAAAATTATAGAATAACCTTGACGTTGAGTTTTACGGGAATAATACTGTATAGCGCACCAAACGAAGCGACAGTGCTTCACTGTTATGATTGCAGATGTTATGAATACCATCCAGTATGTCATCCATCCTTATAGTCTATATGTCTTGAATAAAATCCGTACATCCTATATTAACATTTGATTACATCACGCTCAATCACAGGTGTTCGATTTTGATTAGGTCAACAAATTATTATATAGTAAATTATTATATAATATTACTATAATTATTATATATATTGAGTATTATATAGCTGGATTAGGTCAATGAATTATTATAGAATACTATTATAAATAGAATATAGCAAATTTTCCAAAAATGTCAAGAGTTTAAGTTGCACCTCCAGCTATAGATACGGTGCATCAATAAAAATAGAATGATAGTAATGCACACTTACATTCCCTTGGATCCGTAGTTGTTGTAGAATTCCATGTGATTGCAAGCTTGAATCCAGCCCACGGTCCAAGTCTCTTTACCAGCAACGGGCGGCACCAGCACCCGGGCCGACGCTCGAAAGTGCGGTGTCCGGTATCGCAGCACCACGCTGGAGGACTCGTCGATGCTGGTGGGATTGGAATCGATGGAAGAACTCACTTCGAGCACGATGATACTTTCACGGAAACTCTTGGGCTTACACCTAATACTCTGGATACAGCCCATCGCATTAAATATAAATAAAATCCACAAGACCGTATGGTATCTGCAGGAGGAAGAAGCATAGGAGGGATGCGATGAATGGACCGTGTCTTTGGAAAGAACTATCGGAACACAAAAAATACAACTCTGGCGGGCGTCTTGGCAACTAGCGTGAAATGATGGAGGTGTGTTTTTACACACTGAAATGTGTGCTCTTCGGAACTGCTGGGCACTCCATTCGGTTCTCCTTGGGTTCTTTCATGATGTTCAGTTAAACGGTGTGAAAAAATGTAACATCCGCAAGCTTTCCTCTTTACTTGCTTGTGCTGTACAGCAGAAACCTCTGATGCAAGTTTCTTTCCGTTTCTTGTGGCTTCCTACATCACTTGCAGTAGATTCTCAGCCTATCACCTGATACCGATGTTTCTGGGCTTATAATGTTAAACATGCAGTTTTTTTTTTTTTAACACGCACCTTGCATACCTATTGAACTATACACTCCCACAAATGACAATGAACTTATTGCAATGTGCAAATAAATAACCGGAATCCGGCGTAGGGTTTCGGCATTACATTGAACCCAATATCCATCTGCTTTTGTTAATTGATAATATATACATTCTTAATTGGAATGCATAAGTAAAATTCTGGCGAGATGAGCTCGCGTCTGAAAATGAAAGTGTGTTATTCCTCTGGCACGTTAGTTCACTGACTGATATAATACTTTATATGACGTTTTTAATTAGTCACAATCAGTTTGGTCACATTAAAAGAATATTGTAACAGACTTCCACCGACTCCGCATGCTTACATCTGGTCTTAGGCGTTTAACCAAAAATGCTTTTTATCTTCATGCTGTGTGGGGCATTTAAAAAAGGAAAAAACAAACAAACAACAACATAGTGCGTCCGTCGATATTTGAATTTTAAGAAAAGTTCTGAATTCCTTTATGTTCAACATTGCAACATCTACTAAACAGATGCATGAGCCTTAGTTGAATTTTGTTCTGTTGGAACACTCCATCCTGCTTCATAAATAAAGTAACTATATTAGATAATAACGTGATTATAAATGGCTTTATTCCATGAGCCCCTACTTTAGGATCCGACGAAAGAGGTAAACAGTGAAATGGACAACGTACAATGGCTTTGTAAAATCTCCAGTCGCATTGCTCGTAAAAATATAAAAGATACACAACTGTCGGCTGAATTAGGCTATAAATAGACTAAATAATCAGGCTTCAAAAGAGTTTATGAAACTGGCCAGTCCAAAAAAGCATGTACTCAGGAACATTAAAGCAATTACGTTATCATCCCGGGGTTTAAAGGAATGCACGTCTTCTTGTCTTCTTGCAATGATTTGTATCCAACTGAGCTGCCATCAACTTAAATGTATTTCATGGTAGAACACTGCAACATCCAAAGGCAACCAGGTCAACTTTCCCCTCTGTATTTGTATCTATTTCTGACGTCAAATTAATTCACATGAAGTATTTGGTATTTCTGAGAAATTTCTGGCCGACAGTCCAAATTTCTTCCTGCATCTAAGCGACATTTCATACATAAATAGCGAGCATTCCTGCATTCCGCCGTCCGGGTCCCATCGCGGATACAGCAGCGGCCCTCTTCTGTAAGTGTCTATCGGGTACCGGAGAGCTGCAGCTCTTTTATTCAATTAGCTCTGGAGCGACACTTCCGTTATGTTATAGTGGCATTCTGGGAAATGTAGTTCTTAGCGAGTTAGCGCGCAACCCACCGCATTTAGTTATACATTAAAGATCTACTAATGGCTTATATAATGTATTTTTGTATTGGCACTTACTGTTTCCTTTCTTTCATACCTGCAGCTTTGCATATGAAACTTACTGCGTAATAATGTGTTATATGACACCAAAGGCTGTGTGTCGTTATACCCAATGTAAAGAAGAATATATATACGCGATTAAAACGTTACTTAATTGCAGTATGTCCATTATTTTCATGCGGTATTTCGGCAATGTACCTATTCATGTATTTTAAGCGTTAGTCGTGAGTATTATAATCTTACCAATATTTATATGTTTCTTAGGAGCAGCGAAACGGCGTGTTTTGTATAAAAGTATTTTTTTTTCTATTTCAAGTTTCAGTGGCTTAACGAACTTTAATTCGCAATAGCGCAAGGGAGATCTAACTAAGCAAATTCACTGCGTATGGATATATCTAAGCAATGTGAGATAACTACACAGTTTGTCATCGGTATCATCGTTCCTTTCTCCGTTGTCCTTTTTTTTTCGTTTAAGCACCATGGAGAACTCCTAACTGGAACTCCGGGTTGCGGGGGTGAGTGGGGGGTGGAGAAGGGGCGGAGTGGTCAGGCATTGTAAGAAAAGAGGGACGGACACTGCTGCTTAGTTTAGTTTTTGCGTTCTTCACTGCTGCTGCCCTACGATCAAAGAGGCGCATACGGTAATAATCATCATCATAATAATAATACTGCGACGAGGTTCTGTGCCATCAGTAAAAATAGAAATTCCTGCGGCATTCCCCGCATGCCGCGCGTGACTGAGGATCGCATCGCACGCGCACCGCGGCGCAGACCCGGGCGCACTTTTACGGACGGAGCAGTGCATTGCGATTACAACTGTTACGATTCTGAGTGATGACATCCATCTCCAAATCAGCACACCGACTAACGTTTCTGGAAATGAAACACGTGCAACGGCGTTATATTGAGGGGAAATGATGCCTCGGGGAAAAAAAATACATTTCCCAGCATGCCCCACAACGCCAAGGCAGTGGTGTGAGAAATGGTCATGTAGTATAAAACACCCCGGCTCTTTCTGAAGCCTGTCGGTCGCCTTAGAAATTCACTCGATTTTCTTTTTTCATAGTCCAATCACCTGATGGCTGGATTGGCTGGAGAGGCTGCCAATCATCTTTATTCATAATAGCTTGGAGAGAAGAATAAACCACAACCCGGCTAGGCATGACATCTTGTATATCTGAGGTTTGTAGAGTGTTTTGAAGGAACACGGAAAATCCCCTCCCAGGACCACTGTCTTTCCAAGGAAGGGTGAACACTTTAAAAACAGCCGGCCTATTAAATTGTGGATGGGGTGGGAAAAGTTATTAAAAAAAAACATTCCTGCACATCAGCATCGGTCTAGAACCAGAGATCAAAACAATGTCCTCAATAGGCCGGAGTTTATGTCACTGAACCAGCCTCCCAGAACGAACAGCGCTGAGATCCGTGGCTCCGCAAGCCGGTCGGGCCATGTAATTCAACAGCAAAGCCAACACCCCGAGCATACCTGTGAAGCGGCCGACGGCGCCAGACAGCAACGTGAAATCCCTGAGGTTCCCAGAGGAGGACTGCATGCAACTCAATCCCACGTTCAAAGGCATTGCTATGAGCTCTCTTTTGGCGATCGACATCTGCCCATCCAAACGTCGTCCTCCTGGTAAAGCATCCCAAGGATCCACATGGTGCTCGCGCTTACCTGCCATGGCATCACGTAGATCCTCGGGACGTTCCTCTGCCTCACTGAGAGCAGCACGTTGGCCGGACAAGAGGTCCTGGTCAATCTGCTTCTGAGTAAACACACGTTCACCCTGTTTTTTGGATCGTCTTCCCATTATTACTGTGCACTAAATAATATTCTGGATAGACAGTGTGGTGGAAACAATGAACATGAGTTTGGGCAGGCTTCAAGAGGCGGTGGAGGACAGGGCGGCCTGGCGTGCTGTGGTCCATGGAGTCGCGAAGAGTCGGACACGACTGCGTGACTAAACAACAACAACAACAAAATTATATTCGCCTGCAAACCACTTACTTCTGGTCACTTCTGCACTTTAGCATAATGGCCAAGGATCTTGAGAGACATGTGACCAAAAGTTTACCAGTTCATAGCCCTACTAAATCCGGCACTGTTGTACCCTGTGCGAAACGACTTTTACCGGAATTGCCTTAGTAAGCATGTCCAATTATACTCCTTAAGTGGGGAGATGTGGACCCGAGTCACTGTATGAAAGCATTTGCTAAACAATTTAAATAACACCATGAAAGATCTGTCCGGGGTTCTAAGTTCAGTCAAGGCAAAGCCGAGGTATTACAATGAAAGTGTATGCATTTCTGAACTGCAGCTTTAATGGTTAAAATCTGGCCACAAAGATAAGCCTTAAAAAGGCAGTTTTGACTTGATATTCTTCCTCTTTGTGGGGTGCTGCTGCTGGGGTCTCACTTTTAGAACTGCGATTTTTCTTTTGTGGTGTGGATTTGGCCCTATGAACGGCTGCACCAACTCCTCAGTGTCATGGTTCTGCTTCAGCCTCCCAATGCACTGTGTGCCAGCGTGGCTCTGAATTACATGGTTGTCCTTCCCTGGGAGTCAAAGTCAGGTCACTCATGCCAATGGGGTGTTAAAGTTGGCCACCTCTACACAGCCTCGTGTTCTGCGGTTTATTTTTGCCTCCTTCCTTCCTTGTTGCCTAGCTGTGTGCGACAGCAGAGAGGGTCGTCTCTGTGTTTCGTTGTCAGAGCCATAGCGACACCAGCCAGTTAAAGATGAAGTACGTTAATACTCATGATCATTAGCAACACGGACTGGGGTATTGTGGGTATTGTGTCAAGTTTTTTTTTTTAATTGGTTTTAGGAGGATAATTCAATCGGTGCGCAGTCATTAAGAAGCATTCTCCAGTCATATTTAACGTTTTAATTACCCCTCCTTCCCCAAGCTTTGAGGGAGTGGGTCAGTCAAAATCTGACAGTTGGAAGCCAGTCTCATACATCCATCTATCTTCCATAACTGTTTATCAAGTACATGATTACAGTGAGCCTAAGGCCTTTCCTGGGGGAAGGGGGTCACTTAAATCAACCCCTGTTGTGTGACACAGTCATATTATATAATAATATGGAATTTTTTGACTGTGTAATTAAATACCTGCAAGAAGGTTCCCTGAGATGGATTGTCTCCTGACTTTTACCCTCTGACAGACTTCAGACTCACCCTGTTCTGGATATGTAGTTATGGTAGATTGTTGGTTGGATCATAGAGACTTATGGTGCATTGGTTATTATAGGAACCAAATCTCATCTGTTCGCCAATATCCTGTGATTAATCTGTCGCTTTTGGAAGTTGGAAAATGGAGGCTGTTTTTATTTGCTTGCTTCATTTAAAAGTCTCCACACCGTCTGTAAAGAATGTGGACCTTTGGTCTGTAGGAGGTGAATTACAATCCCAACCAGCCGTGTCCGATTTAGGATAGTATTTGCTGACTCCTGGCCTGATATTAAAATGCAGCACAATGTTTCACAAAGTTGCTCTGTGTTTCTGGCTGGGTGGGGCGAGTGGACAGCTTGCCAAGAATCAGACAAAGGCGAAAGCTCCGTATGAACAGGACAAATAGTTAATAGGCAAGGAGGGTAAGAGCACTCGAATCTGATAAGTCCTAGGCAATAAACACTACTCTTTTCTAAATGGCTTTTGTTTCAACAATTGAAGGTATTGAACTGTGAGCCTTCCTAATTTGGTCCCCTCTGCTACTGTTCCCTGCTTCGATTTTCTGACCACATAACACGCTCGCTGGTGATGGGCATATGAAGGGTTACCACCACTCTGCATCCGTATTTGGATGCCTGTGAAAGAATCAGACTGGATTCGGTGACTCTGGGATCCTGCACTAGACTATGTCCCGGATTGACGTACCCCGGATTGGCTTAAACCAAACCCATGTTCACATTTTAGCGTTCTGTTATTATGAGATGGTAGTTGTCTTGCAGGTATTTCCTGACCTAAATGACAGATTGTCATGTTATAATAAATACTGTTTAATGGACAACTATATGTGCATATTTCTGGGTAGGAAAAATCTCTGTCCAGAGATGTCTAGAAGGTTTCCAGTTCGATTCTTGTGGTAGGGAGAGTAATTATATCGCCGTGGTACCCTTGAGCAAAGCTCTTAAAACCAAAAACATCTCCTAGGGTGCCAGATAAATGGCTGACCCTGCACTCTGACCCCAGGCTTTACTCTCACCTGTTTGTGTGTGTGTGTGTGTGTATGTGTGTGTGTGTGTGTGTGTGTGTGTGTGTGTTATAGCCTACAAAGAGCAAGATGGGGTGCGTGAAAAACAAAGCATGTTTCTATGTTTCCATACTCACACCTGAGCAAATGCGCAGTAAAAGTATCATCACTATAAAAATTTTGATAACTAATTAAAAGAGCGTAAATGAGTTACTTACCAAAATAATGATCAATATGACAGTGATGCATCCCAACCAGTCTTTTCATGATTGAAGGTTTTGGGTTTTTTTTTTTTACCGATGCATTAGTCGAAGGTTGAGTAGCACTTAATCCCTCAAGACACGGCTGTGAATATTTTTGTGCGCAGAAGCACTTGTTTAGCTTTAGCTAGCTTGTGCGTACTTCATGCCCTCTGAAATGTTACCGAGATTCGGAAAGGAAAACCTCTTACTGATGTCTGAGGGAGGCTGCCGCTTCGCAGGCTGTGAGCGCAGAGCATTTGCGATGGTGACTTTGAAATGGAATGATTGGAAACTTTGCGATTTACGACAAAGGCCGAGCACGTAGATGGGTCTTCTTGATGTTGCGCTTTAGTTCTCTTCGCGAGGAAATGCACCAGAAAACTGCACACGGTTACTCTGCATATCCATCTACGTTCCTCATGCGAAGGTGACAATGCGATGCACCATCCCGACTCAAAATTAACCGTAAAAAGACAAGTCTTCTCAACAATTTCTTCATAAGAATGGTTCTGTTTTTGCTGGGAAATATAACCCATAAATCTATATTTATTTCACAAAAGTATTTTTGGCTCATGGAAACCTGCTTTCTGTCTTTGTAAAACCTGTATTACTTGTATATTTACCATGGGGACAGTGGGACAGAACATTCCTGTTACATAAGCTCAGCATGAGTCTAATCTGACTAACCAACCAGCAAACGGTGGGGTGAGGCCTAATCAACAGGTGATTTCACATCTAATTTAGACCTGCATTTAGAGCATGAAAATACTGAGCACTGCAGACTGGCTGTTGGTATAGGTTTATTTGCAGTTCAACATCATTTGTATTTTTGAGAGCTCTTTCATTGACAAAAATCATTAACCTAATTTAAAAAAAGACAACGGCCTGTACAATTTCAATAAAGAGTGAGTGTAAATTGATTAGTTTTTCCCATGTTATTTCCTTTCACCTGGAGAAGACCCAGGTTATTGTAGGAGTCACTTTGTTTTTTTTTTTGGGAGCGCTGGAATAGTACATTGACAGAGCCGACTGAGCTTTTAGGACATTAACCATGCACGCTGGGACCTGTATCGCTGCCCCAGCGGGAATGCCTGAGCAGTAAAAAAAATATGTATAAAGCTGGAAGACAGTAGGCGCTCCATCAAACGAGTCTCATTTGGTGCCTCTGGGGTGGGTCGCCCTCGTTACCGCAAGTTTTATCCTCTGCTGTCGTCTTGCTGACCACCTGGCTTTGAACAAAGGCGGGGGGGGGGGGGGGGGGGAGGATGTCACAAGGGCAGGATATAGGGGGGAGGCTTCATGAACACAACAGCGTGAACAGTTCCTTTTTCTCTCTCCTGCTGGAATTAATGATTGAGAATCACGTGTTTTTGAGCAGGGCTTTCTTCTTATTAGTCTTAAGCCTAATGACGTTTACACCATTTGAATTTTCCTTCTTCTTTAAGACATTTCTTGAATATTCAACAGTAGGGGTTCTATCTATTCAATTCAATTTTATTTATATAGCGCTTTTAACATGAAGCACTGTCACAAAGCGCTTTACATAGTCCCAGGCCCA
>JAACJT020000095.1:3075046-3104129 GCA_009936485.2 Gymnarchus niloticus | reverse complement strand
AAGCCTGTCCTCCTCAGGCCAGCACCAGGCAGGACAAATTAATGAATACAAATGAGAACAATAGATAGAAAAGAGCAGCTCTTGTATCAGTCTGGGGGACAGTACGGTCTTGCAGGTTGCAGTCCAGTGATCAGAGCAGGTTCGGTGGCTCAGAAGGCAGCAAGCTAGTGCTTTCTTTTCTGACGGAGCAGACACAGAACTGTATGGAGAACCTCCTCCTGGCAGCCTGCTGGGTCTTCTATTGCTGTACCTACATCCGTTCTGTGCTGCCACACCTCTCTCCGTGAAGCTTTGGGTTACTTCCCTTGTATTTCTTTGTCGCAGGAAGACGCCAGCCCACTGCGCGGGGCACGTGACCGTGGCCCTGTATAGAGAAGCTTAGAATAACCATGCTGTTCCGAGGGTGTGCGGTCCATGTAGAACCTAAGAGTGGGATGTTATGGAACAAGGAGGTAAAGCAGTTTAGAAACACAGCCTGCCCTCCTCCACACTCTCCCACGGTGGCAGCCATGACCGTGTCACTTCAGGCTGCTCTGGACCTCATGGAGGATTTCGAACAAGCTGCTTGCTTTGTCCTGCAGTTGGAATTTGTGCAGGTTCACTGGTTCCAACGCGTCCCCCTTGGGCTGCACCTGTCCACACAGATCCTGGCTCTTCCCAAATGCCCCCCCCCCCCCTTCTGTGGATGACCCTTCCATGTTTCTGCATATTTGTGGTACACTTTTTTTTTTTCAGTTCTCTATTTGATTCTACCCAAAATCACCTTCACAGGGCCAATATAACATGACAGGAGCTCATCCCAATGGATTATGGGAAACAGTTAAAAAGTGTAGTAAATATCATTACTCACACTACAGCCATAGCACTTCCATTAACCTGCTCCCACCCGTCATCGAATTTTTATGGTCATCTCCATCTTGCAAGGAGCAGGTACCTGTGTTAACGCCTTTCTCCCAGAGGTTAGCATTCTGAGAAACCACTGCACACGGGAAGGCGGTGAATGTTGCTGCACTGCCTTTTTTTTTTCTTCATGGGTTGTCATAATTTTTAAAAAGAAGTAAATCAGCACATGGATTTTATGTCCCCCCCCCCAGGGCTTCGGCTTCCTGAGGCTGTGAATTCATACCGCATGTAATTAGCCTCGTCAGTCTCAGTTTGCCGTGTCTGTGCCAATGCTGTTCTGTATGCACGGCCGGACACGTAGTGAGGGGGTCTGTGCTTTCGTATGGCCCGAGATTCTCTGTGTGTCCTCATTTCTCCTGCCTTCTCGGGTTTGAAATCCCTTCAGCCCTCTGATGTGATTTTTCTCTTTTTGAGCCTGTTAGGAAGCATACGTCTTCATCTATCCCCCCTCAGACGGTGGTCATGTTTTAGAACAGTCAACTTTATTCATCCCTGTGGGGGATGAGCTAGTTTTGGGGGTCAGAGCATGGGGTCAGCCAGCGTCTAGTGCCCATGGAGCAACTGGGGTTTAGAGGTTTACTCCAGAACTCAATGGTCACATAGTATGCCAGTTTTGGGATTTGAACCAGAGACCTTCTGGATGCGGGCATGGAGCCACACCCAGCTTCACGCAGGAAACTACATTCGAAGGCTTGTAAGGTAACCTTCCTGGAACTAAAGAGTATATTCTTCTGTATTTGTTCCCTTTTGCAGGACTCTTTCTAATAAAGCAATTTCCATCCCCTGGTTTTTCAGGTGAAGTCCCGGAATGGTTTGATTTTATGGCTCTTTTGTCCTGGGAACACTGGGAAGGAAATGCTTTGGTGCATGAATAACATTCTCATCTTACGTGTCTCTTATATTGCAAGGTGCTAATGGCATGATTTCCACATGGGTAAATGTGAATCCTGGTGTGAATCAGTTCACATCCCTGACCCGGTTAGTCTTTAAACCTTTGAGAGTGTTGCTGTCAAAATGACTTGAAGGTTTTTGGATTTAAGGCTTTGAGGGTCAGCATGTTAACACTGGTGCTTAATATCGTAGCTCTGCTGTCTTTCCACCTTTGGGGTACCTCTGTAATCTGCTGGGTGACATATTTTTGAACTCAGTTTTACATTGTTGAAAGTTTTTGCTAATTAAATATGGAAAACTGGGCTAACGACTGAGTTTGGAGA
This sequence comes from Gymnarchus niloticus, assembly GCA_009936485.2. Taxonomy (NCBI): domain Eukaryota; kingdom Metazoa; phylum Chordata; class Actinopteri; order Osteoglossiformes; family Gymnarchidae; genus Gymnarchus; species Gymnarchus niloticus. The sequence goes on along the minus strand of JAACJT020000095.1, from coordinate 3,102,012 downwards.
ATGGAGAAATGAAAGAGGCGAGGAAGGAAGCAAGAAGTCTTTGGGAGTAAAATCCATGCTAGATGGTGACCTCGGCACTCTTGGTAACGAGGAACAGTAATTGGAGTAAGAGGATGGAGAAGACAGCATGATTGATAAGCAGACCATAGTGACTGAAGGGCACTTCAGCGAGTGTGACGAACGTTAAATGGCCTTGAGAGAAGCATCTGGAGACACCGAAACTGAGTCAGCGAAAATGCAGGGCAGCAGGTTTCTGGGGTCGGAAAAGGGCTGCCAGCATTTGCATTTTAATGTCCCGTCGTTTTGCCCCTGGTTCACGTTAATCTTGATCTCCCCCTCCGCCTTGCTGAAGTCGTATATTGCTGTTGCTTATGCTCCGAAGTCTGAGCTATCTGCTGGCTCGAAGGCATATTTTACCAGCGCCTGCTTTCCCTGGGTTTTCTTGACAATAAGTGAGAGTAAAGATTTATACGAACAGCTGAAAGTGGCGTCCAGGTGCTGGTCTGAAAAAGTACGGCAAAATTAGACTTTGTATGCCGTTTCCTCCCCACAAAATAACCCATTTTGTTCCTATCCTGATCCAGGGGCTGATAAGTCTTAACTTGGACCAAAGATATGGCTTTTCCCTTTCTAGTGCTACTCTTTCGAAAGGTTGACACTATCTTCTTGTAAAATCGCCCTGGATGCGGTACAGTGGAAACATGAAGAGATCTGAAATGGAGACCCTTGCTGGCTGACATTGCAGTACCCGATTCAAAGGCTATTTTGAGATGGTCAGCTGTTGGACCGGTGCATGGGTGCCGAGGGTAGGGTCATAAATTCTGATCATTTTGCACGGGCGTGGGGATGGTCCGGCCCAGCAGAAACATGCTGAAATGTGGGCAGTTCCCTTCTGTTAATGGCGGTAGGCTTTGCAGCCTTCGCCATGAGGAAGATGAAAGAAAATGATGACACGTGTTAAAATATTTGGGCAGGGCAGAAGGAGCTCAAGCGGTCTGGAGACAAACGAGTGTTCGGGAAACTATGAGGGACTTCATGGGCGGCACACTGACCTATGCTCATGTCACAGTCACAGAGACGCTGCGAATGTTGTGATTCCTCTCAGTTTCACGAGCCAGCAGACAATTTTCAGCTTTCAAAGCGTATTTATTCAGATCCGTTTTGCCGGTTAATGTTGTCATCCAAGTTAAAAACCGATCTGTAATATAACAGAATCTTCATCACACAGCCGAGTTACGTTAGTAAGTTACCTGCTCCGTTTAAAACGTTCTGGTACTTCTTGGACTTCTTAGATTACAGCAGAACCTCTGTACCTATGTCAGCCTAATAGAAACCGGGCATTTTTGGTTATTTGCGTGTTATTTTGAGGGTTGTGAAAGGTACTCTTGAGACTCCTGCTTGAACTTCAGGAAATGTGGCAGACTAGACCATATTAGGATTATTAATGTTGCAGAAACACGGCATTAGCATTTTGTGCAGGCTGCGCTTGAGTGATGTTAATACCTTATCCTTTGCTTCTCCTCAGCTCTGATACTGGATGTGATGACAGTGGCCGGGGTGCAGAAGCTGGTTAAGCGCAAAGGACCATGGGAAATGCACCCCGGCTTCCTGGACTACGTCGCCACGGATGTGTACTCCTTCCCAGCAGCGCATGCTAGCTACGCAGCCATGGTCGCCAAGTTCCCGTTGTCTCACCTGGTGTTGGCCGTGCCGCTGCACATCCTGCTGGTGGTCTGGGCCTTCCTTGTGTCATACTGGGCCTCCGCTACCTGACGGACACGGCCTGTGGCTTCGCCATGGGCTTCCTTTACTTCAGCCTGGTGGAGATGGTGTGGCTCCCCCTCCAGCACCTGCCAGACTATAATGTCAATTGGGATTCTTAGCCAGATGCCCTTCTATTGACTTTGTACCATTATGGCATGTGTGCGTTTGTTTCCCTGCTGCCGCTGTCCAACTCCCGATTCTGTACATTAAACTCATCCTGCTGCCTGTTTCACCTCCCTTTCTTTATCTTTCTGGTCCCTCCTTCCACATCTAAAAACACATAATTCCTTGATGAAATCCATCTGTTGAGTGTATTAAAATATCAGTCTTATTTTCCCTTGCAATTGCAACAAATTTCCAGGGCCTTTCCGTATTTGTATTAAAAGCTCTGCTTTAATTTCTTCTCTAAGGCTGATTACACAGTAACTGAATGATGTTTGATTAACAAAAAAGCTGGAAAGCCAAAACTTTACGAGATCTCTAAGGGTCTATAGTCTAAGCTAAGTGATCAGCCTTTTGGTTCCTTCCTTTTTTTTTTTTCTTCTTTTTGGGGAATAAGGTCAATATTGACTTTTTAGTGCAATTCAGGGATTTAGCCACATATGGTTGTCTTACAGAGATTAATCACAAGTCCACATTTTTCATAATGATCGGCATACTTATTTAAAACCTGGGACCCTGTAATGGATAAGCGGCTTTAGAAGATGAACGGGGAAAATGAGCAAATGTTTTATCTTATAGTTTGCTGTTTTTCTCCCTGGATCGCCTAAGTAAGTTGACCATAAAAACATGGGGACAATAATATGGACAGTCTAATGGAAAATTCTATAAAATATGTTGGAATTATGTAATGTTTTATAAACAATAGCTTAACATTCTCGTGCTGAATGTTAAGACTGTGTTGGTAATTCAGTAATCAAAATCTGAAGATTTAAAGTATCCTTAAAATTCCAGCACTGTATGTAAGTCATTTGGATTTTTTAGTTGGAAATTGTGTGTGTGAGTGTATGTGTGACTGTGCCCTGCGATGGGTTGGCACCCCATCCAGGATGTCCCTCACCTTGTGCCCTTTGCTGCCTGGGATCGGCTCCAGGCCCCCCATGACCTATATGGTAAGAGGTATGGAAAATTTTAAATAAATTCTTTAACCAGCACCACGCTTCCACAAAATCCAAGGCTTGTTGATATCCAAGATCACAGTGTTGAGCAGGGTTCGTTTTGATAAAAACTGAAGTCTGTTTTATTCAGATAATAAACGAACAGTCAGACTTTGGTGCTGATTGATTTTGTCCTCTTTGATGCCTGTTTGAAACCACACAGCTTCCTGTGACCTTTTGACCTCTTCCAAGATCCTTTTACTAGTTATGGAAGTATTAGATTTACAGCTGATGTTTGTAGATTGGATCAATATATTCGGAAGTACTGAATGCTGACAGGGTGACAAAATGCATTTTTTCATCTTTCACTATTCCTAGTCGTTATTAGCCAGTTGACATTTTTTGTGCCACTTTGTGAAGAGATGCGTTTTTAAAGTTACCTTTTAATAACTGAAACGTTTTTTAAATGTTTTAATACATTAACATTAATGTGACAGAGCTTCTTGTTAAAGGCGCTATATAAATAAAATTGAATTGAAAAACGTTGCTTATGTTTAATAGAAAAACTTGAACTTTAGACATGAGTGATCAGATTATTGTATGATGTTAGAGACTGTGTCTTTATATACACCTGCTGGGATCCTCTGCTTGTTGTTGAAGCTCTGTGCTGAATCTGCCTGGGGTTTGTGTATGTGTGATTGCAAAGTAACAGAATTACCCTAAGTCGCATGGTTTGGTGTAGCAGATCAGGTGCCTCTTTTCTTTGGCTAAACATCCCAGTCTGTCGCTGTTCAGGGTTTCCTGCCTCAGAAAACCTTCTGCGTGGCGTGTAACCTCAATCCTAATGATAACGTTTCTTATCTACAAGTTATCATTGGTATTGGGTATTGGTATTGGGAAAATGTTTACGGTTGAAGTGTTTTATCTTCTTTATCGTAATAAATGTACAGCAATGGTGAGTTTTAAATGTCTAATTTTTGTAAGAAACAACGGGAAATTAATTATTTTGTTTTACCGCTGTAGCACACATCAGTTTGCGTCTATCCACGGTTTCGAAAAGTCAGGTTGTCGTGGAATAGCGAGAGAATGGCTCCTGTTTATAGCACTAGTAACTCGCACGATTTCAATTCTTTTTTATAAAGAAACTGGCTCATGGCGGTATATCTTTCCAAGACAGTCAAAAGGCACTCTTGTCTCTCTCTGCTCCGTGTCAGACTAACGAGACCCCCTTCCTTTCAGCGCCTTCACAGTTAATGTTCTCACAACTCCAGTTGCACTGGTGTCGGTGACGATGCCACACGGCGGCAAGCTGGCAACAAAATCCCTGAAGCGACGCAAAAAGTATTCATCGAAATGAAGGGTATAAGTACATGCTTATGGTGTCTTCTGTATCCTCGTGTCTCTCTGGTGGTCTAAGCATTACCAGTTTTTATCTTATTTTTGATGGATGGGGTAATTTCACTTGTGGGTTTAATGTATTAGACCTTTCCCTGATGTCTATCCGTTCCTGCACTGGCTAATTAGCACCCCTCGTCCACATTTGCCTCTTGTCTACAGCCCCTTTAATTGTTAGTAAGAGCATATCTGTCTGCTCTGGGAATGGCTGCTATATTTAGGGTTAAGAAAGTCCAAGGAGATAGGCGTTTTTTTTCTTTTTCTCTCTCTCCCTCACAGAGAAGCAGACTGGTTTGGTGAGACAGACTACATCATGCTTCAAATCCCGAGGCTTTTCAAAAAGGAGGTCTGGGTTTTCCCCTTTGAGACTTTCAACTCAGAATATGTCAGTAAGTAGGCAAAGGTATGAGTGAGAGCCCTCCGTGGGTCCTACAAGTGTATGGAAGGGCTGATAAACACCCTGGGGTGCTGCTAGATTATTGTATCAGCACTAACCATATGTCTTATATAGACACATCTATTTATGAAGCCTTGGAAAAAAGACAAGGGACATTCCTGTTATTGGCCTTTCTGTGCTAGAGAGAAAACCCAGTACTTCTCTCCTAGCTTGCGTGGCTCCTTTAAGGAGCTTGCGTCTACCACACTCATACCTACTGTTCCATTTCCTCCCGTGCTTTCAGAGGGAAGCTTCGGTTAACTGCATAAAAGCATCTCCATGTCCTTGGGCTGCCGAAGAGTGTTGCCTATAGCAACGTGAAGGCTAACCAGGTGGGTTTCCGAAGACCACACCGGACCGGCTTGCTGTTTGGAAACTCTTCGCCCAGATTCATGTTTGTAAGCTAGGCCCGAACAACAAAATCACCCATGTACGAGAAATTCAGTGAAGGTCCTCCTGAGGAAGCACCTCCGTCTCATTGTGCCTTTTAGCACCTAAAGTTGCCTATGGCTAGTCGTTTAGGAAAGGGAAGATTGTTTCGGCCAAAAATAAATTTTGATTCCAAGGCCTGTTTCCCAAAACCATTAATGTGTATCTATTCTGTCTTCTGTTGACAGAATCAGTGGGTGCAATGCTTAGGGCTGTCAAAGTCCACATATGTGGCCTATATTTTATTGATATACCTATATATTTCTATTGATTTATTTTCATATTTTTATGAAAGCTGTGCAGTCATTTGGGGCAGTAGGACTGTTTTATCTTGCAGATGACACCCATAGGCTGTAAAACGTATGAGCTGCAGAAAATTACAGATTTTTACGTTTTCTGCCACCAGAGGGGTTCTGAGGTGGTTCATCTTTACCACATCGCTAGCGGTCCCCTTGGGAGGCAGCTGTTGTTCAGGCGTCAGGGCGTGCCGGTGTGTTCCGTGGTTCTCCTGTCACCATATGTTCATTCACCCACTTGCCATGACACGGTTAGCCTCTCTCCCTCTCGCTTGCACGTCCTCGGTCCCTACAATGCTGGTTACCGGTATTGGCGCATGGCCATCCTTGTCAACGTGTTTTATAACCATCACTGTTGTATCCTATTCTGAGGTTCACCAGGGATGGGAGGGGGGGCTTGCTGTCATACTGGATCTTAAGCAAAGTGCCTCCACAATTATTTATTTAAAGGTACAGCTTAATCTTAGATGTCAAACATGGTCACGTGACAGCTTGGGCCCACATCAGACCAATGGCGTGCCTGTTAAGTATTCTGTAAGGCGGGCAGCTGTCTCTGTCGGGATGACCGGCCCCACCCCCTGTAAAAAATGACAGTCAGGTGTCCCCCTGGCCGCTGAACTGCCCCAGAAGACAGGAGGGGGCGCCAGTTTGGTGAACTTCATGCCAAAATAGCAACTGTGCAATTTGTCAAAGCATTTGCCATTGTTATGATTACCTCTCTCCCCACCCTAGGACCTAAATTTGGCCATGTTTGTTTCCTATGGCTGTTTTTTTTTTTTTAATCTGCAGCCCAGTTCACCCTCCGTTCGCTTTAATATTCAAGTTACAGGCTTTTAGTTTTTCTGTATTTTTGCAGAACTTCCCTGTTTTGATATAGTAGGACCGTTGCATAAGACTGAAGCGTTTAGACACTTCTGAATATTGCATTCAGTAAGGAAGGCAATTACCCTGAAATGCTCAGAAATGCCAAATTATACCAACGAGCTAAAGTGTGAAAGATATAAATCTTGAAAGTCATAGTGTGCCGTCCATCTGAATAAAGTGTCAATGTTATGTTTGGGGAATTGACATAGATATTGTGGCAGGCTGCAGTGAAGGAAGAGCTTATCTCACCTTAGGGAGGCATAGCAGAAATGACACCAGCAGCTCTGATATGTTCTGATTTTCCAGACTCAGCATCTGTCTTGCAGATTTATAGAGGCGACGGGGAGTGAGGTGCAGAGGTGTATGGTTTTATGGAGGCTTGGATTAAAGGCTGACAAGGCAGTTTGGATTCCGCTGCCTGTGCGCGGTTCTCACCACATCACCAACACCCTGATGCCCTGGAGAGATGACTTCATCCAGTTTCCACTAAAGAAAGGGGTGGGGTCATTTGGCTGGGGGAGGGGTTTAGTTGAAATGGGGTGCAGGATATATACCCTATCACCACTCAGCATCAACTCAGACCTCCATTGGGAAATGCGTGGTGTGCTGCCATTGGCCAGTAATGAATTCTGTACCTCTCCTCCAGGGGGCACCCTTCCATGTGGCATCCTTTGAAAAAATCATGTGCTCCAGAGATCTAGTTGTGGTTTCTGTGTTAGCATGTGTGTGGGATAATATGGACCTCTGAAACAAAACAGGTGAACTTACAGAAAAAAATCTATCTCTTTAAATAACCAAACTTAAATTGACTTAAGTGTATTCAATAGAAGTATTTTTACTTCAACCTTTTTACTTTTCAAAACACATTGTCAATATGAAATTAAAATTCTTCTTTTTCATCTTAAAAATCAGTTGATTTTTAAATTTGAAAGCATTAATGAATTAGTTTTAAAAACTAAAGGAGGGTTCTAAATATTTAACAGAAATATCAAAACTTCAGGCACTAAGCAACAATTGATAATTTGTTGGATATTAAGTTTTTGTGGAAAACTCATTTACAGCACAAAACTTTAATTGTGCAGTAAACTGCATAAAGAGTATAAAGCATATTAATAATTGATTTATTTTGGTACACGAGAGCTGAATGCCAAAACGTTTTTCTGCATCATTTGGAGAGAGCAAGTCAAATAAATCTGAATGCTGTGCAATCACGCAGGACATAAAATGCAAGTTTTATGAGGGGACAAAGGAAATAGGAAAGGAAAAAAGACTGAGTTTGAGCATAGAGAAATGATAAGTGAATTTCCCTCTTAGGTCTTGGTTTTCATCTTGATGCCACAAATATATATTTTGCACTGTATGGCTTCCGATACATATACGTGGAAAGTGCTTAGAATCATACTGTTTCAGCAGGATGCGTGGAAAATTGCTTAGGACTTTACTGTCACAGATGCATATGGTTAAATAGCACTTGGCACCACAGGTGTAGATTCAAGTAGGGATGGTTGTAACATCGATCTGCTGACCAGCTTTCAGGCAAGCTGAGAATATCCGTCACAACATTCACACATGTCTATCTGAAGTTATTGTTTTTGTTCATGGCTAACTTTGGAGCCAAACCTATGGCCTTGCAAAGAACGGTACCTTGATCAGGATACATTAAAGTGGTACCTAGTACAGCACTCTTTCATAACGGTTATTAATTCCCTTTGGAATATCTATCTATCTATCTATCTATCTATCTATCTATCTATCTATCTATCTACTCTTAAATAGTACTGTACAGTTTCAATAGTTTACATTAAACTAGAAACTAGTACAATGCTATTTCAGTAGTGTACACTTACTGGCTTTCCAGTTATATGCCCCAAGGGGTCAAATACTGAGGCACTGAGATGTACAGATTCAGCCTTTATACATTAAATATGAGATCAACTAAAGCTATTGTAGTGCAGAGCAAAAATAGCATTCTGAAGACTGAAATAGTCTGTGACTAATAATCTGTGAATATATAGTAATATATGTGATAATACGTAATTAAACATTAATACATAGTAATATGTTATTCTTGTTATTCTTGCAGCTCAAGGGATTTTTTTTTGCTATGTCTTTTCTGCTTTTGTTTCTTCTATTTTGTATTTTACATTCACTCTTGAAATAATTGGTCATTAATGTTTATTTTTAAGAAACCTGGTGTAAAACTAGTCGTACCAGGTGTCAGAGATTTTCACTTTTAAATTATTATAACTAATTTAGCTTTACTACTCTTCAGGCTAACAGTGAGGTTTTAACATAAAATGTTACGAGCTTCATGGATAGTTTGCCAGCTAGGCATGAATATCTCATACGATCGAGAGAACAATAGATTATGGGTAAGCACTTGCAAAATACTCAGTTTAGCGGCCTGCCTGAAAACATTTATGGTGCAACTATGCCCCCTAGACAAGAAAACAACCCAATGCACTGTCAGCTGATGCTGGAGTAACATTTTTATCGTTTGTATTAAACAGGACAACGGTTTGTTATAGTAAAGTTCCACTATAGTAATGAAAGTTAATGTGTATACCGCCACAAATTAGACATACGTCATTTAACAGTCAGCCAACGGTTAGTCTCCGTGTATCAGTCGACATGGTAGATTGGCGTGGCCAGTCCACAGACTGTCAAATAAAAGCTGACAAAATAAATATGATGTTATACGTGCGTGATTTGAGTGAGATCTGCATTGTTTGTCAGTAAACTGTCAAACAAAACATTGCCAAATAAATAAATGTCTAATCTAGAGGGCAGCATGGTGGCTGAGTGGTTAGCACGTCTGCCTCACAGTGAGAAGGTTCTGGGTCTGCTCCTCAGAGCGACAGGAGCCCTTCTGCATGTAGTTTGCATGTTCTCCTTGTGCCAGTGTGGGTTTTCTCCCACATTCCAAAGACATGTAGGATAGGTTGATTAGCTACTCTAAATTGCCTATAAATGTATGGGTGTTCATCTCTGTGTTGGCCTTGTAGTGGATTGGTGACCTGCTCAGGGTGTACCCTGTCTTTCAGCTGGGATTGGCTCCAGCTTCCCCACAACCTTGACAAATAAGCAGGTTAGAAGATGGATATAATACAGGAAAAAATGCATGACCATCAGTGACACCAAGAAAATAACTAGACCAAGGGCATGCAGTTTATGGTGTGAGTGCCAGAAGAATGGGAATTAAGCAAGGGGGGGGAATTAAAAACCAGTATTAAAAGTTGAAAAATGTCCCTAAGCTATAAAAAGCCGAGCAAGCAAAGAAAAATCCTGGGGTTACTGATATATTTTTAAAAATCATGCTAGTTGTTTTTGTATAATGTTACAGTTTTAAACTTCGGAAAGGTTGAAACATAAAATTTATGAACTGCATCAGCAAAATGTGGAAATAAGGAAATTTTAATGTTAATAAACGAGGGTCTGTATTGGGGACTTTCCGATGCATTCGTTCGTGTTTTAGTTACCCTTCCCCAAGGGACAAAGAAAATGTTTAAATTCAATTAGATTACTCATTATAAGAAATTTATTACTAATATCCAGCTTTTTTTATTACAACCAGTATTATTATCGCTAAAATATCGTTAAAATTATTACCCGGAGGCAGAAATTACGAGACAAGAATTTTTTTAATTTATTAAATATGTATTAAGTAAACGTGCTTCCCCGCAAAAGTTCGTCGGTGTCCTGTCAGTCAGCAGAGGCGTTCTGGTCCGCAGAGTACGTGTACCGTCCCGGCGGGGACCGTTAGGTGTCGCTGTTCGTTTCGTACGGCAGACGGGAGCGCGAGCGCACAGGCGAGTAGCAGGAGTTACATTCTTGAGGCCGGGCAGGTCCCTTCAGAACAACAGATGTAGGCTGAATATTAACGGCTGAGGTGCAAGAAGAGCCAGGGGAATAATCTCCATCCATCCTATCGGGTCACCCTGTCTGTCGGCAAAATAACGTTATATTTGCTATTAGACAACGTTTGCGCGTCAAACCGGTAAGTTCTCGCTTGACATTTGTGTATCTGCGAGACGATAGCGGCGCTTTAATGGGGCCTCGGCTGTCTCGGTTTCTGTCGCTTTGTTCTGGGCAGCAGCCATTTTTAATCGTCTCGTCCTTTTCTGTTTCGCCCGTCTTCCGCGCCTCTCCTGGCTCGCGTTGTGAAGCTGCTCAGCTCTTCGGACGGGAATCCCCCGGCCGGAGCTGCGCTGTCCTCCGGACGATAGCTGCGTCCCGTCGCCGAAGTACCGAACCGGAGCGAAAGAGAGAAGACACTCCGGGTCGCGGCTAGCCGATTAGCCGAGCTAGCCGAGGTGAAGCCGGGGTCGCCCAGTCCGCCCAGTGTAGGGTAAATAAATGATTCGTCATCCCGCCCCGCGTTGGCCAGCCTAACAGGGCGTAGCGGCCAGGATAACAGCCGCCTTCGGCCCGGCTGCGCTGGGGGAGGCCCGGGCCTTGTCGCCCCGTCGCCCCCCCACCCACCACCACCACCACCACCACCACCACCACCACGTCGCTGCGTCGTTTTATTAAATTTAAAAATCCTGCAGTGTCTAGTTTATGCTGCGCCGTGTCCTTACCGACAGGGTGAAGGAATCCGCCTGAAATCCCCCGATGTGTCGCCTTACATAACGGGGTAGGGACCATCCCCACCTCCCCCCACCCTGACAGCGCTGGGTGCAGACCCCCGGTGGACTTCAGGCTGAGTCGTCCGCCTCTTTTAACCTCCCCCCGGTGGGTCTTTGCACCAGACCCCCGGTCTCGGATCGCCGCCGGTTGCTGCGGATGCCCGTAAACGCTGGTGGACTTTACTGTCCAGATACGGTTTATTTATAAAATAAAGACAGGCCTGTGCTGTCTGCATCCATCGAGAATAACAGCTCTGTTTCGCCGAACGGGCCTGGGCTGGACCCTTCGGGTGGTCCCGGTGCTGGACCCTCGCTGGCTGTCTTCTTACCTCCTAACGTGTACTGTTACTCGTTCCTTACGTGGGACGTACACAGAACACGCATTTGGGCGTGGGTGTGTTTATAATACATACAGCATAATACATAACATCTCCTAACCCTAATGGAGGCTGCACGACGTCGTTGTGTTCTGTCATTAGGGACTGGATTTTACTCCCGAGGTTTATAGCTGCATGCGTTCTACACTAGAAGATTAGTGTAGCCTCATCATGTTTTTAAAATCTCCATTTGGTCACTTCCCCTGACTGACTGTTCAAGCACTGCGTTTTCCTCTTGTCCTGCCTAATTCTGCTACCACTCTCATATAGGTGTGATTCAAAGTTTTATTAGCCCCGTACACGTCCACAAAAAGGGACTTGCAGCGACAGTCCTGATCTCAGCAGTCTAATGCAGTCGGCCAAGCCTGCCAGAATGAGAATTAAGTCCAATAAACTACCTGCATTAAACCTTTTTACATCACTTTTGAATGGTCGGTTCAAAAGTAATTGAGTGTCTTTGCTTCCCCTGTTTTTTTCACTGTTGGTTATGTCTTGTTCCATTCTGTTCCAAATTTTTTCAAACCATTGTTCTTTTTAAGCAGTCAAGCTTTGTCTACTTATTTTACTGCAGTCTTTGCCCAATCGCCTTTAGATGTCTACCTTAGATTATGAAACAACATACCCAGCGTGGTCTTTGCGAGTGGATGGGCTGCTTTGTCGTCTTAGTTCTTACTCCCTGGTATCTGGTTGACAGCATCACCACCATAAAGACCCGTTTTTGGTGTCTTGCCTCATGAGCCCTGATGTTAGAGTGAACTGTGCATGGTTGTTGTTTCATCTGGCCTGTTTTTCTTGTATAATCTGTGAGGATCCTCAGTCATACTGTGCCCTTTGTGTGTGGGGGGTCCTACCTTCCTGAGTGCTTTCGCCGTGTCCCCCCACTTCAGAAAAGTCCCATGTCGAAAATCAGGCATGTATGGTCTTGCTTGCTGACTTCAAATGCCACTATTTGTGCATTTCAGGATAAAATGGGTCCATGCTGAGATCTGAAAAATCTGAACTCTTCAGTCCTGTGAATTGATATCTTTGATATATATTGAAGTTTTATTGATCTTGAAGGAATTTACAAGCAATACACGCAACTTGACAACACTATAGACATGAGTGACAGGAAAATAGAGCCAGAAAAATTGCAGTGTGCAGAAAATTTTACAGTATAAATGGTGTTTGCCTGTTGTATCGTGTTAGCAGTGTGGATTTCACACATCCCTTGTCTGAAGGTTAAGGCCTTCTGGTTTTGAATGGTTAGACTTTTTTTTTTTTTTTTTTAAAGTCATCTAAGCTTCATATTATATAGCATGCTATTGTATTTAGCCTTTGCAGAAACACTAATAATGTAACCAAAACAATATTAACTTGAATATTTTGTTGATATGTGTGCATTGGTATTATCATTTGTAATAAATCTACGTGTTTTTTCATGGCTCTAAACAGTATTTTATGTCCCCTTTTAGTCTAACTTTGGACTGCAAATAACTATTTAATTTTTTAACCTGCCCAGGAAAAAAAAGGCATACAGGAAGAGGTGCAAAGAAAAATTTCCGTACTCGATGACATTACATCGCAATGTCCGATCGTTTGGGGCAAATAACCAAGTCCAAGGATGGGAAAAGCAAGTACTCTACACTCAGCCTGTTTGATAAGTACAAGGGAAAGTCAATAGAAGTTCAGAAATCTACAGGTAAGACCTACCTGCTGTCGCCAATGTTTTGTTCAATATTAAATTGTCTTGTTTCTGTTCAGTGATGGCCTAGTTGCCAGTTTGATTTCCGCTCTTATGATTTATCAGCAATTTTTTGCATCGCTATGAATGTGAAAGTCAAGAAGATTAGATGAGTGGGTGATAATGGTCCCTTCTGACCTTATTTGTGGTGGTGGGGGGCCATATCTTCATGTTTTAACCACTGACTGATGCTGGCTTGCCCCCACAGTTGTTCCTCGACATGGCCTGCAGAGTCTTGGCAAAGTGGTCCCAGCCCGGCGCATGCCCCCCCCAGCGCACCTGCCGAGCTTGAAGTCCGAGAACAAAGGAAACGATCCCAACGTGATTATCGTGCCTAAAGACGGGACGGGATGGGCAAACAAGCAGGAGCAGCCGGATCAAAAGAGGTGAGTGGGTGCTGCCAGTGCTGCACAAGGGGAATCGAGAAGAGACCTTGTCGCCTCTGTGTGCTCGTGCTCCATGGCAGACACAGGACATTTGTCTAATCTGACAACAGAAATAGCATAGGCGACATTAAACCTACCGTTGGCTGCAGGAACGGTCCAGAAAACGGTCGGCCATTAATTGAGTAACGCTAAATGTTTAGTAACGCTTGTCTGTTGCCCTGGTGAGGCTGTGGCTGCGTACACAGCGGTGTGTGCGTGGGAGTGAATCTGCCGGCCGAGAAGGCGCTCTGTGTGGCTCCGTGTGGGCGAGAGTGGGAGTTAAAATGGAGGGAGCAGATTAACTCTGCCACTGCAGTAAATATGCAGTCATTTCACCTGTGCAGAATGCAGTTTAAGTTATCTGCTCCCCATGCCTCACCACTCCTCCAGGAATATCTGGGAATTCTCATCAGCGGGATACGTTTCAAAGCATGTTTCTGTATTGTTCCTTGTGCCGTATAGTGACAGAAATTTCAGCTTTACGTTTATTTTTTGGTCTTGAATGCATATTTCCAAGCTTTTGTGTATTTTTCTTAATGTTTGTGTCCATTGATCAACATTTTCCCCAGTAGTAATAAACTCATTTTTCAGCAACATGCAGAAGCTGTAAAGATTGCTGTCATTGTACATAGGCTACAAAAAAAAGTGAAGGTTTTCAATCCCGTTATGTAATTCTTGGGCTGTTTTTTAGCGGGGCGTATAGTACATTATTATAGTAATGTATTATAGTACAATTCGGACTGCAGACTTGACATGAGCTGAGTTCCTTTTGTTCTGAGGAGTTCAGCTGTTATGTAGGTGCGCGTTTCTTTCCGATCAGGATTTTCTAGATCCCTTCGGTATTTTCCAGTGTATTCCTGATACCTTTGAGGTCTTTAACAGAGGTGTTCTCTCCCCCCTCCCCCAACAGTTCTACTGCATCAACAGCACAGCTGCTAGTGTCGCAGCCGCCGCTGGTTTTGCAGAAATCTGTCTCCAGTCTTCAGAAGCCAACGCTGGTGGTCAGCCAGGAGGTGAGTAACTGGCCGGTAGCATCTTCGGCAAAGGGCGGTCACAGCCATCGTAACAGTCCTCCGCTGTAGGCGTTCTTGGCGGTCTAGGAGATAAGGTGATACTTAGCATGCGTCGTAGAGCCCGGCTTTCCCATTCTTAGGTGAAGTTGGTTTTGGATCAGGTTGCACTTTACTCGCAAGTAGTCTCGTGCACGAGGGTTCTGAACCCGTTTTTGTGTGGACTAGGGGATGGTGGTAAATACTGCAGGCTGCTTTGATATTGTTCTGCTGAGCGCTGAAGCAGCGACGCTCCATCTTGACTCGTTCATGCTTCGCCATTGTGTCTTGGGTGTGCAACGATGCAGCCGTGTAAAACGGACAGACGTTGATGTTGAGTTTCTCTGCAGAATCCAAATACAGGTGGACCAAAACAATGGGCACAGCTAAATGGAAAGGCAGTAGAACAAGATGGTGAGTCTACATCCGCTGTGATGAATGACTGATCGGCTGTGATCTGTCGTGTTACTCACATGGTCACGTCTTTAGTGTTGAGCTGTCAACAAGCCCAGTTTTTTTTGGACGCAGGTTCAAGGGCCTTAAACCGACTGCAGCCCTTCTCTCACGAGGAATTTCCAACGCTGAAGGCAGCTGGGGAACAGGACAAGGCCGGCAAGGAAAAAAGCGCCTTCGATCTGTCGTATGGGCCCGGACCAAGCCTCCGCCCGCAGAGTAAGCCTTTTCCCAGTGGGCTGCGTGTCCTCCCCCTGGTACAGCTGGAAGCACTGAAAATAGTAGATGCTTTTAATTTCCTGCCTGCACCGCAGTGAAGCTCACTTCCATATTAATCCTACAGATATTTCAGAACCACAATTTCCGTACTGCTTGTAGTTCTTTCAAGATGGTACCTGTGTAGTATTTATTGCGTAGCTGATGAAGTTAAACTGCAAAATTTCTAACTTCCTGTCTTCTACCGATGGCTTGTCTTTACTGCCAAATGCCTGTCTGTTTTGGTGTGTTAATTTTTTTATTTTTTTTTCCTCTCCTCTCTTAATCCCAGATGTGACGAGTTGGAGGGAGGGCGGTGGGAGGAACCTGCACCCCACGATCTCGCCAGCCGCCGTTCCCACTGACCCTGAGGCCAAGAGCAGTGGGGCTGCCGACACCGCCACCGTCCCTCCCCCCGCTCCAGCCGCTGCCCCTGCAGTGCCACCTCCAGCCTCTGATCCCAAGGAGCTCTCCCTCCGTCCTGCCCAACCCCTTCGCCGGGTCCTGCCTGCGGGTTCCCAGTACCAGCACCACTCCACCACCACCTACCACGACATGCTACCTGCATTTGTGAGTGTCCCTTTGCCATGGCTGTCAGGGAGGGAGCGAAGGTCAGTCATCTGACCGTTTTCCAATCCAAATGTCCTGTACCTGAAGTTAATCGCTGAATGTCTGGTGCTGCTACTTTGTTGCCAGTTGCAGGTGCCTAGTGTAGCCTCAGTTGTTGGATGTTCTAACAGTCATTCTTTGAAAGGTGCTCTGGCAAAATCCAGCATGTCAGTCATTCTCAGGCTTTGACTGCCTTCAGTACTTTATCCCCCTTTAATACCCCCGCCCCCCAGCCCAGTTTGTGCCAAAGATAATCAAGGACCGTCTACCAGCAGGAGATTATATAGATTCATACATTTTCAGATGTGCCCCAAAGAGCCTCGTGACCCCTCCATCTCCATGGAGCACGGCCCTGCCCCCACTGTCGCCCCGGCCCGCTTTGAAGCCCGACCCACCTTTCGCCAGCCATTCCCTGCTGCTGACCCCGTCAGGTGAGGCCTAACTCCAGCTGCCTTCATATTGTGTGCATATGGTCGACTTTTGTAGCTGGCCCAGTGGCCTTCTGACATTTGTTAACGGGCGCCCTTGCCCTTAATCCCGGTTTCTTTCAACTGACCACGCCACGTAGCGGAGAGGTCAGGAGGGAGAACCGCTTCGCCCGTGCCCCGGCTCGCCCCACATCTCGCGCCATACAACGCCCTGGAGATCGAGCTCCTCGCCCAGCTATCATCAACCCTGAGGATCTGAAAGACCTGGATGACTTGGATAATGACTGCGAGGATGGCTGGGCAGGTGAGTCCATGTTTTCTGGCTGAGTTACTTGCTGTCCATCCTCAATGTAGTTCTTGAGGCTTTGCCTTTATCGCGCGTAAGTTCATTGACCGGTTCGAATTAATTCATCATTTTGACGCACAACTGTGTCACAGTATGATGTCAGTGGAGAAATGAGAAAAAAATTATTGAGCAGTCTCAGGCATTCCCTGGAAATGCAAAGGGAGGCATTTGCTTATGAATTCCCTTGCTGTGGCGAGCATCTGCTCCAAAGCTGTTTGTGGACGTTCCCTCAGGTCTTCATGAGGAAGTGGATTACAGCGAGAAGCTGAAGTTCAGCGATGACGAGGAGGACCACTCCTCTAGCGAGAAGACGAAAAAATGGTGAGATCCAGAATCTCCCCTCTTCTGGCTTGTCAGACAGATGGTTTGTTTGGATGCAGATCTCCGTAGGGGTTTTATGTTTTGTCTGCTGCAGCTTATAAATTCAACTGCGTGTACACCAAATTCACTGCTTATATGATGTTTGCTAGATGTGGACTGCTTAGGCCTGGTTACTGCATATTTTAATGACACTGAGGCCAGTGGTAATACGAGCGGCAGGCTGATCAAAGATTTTGAGGATGCGATGACTGAATCCCATTTTCCTCTTTTGTAGGGGTGAGTGGGACCTTTGTCGGGACCGCCAGTCTTCTCACAGTTCAGCAGAGGGGGCCTATGCCCAGGATGGCCCAGAAGAAGAGGGACTCCACCGTTACTCGGACCCCCAGCTTTCCATGAAGCCCACTGGCAGATTCCTCCCTGCAGAGACGCAGGTATGCCAGACTGGGCCTGCCGCTCATGAATCGTAAGACGTGGTGGATCGTGGATGGTGCTAGGAGAATGGTCACAGGCCCGGTCCAGTTCTCACATTGAGATTGCTGTGTTCAGAATCAGCAGAAGGCTGTCCACCGGGGAGAATCCGTTGAGGAGAAGGATGAGGCGCCACGGATGACTCCCTGGGGGAAGTTTGCCTCCACGGAGCTGTCGGAGGCGGTGGAGCGAGCCCGGCGGCGTCGTGAGGAAGAGGAGCGGCGTGCCCGTGAGGAGCGGCTGGCTGCCTGTGCTGAGAAGCTCAAGCGGCTGGATGAGAAGTTCGGCAAGAGCGAGAAGCCAGCCAGGTCGGAGGGAGCCACGAGGGAGCCGGATGGCAGGGAGCCATCGCTGTCTCCCGCCAAGGACTTGGCCCGGAACTGGCAGTACAGCACTAAAGGTAGGCAAGGCCACTTCCCAGACAGGGGAGCGCTTTTAAAGAGCGCCACCCGACCTTCAGGAGGACTCAGGACGTGCTTGTGGTGGCATGGTTTTTTTTTTTTTTTAAGCATTTTGAATCCCTCCCATTGACCGCAGTAATCTTCAACCTGTTTTATGACATGGAGTTTAAAACGTTCTACAGGCCATGTGACAGGATTACATGTTCTTCAACACCAAAATATTTTTCTGTAGACTGATTTCTTCAAAAAATTTTAGTGCTTGGCAAACTGAGCCCTTGAATTTACAATGAATTAGTGCTCCTGTTTGGACTGCTGCATTTATCTCATTGACTGTTTTAACCAGAATTGGCGGAGGTACCTGCAGAGCCGTGTCCCAGCCAGGAGTATCGGGAGGACGAGGCCCCTGGCTCTGACTACCGCAGTGAGGATGAGCGGCCTGACCCCAGCTCCCCTCTCCCTGACTATGGGAAATTCCCAAAGGCTCTTCCCCCTCGTTTCCAGAAGCAGCAGGTGAGCACTTCGCTTTTGGGTACATTCTTGCTCTTGTTAATTCTCCTAAGCGCCACTAAGATTCCCTGAATGACTTGGAGGGTTTGCTGTTGAAGATACTTTTTTGTAGCCATCTGGTGTGTGGTGTTTTCTTGGATATTGATCCCTCTTGAAAGGAGGTGGCTGTCAGTCGTGTCTCTGCTCTCATGTCCTGACCACCCCCTGTGTTGCCTGTCTGTTTGTCCCGTCCATCCCACCCTTCCAGGAGCAGGTGTACAAGATGCAGCACTGGCACCAACCCTCAGCCCCCCTCAGCCAATCGGGCAGCACTCACCACCAGCGTGGTTTCTACCCTCCGCACATGCTGGGCTTTGACCCGCGCTGGATGATGATGCCCCCCTACGTGGATCCCCGCATGGCCCAGGGAGGCTCCCCGGTGGACTTCTACCCCACTGCTGTTCACACTTCAGGTAGACTGGGGTCATGTTATGTTAGCTAGGAGAAAATCTGGTATCCGTTTGGGTTTGCCACTGAAGACTGCTGAACCTGTACCACTGGTCGACTTTATGCGAAGATGTAACCAAATTAACCGGAAAGAGCTGATCCGTATGCTGAATGGCCTACTGCTGCCTCTTACAGGAATGATGAAGCCCGTCATGCAGCAGGACCATCTGAACAGCCCAGGATCTACCTCAGATGAGGGATGCCATCCCAGCATGCTCCAGGAGAGGCGAGCTCAAACCGCTGAACCCTACCCCGTGTGGCGCCAGGACAGTTACCCTCCCGCCCCTCCTCGCAGCTTCACCCCACCCTACCAGAGGCAGCATGAGAGCAAAGATGCGAGTGGTCCTGAAAGCAGGTCGGTCGTGCTGACATTCTGTGGCGGTATGTGTGTCTGTGGTCAAAGTAATGCTGGTGCATTAAGTAGGATTATATGGTGAGGGTTAGAAGAGAAAATGCATGATCATACAAAGGAATTTCAACAGCTTTGAGAACAGCGGTAAAGCTAAAGTGAGGGTTTGGATTCATAATGTGTAGTGGCAAAGTAATTTAGATTTTTGTCCATTCTTTGGCATACAGGAGTGAGAGAGGAGGCTCTCGGGAGGATCTGAACAGTGACAGAGGAAAGGATTATGGCGACGTTCTGGAGGAGCCCTCGCACATGGGGCATCATCAGAGCAGGTGGGGGGACGCAACACTTGGATCCTCCCCCCGGAAGGTGTCTCATGAAGAAACCCTGCCTCCAGGTGCTCAAAAGTGGCCCCGGGGTGGGGAGTCTGAGTGCCCAAAATTAGACACCAAAGAGGTTGGTTACACCAGGCACCACAAGGATAGCTTGGGATCCCGAGACGAAGGGTTTGATGGCCCTGTGAAGGACAAGGCTTTCGAGGCTGACATTTGGGGTAGCGAGAGCCCCAAGAAGGAAGGGAGCATCCAATCACAGTGGTCTGACCCGGGTTCCAGCAAAGGCAGCCAGACGTCAGAGGCGAGCGGGCGGATCCTCACCCGGAGAACCGGGCCTATTAAGAAACCGGTGCTGAAGGCCCTTAAGGTAGATGACAAGGAGAATGAAAAGCCTAAACCAGAGCCCGAGGAGAAGCCTGTTCCTTATCGGCTGGAGAAAGAGGTCCTCACCAATGTCTATGACCTGAAGAAGGATGCCTGCCAGTCTTTTGTGAATAGGTATCCTGCTGCTACTCCTATATCCACACCTGAGGAGACGTCTCCCACCACTTCCAAAGCGGAGAAGTCAAACAGCTCTGCTGAGGAAGAGGGTGGCTGGGACAATGGCAAGAACCCATCCAGGGAGGGGCTGGAGTCCAGGGACCCCGCTGCTCCCCGACGCAACAACTGGATCTTCATCGATGAGGAACAGGCGTTCGCTGGGGCGCGAGGAGTGGGACGAGGCCGCGGTCGAGGCTTCCGGGAGTTCAGCTCACGAGGCGGGACCCGTGGAGGGCGTGGAGGAGGCGTGTCTAGGGGAGGGTATGGTATCAACAGTAATGCTCAGAGAATCGGCCGGGGCAGCCCACGGGAGTTTGGCAGGGCCGACGATGTGCAGAGGGGGAAGCCACGGCGGCGGAATGTGAGTGAGACCTTGAGTGAGGCTTCGGAGTATGAAGAGCTTCCTAAGCGCCCACGTCAGAAGGGGGCAGAGAACGGGGAGGCGGGGTACTCTGAGCCTGGGGCTGTGAGGAAGGTCATCGACAAGGATTCCTGGAGGTCTAACAAGGTATACACGGATGACCAGGCAGGTGGTGGCGAGCCCCGCGACAAGGCGAAGGCCAACCGCAGCTTTGGGCGCGCCCTTCCCCCACGGCTCACCAATGCCGCGTATGGCCGGGGTTTTACTTCGCGAGAGGTTACTACCTGGAGAGGAAGAGGGGGCCAATTTGTCGTCGGGCCTCTGCAAGAAAATGGCTATGGCTTTGCTGCAGAGACATACTCCAGAAGGCCGCTAGATAGAGAGCCTATCAAGTACCCTCAGAAACACGGCGGCCCCTTTGCAGAGAACAGAACTGAGGACAGGGGAGGTGAAGGAGATTATTATGTGGAGGTTGATAACCTGGATAACCGACCTCTGAGGCGACGCCGACCGCCGCGGCAGGACAAACCACCCCGTTTCCGGCGCCTGCGGCAGGAGAAGGAGCTTGGGTGCCAGTGGAACAGTGAGGAGCATGTCAACGGGGAGTTTGGTGGCACCTGGCCTAGCCGCCCTAAAACCGGAGAGGACCCAGGGTCTGTCCACCATCTTGGGGGTAGGGGCCGTGATCACGGGGGCCTCCAGGATCAGGCTGAGGACTGGGAGTCTAGCTCGGAAAATAGCGATTTCATCGACCGGAGGGAGAAGAGTGGGGCGCCACCACAGGGTGAGGTCCTGTCAGACTCTTTACCCAGTGAGCTGGGCTCTGGTGAAAAGAGGGAGCTCTCCAAGAGAAGCTTCTCAAGCCAGCGCCCCCTGGTGGACCGACAGAGCCGCAAGGGGGATCCAGTTGTCATGGAGAGCAGCAAAATGTCCCGATCTGTTGATGTGGTGGCTGTGTCGAACCCGCCTACCAGGAGTGAGGCCTGGCAAAATGGAATCTCTCCCAACAGCAAGAGGTATTTGAGCAGCCTAGGTAACTTTATCACATCCTAGGTCTACAGTTTAAAAGACCAAAGTGTACCACATGTGCAAAGTGACCATCTTTATGTACGGTTAGCTTTTCCCCCCCCCCCATTAAAGTTGCCAAGGATGCCGTCATGGTCGCTTCTGTATTTGAGCAGGAACATCGAGGAGACTCCAGGGTCCATCTACAGTGTGGAGCAGTCGGACGACGTGTCTCAGGGCATCCTCTGTGACTCGGCTGGCAAAAAGATGGAGAAGGAGCATAAGGCTGGAGCTCTGAAAGGGGATAAAGTGGAGCCCGTGTCTCAGTATGAGCTGAGCAGCTACCCACGTAAGTGCAGGCAGATGGGTCCGTGACACAAGAACACTGCGTGTGAATTAGCTGGGTATGGTTCTGTGCCAGTTCCTTCCATGGTAGAACATGAGGCTGGCTTGGTTTATGTGATGTGTTCGTGTGGCAGTTGAATATTTTGAGCATCCGTATCGCTGGTGTTCCGGAACTGATAGTATTTAATATGGGCAGATAAGTAACCATGACCTGTCTGCCAGCAGAGGGCGACGCAGCAGGGGCAGTGCCTGGTCCAGAAGGTTTTCCAGAAGCACTTTCAAAAAAGCAGCGTCGTCCGATGGAAGATGAGCGGAGGAAAAAAGAGCAGGGGTCTCCGGTAAGAAGCATTTTGGGTGGGCTGGGTTAGCTTTAGTTGGAAATTCTAAAATACCTGTTTCCAAAGGTAATTTGGGCTTTTCTGTGACCTCTCCCACCTTTTTCCTTATGGCTAAGCATTGCTGTCTTGTATAAATGTGTTAATAGGTACCAGTGAAGAGCAGAACAATCACATCGAAGATGCCCCCACGCTTTGCAAAGAAACAGGGTAGTCTGTCCATGGAACAGTCTGAGGAGGTACTCTCAGCTAGCAACCTGGGCACTGACATCTGGGAGACAAACAGCACAGGTAAGCACACCTTAGCCGCTGCTTGGGTGGTGGTGAACCATTTTCAGCTCTTCAATGGTAGCAAATGTACTGTGTTACTTGAAGTCACTCAAAGGGACTAAAGTGAGCTTTTTAAGCTGTAAGATTGTTCACCTGGATCGTTGTGGTTCGATTCCCTTTATTTGCCATGTGGCCTTTTCCTTGCAGCTCTAACTGTACAGCCATCGGCTGGTGATGCCTGGACCAAGCCCGTCTCCTACCCTGGCGGCGAGACTAACTCTGAGGTATGCTGCCCCAGTTTCACCCAGCCTCCGCCCAAGAGCGACGCCCGCTCCTTGTCGGTGGCATTCGCCTCGCTATCTGTGTACGCTCGCGCTGGGCGCTTCTTGCGTGCCTCTGCTTCTGAGCTCGTCCCTCTGATCCCGGGTCCCCGATGGAGGTCCCGATCCGGCCAAAGCAGCCTCCGGCTCCATTTGATCGTCTGGGAAAGCCTGAGTGTTGCTCTGAAATCGCCCCCAGCCCCCTCGCTGAAAGTGTTAGCCCACGGCAAACCATGTTTTCTGCCCCTGGACCTCTGTTGCCCCTGGCTGGATGGATGGTGTTGACTACAGAGGAAAATGCCTGAGACTCAGCATGCTAATTAAGCCCCAACCTGGAGACAAAATTTTAAATTAAAACTTTAAGCAGTCTGGGATTGAACAAAACTCACAGCAGTCAATCCCATTCTGACATAGAGGGAAAATAACTAGAGGACCAAAATTACCCATATTTGTTAATTAAATTGGAGTCTGAAGCACCCTTTGTGTTGTGTGTCTATATTCCCAGGTGTTTAAGGGGAGTCAGACTGACAGTGGCATTGACCTGAGTGCTGAGTCTCAGGGATCCTCTGCCAACTCCTCCCAAAGAAGTTCCCCATATGGCACCCTCAAGCCAGAGGAAATCATCGCGTCCCCCCATCCAGAGCCCACACTCAACAGGCCACCCAGTCAGATGGGAGAGAAGGTGCAGTGAAAGTCAATTCGAACCACGCACGGCCCTTAAATAACGAGCCGTGCCAATGCTGAACTGCTCCAAGGGCACCCTCAGAGTGGCCCTTCCTTTAGAGGACACTGGGCGGCCCTCTCTGGTTGTTCTTGCTGTTGTGGAGCCTCGGGCCTTCAGGGTGACATGCAGGCATGCATCATGGGGTGTTTATGTAGCCCTGTACCAGAACTCTTGGAAGTTGCTTTCATAGTTGCACAGAAATAGGTTGTCTTTGGCCTGTGGTCAGATGTCTTTTACAATCAGTTTTCGTTGGGCTGTCATTTTTGATAGGCGAGTGCTGCTTTGTTTCTGCACCTTCCCTAAGGTCACTCTCCCTAACCCTGTTGCTGGGAAGCTTTGTTTTTTGGCCGTTGTGGTGAAATCGACTTACTGTTGCTGCAGTAAATCCATCACCGGTTTGCGGCGTGAACGTCTCTCATCGTCCTGCCTGGTGATCTTCCGCATCTCTGTGACCCAGGATTCGGATGCCGGGCCGGAGCAGAGCAAGGAACACAAGCCGGGTCCGATAGGCAACGAGCGCTCGCTCAAGCACCGCAAAGGCTCCGAGGGCCTGGAGGGGCCTGTGGCCCCGGTTAACGGCGTGGACCTCCATGTGGACGGTGTCATCCCCGTGCCGCCCATCGAGTTTGGCGTCAGTGCCAAGGATGCGGACTTCAGCCTTCCGCCAGGGGCTGCTGCGGTGCCAGCGTCCAGTCCTGCCGCCAAGCTACAGGACGCCCTGGCCGGCAATGTAGGTACCATAGAGTGCTTCCCCGTAACAAGCAAGGTGCCAAACTAATGCACTGAGTAAATGAGAATGGAGAGAGTTGATATTAAGGTGTAGTGTTCCTTAGGAAGTCAGACATAAAAGTGAGGCTCAGTTTGGGCTTGCAACGTGCAGAGACTTTATTTGAACGGGTACGTTTCCCTGATACAGCGAGCCTGCACCACAGCTTCTTGGTTTTGTAGTGCTTGCACGCTCCGGTGCCCATCTGTGCCATTCCTTCACCAGGCTGCCCTCACCCAGGCTGTGCCCATGCTCCGCAGAGAGCATCTTCAGCCAGGGATCAGTCTCAACCCCATCTCCTTCCCCAGCACGGACCTCACGCTCAAGGTAGCCAGTGCCCAGCCTGTTTTTTGCTTTGGAGGGGGTTGTTTATTAACTGGACAGTTGGAGAACAGTCAGTCATTCTCACTAGGTGTTGGTACAATGTGGTGCACAGTTTATTTTTAATGCCTTGCATGGTTTCTTGTGTTTACAAAACTGTGCTGAACATGTGACTCTCTCCTCCCCTTTGTCGACATAGATGGAGTCCGCACGCAAGGCGTGGGAGAACTCCCAGTCTCTGCCAGAGCAGGGCTCCCCGGTGAGCGCGGGTTCCGGGGGCCAGCCGGCCTGTAGCGCCGGCTCCTCCAGCGGGGTCAGCTACAGCTCCTTTGGAGGTGTCTCCATGCCCCCCATGCCTGTGGCGTCGGTGGCCCCGTCCGTGTCCATGCAAGGTGAGGCGAGGAGGATATGAGCTACTGGTTCGGGTTGCCGTTGACTTTCCACAGCTAGCTGTTAACGCGTTGTCGTTACAGGAAGCCATATTCCCCCCCTGTACCTGGACGGACACGTGTTTCCCAGCCAGCCTCGCCTGGTGCCCCCCATGACGCAGCAGCAGAGCTACCAGCAGGTTAGCCTTGGCTTTCAGCAAGCCAGTAAATTTGGGGTCTCGTTGGCTGATGAGGCCCAGCGTGGGCCTCCAGATCTCCACCTGGTTATGGCTAGGGTGGAGATGTCGAGCCCCGCCTGTTCGTGCTTAAACAGCTGAGTGTGTCGGTCCTCTCCTCTCTCCAGGCGGCCGCTGCCCAGCAGATCCCAATCTCCCTTCACACATCGCTCCAGGCTCAGGCCCAGCTGGGGCTTCGGGGAGGACTGCCTGTCTCCCAGTCCCAGGAGATGTTCAGCTCCATCCAGCCTTTCAGGTAGGCGGCAGCATGCTGCTGTTGATCAGAACCCGGGAAACCATTTGAGAAACAAGTGTTTCCGAGGCATTTCAGCAATACTTCCAGCTTGTGCGCTCCATCCAGCTATGCAAGACCATTTTACTGCACTAAATGTTTACGGAGGTCCTAGCTGCACCCTCGGTGTGTTAACACCTCCCCTCTGTACCCATTATAAACCTTGCAGGTCCCAGGTCTACATGCACCCTAACCTGTCTCAGCCCAGCCCCATGGTGCTATCAGGGGGAGCCCCCCTGAAAGGGCCCTACTCTGCTTTCCCGGGCATGCAGCCTTCGGAGATGGTGAAGCCCCAGTCCGGCTCCCACTACCAGCCTATGAACGGCAGCCAGCCGCTGGTCTACGAAGGGCAGATGAACCAGGCTCCGGGCATGGGCACGTCTCAGCTGCTGGACTCCCAGCTTATCCAGGTAGCTTACCGTGCCGCTCACTACACGCTTTATCTTCTGCTACGCTGGTGCCGTTTCTCACAGTATTACCCCAAATTTGCCGATTAAATATGATTCTAGATGGCTGTTTGTCATTTCCCAGTAGACTCTTGTATCCCCCATTCTGTATGCTTGTCTTTTACCGTGACGTGTCCGCTCCCCTCTGCCCTCCCAGGTGACCATGCCCCTTCCCGGCTCTCAGCTGCGTTATGGCTCCGCACAGCAGCACCTCATTCTGCCCCAATCCATCCAGCCACTGCAGGGCCAGAACCTGTCGGTTGGAGCCCCCCGGCGAATGCTACCCCCTGGCTCGCAGCCGACAGTCATGACGGGGAACAGAGAGGTGAACCTTGATGGCAGCTCTGCCGTTATCCAGGATTTTCTCACTGTGGTGTGTGTGTGTGAGAGACTGATCTCAAACTTCTCTTGTGCGGTTTATTCCTACCCAGAACCCCCAGATGGAGATGAAAGGCTTCCAGTTTGCAGAGAAGCCAGCCCACTCGCAGGGCATGTCGGGGGGCTCTTACAGGTGAGGACTCATGACGTCCCTCTGTCTCAACGTTTAGCCTTTATGGGATGAGCCCTTCATAGTGGTGCCGTTTACCACTACAGAATGTCTGCCTCCACTCGTCTTATATTAGTTTTTAATGGTTATTAAATGCTTGGGTCTCTCCAGGCCTGGTTCTGTCAGCCCCAGTGGAAAATCCTCTGGTCCTGGAGGTCCAGCTCCTGTGGCCCCTCTTTCTGGACACTATACTCAGCAGGTTTGTTCCTCCCCTGCTGTTTGTCTTGGTCCCCCTGGAAGAAGGGTAATCGTATAATGAATTAGCCTTGTTCCACATTCTTAATGAAGTCCTTTATCTCACCAGTTTCAGGAGAATCTTTAGGGTCCTACCTGATAAATGAGTGGCTTTAGGGGCCATTTATGTTTAAATTAATTTCCAAACAGAAGTGTGAGTAGAAAAAAGCTTGGAGTTGGAAAACAAGATATAGCACCTGGCACCACTTAGGGTTAAAGGTGTCATCTAAAGGCTGAATAGTGATCTGATTACTGTACTTGCCATGGGCGTTGAACCCATTACCTCCTGGACAGAGGCACAGATCCCTAACTGACTGAGCCACACACTGCCTTTCAGTGCCCCCCCCCCCCCCCCCCCCCTCGCCCGCCCCCCCTCCGAGTGCCCTCCTTTGGCTTTCATCCTTCGCGCTTTTTGTCT
>JAACJT020000095.1:3062973-3074034 GCA_009936485.2 Gymnarchus niloticus | reverse complement strand
CCCCCACCATCGCCACCCACCATCACCCCCTCCCCCTGCACAGTTCTTCAGGGGATCGCAAGGGAGGAAGTGGTTCGTCTGTTTAAAGATCTCAAAGCCGGACACTATTACTGAACACAGCATATTATATGAAGCATAGACACGATAGTTTGGGGACACACTCTTAACAGACTTCTCGGTTTCCTTTTTATTTATTATGTTCATTTCAAGAAACAAATAATGGTTAAGATATACATTTCCAGCATTGTGGGGAAGAATTGTGGACGAGTTGACACTTGATGATACGGAGCCAAACTGTCCCCACCCTCGGACTACAGGTGCTGGACGGGTCTGATGTTGAGCGATTGCTGCAAGAAGCTCATTTCTGTCTGCTATTGAACTCTGCACCACAATATATTTTTTCCTGTTATTTTTCTGTTTCTGCTGGTACTTGTGAAGTTTTAACTTTTTTTTTTAAAATCTGAACCATAATTTACTTTAGACATTTTATTCAATAAAAGCCTTGAAACCTTAAATTTTGGGGACATCCATTCTATACAAGAAGACGGTTAGTGAAGCAAATTGTGATGGTTCACTGGAAGACACCTCCACTTTCCGTTGCCAGTGATGTGCTGTTTGTCAGCTTACAGAGATGTGCTTAGATAACTGCAAGTGTGTGTGTGTGTGTGTGTGTGTTCCTCATGAGATGCCTTTTGTCATATAAAAAGGGATGCAGTTTCACATGGCTGGGTGGGGTGACATGCTGTAGTTATTTTGCAGCTGCTTTCGGTGGATGCAGTG
Source organism: Gymnarchus niloticus (assembly GCA_009936485.2). Classification (NCBI taxonomy): domain Eukaryota; kingdom Metazoa; phylum Chordata; class Actinopteri; order Osteoglossiformes; family Gymnarchidae; genus Gymnarchus; species Gymnarchus niloticus. Next base: position 3,073,254 of record JAACJT020000095.1, on the reverse strand, counting down.
TTTTTTTGCATGTTCTGTAAGAGGCCCACACTTCCTGGGTCCGTCATATTTTGAGTTTGTAAATCTGAGGTTGGACTGTGAAGTGCCACCTAATCGCCGCACAGGCCATTTTGCTGACCACCGATGTTGGGATTTATGTTCTCCTGATGACTAACTTTATGGTATTACAGATGTATGTAAGTATATATTAGGCAATTTATATATCCCCACCCCCAAGATATTTAGCATGAGCCTCAATAGTAAGGCTCATATTTACTTTCGATCCAAAAATGATAATCCACAGGAATAGTTCATCTGTTCAGCATCACTAATGTGCAGATGTTTGGAACAGTCAGCGGTGGCAGCAATACATCAATTAGGGTTGTTCTCATTTTGGGGAAGGTGAACTTGCAGGAGTCTGGGGGTATAACATTTGGGTCTTTGGTAGAGTTTCAATGGATGCGGTCTGTTCTCTGGGGGAAGGGAAACTGCGAAATTGTTAGCCGCTGTATACATGAACAGGTTCATGATGGCAAATGGTGTCTGTCTTGTTTTGAATATATGGAAATGTTCCCTTTGCTGTCTTCTGTAATGCTTTTGAGATGTCGCTTACGATCACATTACAAAACACTAGTCATGTTTAGACATTTTATATTGATGTTTCACTGATTCACATGCATATATGTTAAGATCTTGTGCTGGGGGTAGCCAGAGTGTATGCTTGGTTTATATTATATTTAATAAAAGGTAAACGTATATAAAGAATATTTTACTACTTTTCCTCGCAGGTTGTTTTACCTCCTTACGTGATGAAGATGAATTTGATGGACAATGCAATGGGCTCACATCCCCCTTTTAAAAAAAAAAAAAAAAAAAAAATTATATATATCTAAAGGCTGGTGTGGGACTAGTGGATCACACACACACCCCCCCCGTGAATTGCATCTTGGCCCCCAAACAGATGGTTTTCCCTTCTCCCCACTCACCTGATGGTTCTCCAAAACATGAACCTTTTATTAGTACATATATTTACTGTTTTGTGTTTGTTTTTTTTTCTTTGTCTGTTTGAAAGCGCAGATGATGGACGTTGTACTGTGGAAGCTTGGGTCGTTACAGTGTCCATGTTAATTACCGGACTAGTTTGCAGTTTGCTTCAAACTAGTCCTGCAGTCTGCTATTTTATTGCTACCTGTTTATCCTTTTTAAATATTTGATTTTTTTTTTTTTTAAGTTCCTTCCACATGAAAGAACTTGACAGGAATTTTAAAAATAAAGCAGATTATGCTTCTACAGCTGTGTTACTTTTTGTTTGAGCTGAATGGCTTTTAAAATGTGCGTAGATGTAATTAGGCATATAGAATTGGTAATGAATTTTACCTGTTGTCTTTCTAGATAGAAATGGTTGAAGTTTGACTTAACATATTGGGAATTAACATGATTAATCTGTTTGGTGTGTTTCCCAAACCCTGAATGCCTCAGCTGAAGGTGTGGTTGTTTAAACTGTAAAATGTGAAATGCTCACATTGTGTGAATATTGTGGATTTTTAAAATTACTACTATGAAATGTTCTGAACATTTATAACAGCCGGCACTTAACACTTGTATAGTTTGCTGATTCTTAATTAGGTCTCCTAGTGCCTCATTTGCTCAAGTATTCCAATGAAATTGATTTAATGGCACTGCAAACAAATCTGAACAAAAAATTGATGAACAGACTTGTAAATGAAATGTATTACAATTCTGGATAACTTTAGCCGAAATTAATGCATGACACTGGAGGGTAAATTTGTATAGCACCTTTGCCAAGGAGCGTTGTCACACAGCGCTTTACATACTCTCTGGGAACTTTGGGCCTGGGCGTAAGCCAAAGGCCAGTGGTAAGGAAGAAGCATGGCGAGAGAGAATTAAAGTGTCTCTGTGGCTGACACATGTATACAAGGCAACAATATACATATGGTTCGATGAACTACAGTGCATTTTTTTGTTTATGAATATGAAAAAGGGCGCGAGAGGAGTGAACTTCGAAGGCGCTAAGCTACGAACTAGAAGACCCGGCGAGCGCGCGCAGCCCTGTGCCACAAACCCCTCCTCCGCTCGCCCACGGCGTCTGCGTTTTCATTGGCTGCGGAATGAACACGTGTCTGCTGACGTCGCGTTTAAGGTAAGATTCCAATCATTCTTTCGGGACTGAACTTTTGCTGCTAGTGGAAGGTAAGTGCGGCAATGCCGTGACAGCGAGACGGTCAAGTATTTAAAAGTCGTCTGTGCCAGTATTCTTTTGTTGCACACTTAAAGTATCCACTTGTGCTTCTGTGCAATCTGTAGAAGCAGTAAGACGGCTATAGCCACTAAGCACAGATCTAAGATAACCCGCATTAAGCCTACAAAGAAATACTTGCATTGCCTTTTTACTGATTGTTTACGTTTTATACTACTTTATATTTTATATGTCTTTCTTCAAGCAGCTTCTTCTACTGTTTAGAAATGATGGGGAATTTTGTTGTTTGCAAGTACAAAAAAAAAAAAGTTTCACTTAGTGTTGCTCAGATAATAGCTGCATTCTTGTTTACATACTGCCTAGCTCGAGTCTTCGATATAAGACAATCTGCTATACAGGCCTCGATAATAGGAGATCATACAGGGGTCGTGAGTTCCCTCGTCCCGACAGGAAATGATCGCTGTTATTTAAGAGCACTGTGCTTAAATGTCTGATGGGACCCTGAGCTCGGTGAGCAAGTACACGTCGGTTTTCTTTTCTGGGTGGACTGCCGCCACTTGTTTACGGTATCTCATGAGAACCTTTAACAGCGTTATAGTTCAGAAGTCATGACATGCATATATGCACACGTGCCACTGATGCATTTTAACTGTATACAGTACAGGGATCAGCCACAACTTTAAAACCACCTCCTAGTAGAACAACTGGCTCCTCAAACCATTCACGCACACTTCTAGAAACATAGCAAGTGGATTGATGGTGGAACCAACCTGTGCAATTGGGAGAGACACTCATCGGGAAGAGGTTGGGTCTGATTTGTCAGGATGGAGTGATCAATAGACCTACATCTGCTTAGCTTGTGTTCTATATCCTATTTTATCATTTGTACCTTTATAGGAGTGCTATCTGCCTGTGGGGAAGAGTCAGTTGTTCTCCTAGAGGGTGGTCTTAATATTGTGGATGATCTGTGTATATGTATCACCCCTCCAGTCTGGCGTACCATGTCCTTCGATTTCCCATTTCGCTGTACACTGCACTAGTAACAGCGACTCACATTAAAGAACGTTTTATAGTAATGTAAAAAGAGGGAAAATAAGTAAACTACGAGGACTTTGTTTAAGCATGCTAATGACACATATGGAAACAGGCGAGCTGGATAGCGATGTCTGGGAGAGACGGCGTGAAGCCTGACGAGGGCCTGATGATGATACAGGAGCTGGAGGACAGACTGAAGGAGCACATCGACAAGCTGGAGCACATCCGCCTGGTTGCGATGGACCACAAAGATAGTTTGACAGGAGTACGCTGTACCCCAAATCTCTTTCCTAACAGACTTGTTTTATCAAGTCTGTTCTGTTCTTCTTGTCTTAAAAACATCAGCTGCACAGTTAACTTTTCAACACATGGGTGCATCTGTTTGAAATGCAGATTCTTAATTATCACTTTTTACAATTTCAGAGCAATACTGATCTCAGACAGGCCATTTCTGACCACCTGGACTGGTTGACTCAAATGTCTGAGAGAGTAGAGACACTGCAAATGAATACTGCCGTCTTTGTGCAAGTAAGAGAGTTATCTGCACCATAACGTGTAACCGTATCCTTGCTTCTGATCAAGTCGGGTTGTAAGTGTGTGTTTGGTTATTTTTGATGTTATTTATCCGTGTTTACAGATGAACACAAAGCCTCGCGCCTGGAAAGGAAAACAAGGCAGCCGCCACCCGGCCCCCTGGCAGAGGCCACACCCTGCGGATGATGTGCAGTCTGAGCTTGGGTGGTCCCCGGTGCGCACCCGGCGTAACAGCGATGCTGCTTCCGAGATGATGTGTGCCTGGTAGTCCATCGCCGGTGAATCGGCTACTGTAGCCATGCCATGGGCCACGCCACAGGCTGTAAACATTTCATTCATACTGGTCAGGGACAATGGTTTCTGGCCAGATTGTTATATTAACCGTAAGTGCACAAAACATGTTCCTCCGAAAATATTTTAAAATATTTGTGCTTGGGGCCCGTTCAGGAAAGCAGGCCTAAATCCTATAGTCACACCTGAATTCTGATTGGAGAAATTTGTGCAATCGACAAATCCTGTGTCTGGCTTTCAGTTCTCTTCAATCAGTAGTCTGGATTAACAATAGGATTTGTTAAGCCCGCTTTCTGGAACGAGCCCCTGGTCTTGGATTTCTTTAGTGGGCTACTTTTAAGGTAAATTATCATAACCCCCCTCCCCCCATCTGTGATGCATATACATTTATATAGATCTCAGGAATTTACTCCTGTTGTGGGTCAGTCTGTGGTCGTGGGTTTAAAGAATGACATAACCAAGCCCGGTGGTTTTTATAAAATAAACATTACACTTTCTTGTGCCTGAGCATTGAGTGCATTTTTGAGGAGACAGTACATTTGGCGTTGTGCCAGGGAATCTGTGTTACTCAGATTCCCTCCACTTCTCTCTAGTGCCAAAGTATCTTAAAGTCAGTATGAAACTTATCAGGAAGCCAATTTAATGACAATACAGGACTACTATGACTAAACTTTCCGGTTCTGGTTAGAACTCTGGCTGCGGCATTTTTTGCTAGCTGAAATCTGTGTAACAACTGTCACATCTAGAGAACAGGGGGTTACAATAGTCCAGTCTGGGACTAATAAAGGCATAGATTAGCGTTTCAACATAATCGAAGAACAGCATCTTCCAAGCCTTTGTTGTATTCCATAAATGGAGGAAAGCTATTCTAGTGATATTCTTATTGTGAGCATAAAACTTCTCTGGCTTGTGCAATCTAAAAAATCTTTAAGATCTTATCCTTTGGGGTGTAAATAATCACTTTTTTCAACAAAAAACCGCAAACAAGCAACTCATGTTTGAAGGAAAATACATGTATATAAGCATTATAGGAAGACAGCAAGCACATTAATGGCTGTACATCATGTTCCAGTATTAGCATCAAAGTACACCGTTATTCACATTGTGTACCTTGGAAAGATTGATTCATGATTATGCTACATTCATGTAGTAATTTCTCGATTATTCCAGTAATTTTTTTGAAATTTTCAAACTGATGTTTGCAAGGGTGGGTGCCAACATTTAGATGGCAAACACCGATTATCATTTAACGGTCAACATTTATAAATGCAAGCCATGACCGTGTCTATCAGCCTATGACGTTTCTGTGAGATATTGTTTCCATCCAGTAAGAGATTTGCCCAGTCACTGAGGCACACCCTGCTACTCCTGTGTCCCTTTCACATGAAGCACAGACTCATATGAGTGGTAGACAATGACAGGGTGCCAGATATCAGGCCCGTCCTTGATTATAAGATGCCTGTCATCTTCAACAGGGCCGCATGCATGGCCCTAGTCACACTGGTCCTGCAGGGCAGGTTTGTCTTGGGACAGGAGTAGCCAAAGCCCGGAGAGCAGTTTGAGGAGTGTTAAATCCGGCATTTTTAAAAGCCAATCACAGTCTAGCCGAATGCTTATGGTACGCTCACACCGCGAGGGCGTCAAGCGTTCGCTCTGGACGCCCTGCCCGCGACGCTAGCGAACGTTGTGGATGCTCTCTGACGTAGATGGAGTAGGCGGGGACAAGGTCGTTCAGAACGCTAGGCCAGAAAGCAAACAAATGTGTAGCTTATCTTTGCGCCGACCGCCAATAGGGGATAATTTGTCAAATCGGCATTGTTGTGAGCCACTTAACTGCATTCCTGCTATAAAAAAAAAAATCAAGCGTTCTGGAGGGGAAAATGTTGCCTATAAATCGTGTTGCACTTCTTTTCAAATTTATCTTCTCACTGGATAATCGAGAGAGGTAGTTGCTTCACGATTCCGATTGGTTGCCGCCGAGCCGCGTCATAGCTCATTACCATAAAGTTCACCGGGCTTCAACTGGGTTTTGACGCTCTCGCCGCCCAACTCGCGACGCGCCCTCACACTGATTGATTGATTGATTGACTGACTGACTGACTGACTGACACTTCCGGTCGCTTTCACGCTCTCGCCGCTCGCGGAGTGAGCGTACCGTCCGTTTTAAAAGACGTTTCGTTAAAGTAAAGATTGCTTGAGCTGAGTCGAATGCTGTATGTCATCTTTAGTGAGGGATTCAGCGGTTATAACCAGGGTGGCCGAATTGCAGACGCTTGGCTAGCGACTTTGGTGTAATTTTCCCCCCGTTTAGCTGCGTGTCGCCACCAGTAAAACCACCTCGAAACAAACGGCGGACACCAACTGGGACAGCGTCGCCCAGGCCAGTTCTGAAGAGCTAATGTGGCTGAAATAGCTCGGCATCGACTGTCTGGTCGCTCGGAGGGTCAGTTTTATTCCCACATTAATATACAGAGCAGTTAAACATAAAGGACACACAGCAATGGAATTGCTCCAATTGCTTAGCGGCGATTATAGTTTCAGTATTTTAGTGTTTTTACAGCGTAAATATAATCAAACGATGCGACGCTTTCAGACTTACGATGATTGTTTTAAAATGTAACCCAAGTATCCTGTTGTCTTTTTAATAGTCCTGGTTTTAGTTAGACTTGTTAAAGTGTTTTAAAAATATTCAAATGAAATACTCCACGTTGTCTTTTAGGCTGTCATGGAGATGCGGAGGAAGTGTACAAACAACAAAGAAATGTAAGAATCCGTTTTAACTTTGTAAAGTTTTTTTCACAGTCATCGTAAATAAGGACGAAATCATGCTGTTCTTTAATTGGACTGTATTGAAACTCGGTAAAACTATCGTTTGCCTGGTTAAAAACGAAGATTCTAAAGAACAATCATCAGCAGTGATTTAGTTTAGCTGCTCATTGCCTGTTTTCGTTTAGTTTCATTTGGACGTGTTTAATTCCGTTTTTTATTAAATTCTTCCATGCACGCCAGATGCTTAGCATTTGATCCAATTTACATAGAGTACGTTATTTCTAGAAGTTTAATTGTACTGTAATTTGGGAGTTCAAGCACACAGTGTAGAAACCACTATTGGAATTGTCAAGATCCTCCTTTTTATTCTACTTATTCTTTTTCTGCTCCTTGCCGATCCCAAAACATTAGTCCTAGCAGTCCCAAATTTGGCCCAATGCTGCAGCTCCCCACCAATTACTTGTGAAAACACCTCCCTCCACTCACCGCCGTGACATCAGAGATTCCGCTGATATTCCGTGCCCCATAGCCAATCAAAATGCTTAGATTCTTTGCTAATGCTGCCCTTTAGTGGGCCAATACTACCAATGCCAACCCAATTGCTGTATTCAACAGTTCATGCCGTCCCTGTGGCTCCAACTGCCCATTCCAGCACTGCTTGCTTCTACCCCCAGTCAACGCTTTCTGGGTCTTTCAGCTTTTCACGCTGTCCCTGTCAGCACTGTGTGCTTGAACCCCCTTGCTTTTATATGAGATGTTAGTTATAAGAGGAAAAATATCAAAATATAAGTTTGAAGAATTGTTTTATAAGTGTGCTGTGCAGTTTTATTTACAGATGTAGAAAATGTGATTATACATAATATTTGTAATTTATCTACCCATCCATTCTTGCATCTACAGTGAGGGAAATAATTATTTGACCCCCTGCTGAAATCCTAAGTTGACCCATTTATAAAGAAATGAGAAGTGTATAATGTGACTGGTAGGTTTATTTTAACATCAGAGGATCGATTGTCAACAAAACAAAGTCATTATGTAAGAGTTACTTATTTCCCCAGATAAATGACAAATTCATTTGTATTTAATCCCTTGGAACAGATGATTTGGTACTTGGTGGAGTAACCATTGTTGGCAAGCACAGCTGTCAGATGTTTCTTGTGGTTGGTCACCAGGCTTGCACACAGCTCAACAGGAATTTTCATTCACTCCTCTTTGCAGATCTCCCTCAAATCTTTAAGGTTTTTAGGTTGTTGCTAGGATACACAAAGCTTGAGTTCCCTCCATAGGTTTTGTATGGGATTAACACCCGGGGACTGGCTAGGCCACCCTATGACCTTAATGTGCTTCTTCTTGAACCACTCCTTTGTTGTCGTGGCCGTATGCTTAGGGTCATTGTCTTGCTGGAAGACCCACCCGTGACGCATTTTCAGTGCCCTGGCTGAAGGAAGGAGGTTCTCATCCAAGATTTTACGGTACATGGCCCCGTCCATCTTTCCTTTGATACGGTGCAGCCGTCCTGTACCACTGGCAGAAAAGCACCCCCAAAGCATAATGTTTCCACCTCCGTGTTTGCCAGTAGGCATGGTGTTCCCGGGGTTATAATCAGCATTCTTTTCCCTCCAAACGTGGCGAGTGGAGTTGATGCCAAACAGCTCAATTTTGGTTTCATCTGACCACATCACATTCTCCCAAGCCTCACTGGAATCATTCAGGTGTTCATTGGTATACTTCAGCCGGGCCTGAACATGGGCCTTTTTAGCAGGGGTACTTTGCGAGCACTGCAGGATTTCAAACCGTAACGGCATACTTTGTTACCAATGGTTTTCTTGTTAACTGTGGTCCCTGCTACTTTGAGATCAGTAACTAGCTCCTCCCGTGTAGTTCTGGGGTTAGCCCTCACCGTTTTTAAGATCATTGATGCCGCACGTGACGAGATGTTGCTTGGGGCTCCAGACCGAGGGTGAGTGACAATCATTTTGTGTGTCTTCCATTTGTGAATAATTGCACCAACAGTTGTGACTTTCTCACCAAGCTGCTTGCTGATGGTCTTGTAGCCCATTCCATCTTTGTGAAGTTAAACAATCTTGACTCTGACATCCTTAGACAGCTCTTTGGTCTTTCCCATGGTGATAAGGTTGAAGATGTAGACAGGCTAGTCACCCAAGAATACTATCTAACAAAGTAATGCCATCAAATGTGCACGCTGGCTTGGTTTCTGTTAATACTTTAGTACTACTAGTGTTGTGATTGGTCAAGTACATGTGCAGTAATTTCTTGCAGCTGTGTAGGGGATCAAATACTTATTCCCCTAGATAAATGACAAATTGATTTGTAACTGTTACATAATGACTTTTTGTTGACAATCCATCCTCTGATGTTAAACCTACCAGTGACATTATATACTTCTCATTTCTTTATAAATGGGTCAACTTAGGATTTCAGCGGGGGGGGGGGGGCATAATTTCCCTCACTGTATGTACTGTATTTTCAATACTTTTCTACTACAGGGTTGAAGTCTGTAATATACATATGAAGTATTGTAATATTAAGCTATTTTATGCAAATAGTTATGACTAGGTTTAAAGATGTTGGTTACTGTTTTTGTACAGCTGGATGTAATGTGGTGGGTAGCATGTTGGCTCGCACCTTTAGGGGTTTGAATCTGCTGTGTGTGTGTGGAGTTTGCATGTTCTTCCCAAGTTGCATAGATGTCATCTGGTTAAGCTGGGGTTACACTACATAATTTTTAGCTCCAATTTACAATCATGGCGAGTCTGTATCAGTTGGTCCTAGTCTGCCAATTTTGGGACAGAGTTGTTAGTTGACACAGACGATCAATTAGTCTGTGGCCTTGGTAACATGGTTCATACAAGTTGTAACATTTCAAACGTTGGAGTTGGAAGAAAATCCAGTAGAATGGTGATTCCCAACATGTCAAAAAATCTGCACGCATCAGTTGTTAGTGTTAACCTTCCAGGAGTCTTAAAAGATGGAAAAAAAAATCATGTTGTGGAGAGGCATCCTTGCTCTGGTTTACCCCACAATCCAAAGACTTGCAGTTAGGATAATTGGTGCTTCTGTGATGGACTGGCATCCCATCCAAGGTGTACCCCTACCTTGTGCCCTAGGCTACCTGTCATAGGTTCCAGATAATGGATGTTGCTATAATATTGTAGAATGATACCTTTTTTGGTCTATGCCAGTTGTCTATAAAAATTGGTATATAATGATGGAATTAAGTCCTTTGCATGTCTGTATGATTATGGTGACTGGTTTTGAATCTTGTAACCTCCAATAGGGTCAGCAGGGCAAAACAGACAGCACCTGGTGACAAAGAACATGGCCGAGCTGCACCATGAGAGGGTCTCCTTAGACGTGGGAAAAACAAGGATCTGGCCAGTGTGGCACCAAGGTCTGCTCAGTGTCAGAGCTACAGCATCCTCATTTCATGGATG
>JAACJT020000095.1:3038378-3049267 GCA_009936485.2 Gymnarchus niloticus | reverse complement strand
CGTTCTGTCTGGCTCTGCTTAGTGGTCGCGGTGCCAGCCGTCGCCACGCGTGTCTCACCTCTGCGACTGTAAAGTCCGAGCTGGTGGTAGCGTGGGCAGCGCGACATTCACTGCATGATTCCGACACGTTGCCATTGTGCTAATAAGGGACGGCTAAAACTGTCACACCATAGTCTTCCTTTTCTCTGTTTAAAAAGGTTGCATTCTTGAAGAGGGAATTCATGAAGATTAATGAAAGCTCATTTTAATCGTCTGTAACTTTGTGCGGCCTCTCTGGCCACACACGACTGTCAAGGATCAGCCATAACAAAACGTCTAAAAGGAAATTAAACATGAAGGTCTTTATATCAAAGAATTTAGAATTGATGGATAGTCGTGGCAGCTTTCAACGTGAATGGTACAGGAAGCACAGTACAACACTCATCTGAAAAATGTGTGATTAAGCACACAAAAAATAAGATTTAAATACTGCAGCTGCATCAACGGCATAAATGATAGCCGCAACATTAACTCTTCAGCACATCATGCACGTTTTGACGTGGAATGCATTCCAAGAAGTAGCTGGCCTTGGCTCAGAGCCACAGAAAAACAAATCTGCTCCGTGGCGACCATCTTTGAGTTGCACGTGTGTTGAAGCTGTATGAACGTTTCTGATAGAGTGGTTGTGGGTTTTGAATGGAGGACTTATGTGGACGCTGACTGAAATTTGCATTTTCACAAAGTGGGGGGTGTGGGGAAAATGCTACAAATGCAAACAGAATTTTACTGGCAGAAGCGAAAGCACAAACGGGAAAATTCTATTTGCAAAACAAAATGGTCAGCTTCTCAAGGCCGCCTCGTCTGTACTTACACGTGGATAATAAGACTGCATTCGTCTGTTTTTTTTCCCCCTCAACTGCCTGGCTAACACAACGCCATACATTAAAACAAAAAAGCTTTCAAAGTGCTTCTGCTTTTCCTGTAACTTGAACTGAGAGTCTCATCAGTTGACCCCAATTGTGAGCAAGCACTTGAGTTGGACACGCCAATGCGTCCGACTCACTCAAGTCTCACTGCAGGGGTACTCGGCCCCCAAACAAACCGAGGCTCGTTGATCTGGCGATCGACTCGGTCCGAGTTTCCACGCCGAACAGAGATGGACCAAGTCTTCACAGAGACAGCTGGAGAAGCAGTTTGAAATACACCTGACCCAAAGGCATATTCTCAGGGTCACTTCAAAGCAATTCAACAATGGGAGGGAGAGATGAGGTGGATGTCTCAAAAACTGAGGAATACACTCTATTACGGTCTTGGCAATGGCACTCGGACAAAAGACAAGGGTGGACACACTGGCCTCGCTGTTGGTTTTCAACAAATGACGACGCTCTTGACCTGTAATGATTTTTTTCCCCACTCTGCGGAAAACAGCTTCCTTTAACTCCACCCCACCCCACCATATTCTCCAAACAAAACAGATGATTATACCTGTACTGTGCCAAGTCTAATTATACAGGGAGTGGCTGACAAAGATCCAGCTCTCTGTGGCTCTGGGCTGGTGAAAACACTTAAGATGTGCCTCTTAATACAATCTTTGGATTGCCGCAACAAAAAAGGGTTGTTCCGAAGTTTTGTTTTTTCAGATCTCAACTCAGTGGACTGCACCTGTGCATCTTTAAAGGGATCCTTTCTGAATAAAATTCTCCTCAATGGCTCAAAGGACCCTTACTTAATGCAGTTCTCTGAATGTTGTTTAAAGCATCCATACTCAGTGTAGCTCTGCTCAGTGTCTGCTGAAGGATCCATGCTTAGTTTAGTTCTGTTCAGTGTCTTCTAGTAAATCCTTATTCAATGCAGGTGTCCTCAATGTATTTTAAAGGATCGCTGCTCACAGTAGCTGAATAAAGACACACAAAGAAGAAATAAAGTCAAACTGGATACCGAAGCATCATAGCCCTGGCTTTAGCTCATCGCATCAAAAGGAGGGGGAAAATAAAATATTTCATGAACCTATAGGTCAGCAATGGCTGGACTGTTGAGAATGGATAAAAACGCAAGTCAACGTGTGACTATTGTGCCTCAGTGAAGCGGAACGTCAGTCAGAGGAGAATGGTCAGCATAAGCATTTAACTCACTCAGTGGCACAGCTTGGGTTTAGAGTGAAGTCCTTAAACAATAGAATCATGTTAAACAAACAGATAAATAGCACAGTTTTAAAAATGTGACAGCTGAGGCCATCTGTGAAAAACCCTATGTTCCAGATGAGATTTACCTTCGCAGAACAAGCTGGCGAATCGAGAGGGGACGACAGGGTGTAACGAGACCCTCGGGTTAGCCATGATGCTGAGAACTCCCCTAAGCAGATAAAGATGTGCTGCACCAATTGTGGGAAATGGGGGAGGTACAATTTTTCCCTATATTTCCTCGCGTTGCATGTGTGACCCAATTCCCGCGACAAAGAGAGGTGTGAAAAACAGGCAGCAGATTCTCTAAGTGACAGACCTCCCCCTTGGGGCCTTGAGTCCCGGCCACCAGGAAGTAAATTCATTATTTTGTTTATTTTTTTTTTTTTGTTTAGCTCTCTCTCACTAAAACTGGCAGAGCCACAGCTGAAGGTGCATAAAAAAAAAAAAATAAACCCCACCCACCAACCTGCCCCTCGCACATGGATTCAACAACGGGTAAATCTGACAGCTAGAGAGAGATGACAAGCACCGAAGTGGCAATCTTAGCTTGACATTCTATTGAGGCCCTTTCACCCCAAACACCAAGTGCCAAGAAAATGGAGATCAAAGTTCATGGCACAGTTGATGATTTCATTCAGACTTAAGGGGTCACACTGACTCAGCCAAACCAAGTCTCAGGGGCTAGATGCAAAAGTGCAATCCTGGTTTAAGCTGCCCATCCGTCACCTGGGATCTCAGACCGTTTTACGATGGGGGCTTTTTTTGATTATTAAACACGCTGCTTTGCACTATCAAGTGCTGACATTTCTTTCACGGCCCGGACCACGTTTCGCCCTGAAAGCTTTTTATTATTATTTTTCTTTCCCCCCTACCAAAACCTGTTATTGTAAAGGTCAGCAGGACCTTTCGGTGACGATAACAATTGTAATTAAACCGATCCACGTCCTCAGGAGTGCACCCGAGGGCTTGAAGTCCTCCTAGACGGCCGCAAATCTGATCCCCACTAAAACCCCCTTTTGTTTCCGTGTTCTTTCCCCCGTATGCAGATGAGAACAAAAGGAAGGTTAAATTAAATGCGGGGATCTGATAATTTCCGATGGAACTCGAAACAGGGTCACAAAGCCTTCATACAATTACAGTCCTTCGTATTGTTATAAACATCTAAAACACAATGAACAGAAAAAACACGCAATACAGCACATCGTTAAAAATGATCAATTAAAGGGAAACTCCAGGGAAGGAAAAAAAAAAGTTCATTCTAAACATCACCAGAGGGTTTCCATGGTTTTGGAAAAGGAACTATATTAAATACAACATGACCAGGAAACTATGCCTTGGGTTTCTAAGAAATATTCTCTCTCTGATGTTATGGTAGGCCATTTCTGTTCCTATTATTAAAAAGGGCAACTCCCCATTCCATTCATGTTTAATATCCTTGATTTCCCAAGGAACCTCCACTAAAGGAAATAGTAAGGAGAATGACTGTACTACAAAACTACAAGTGTTTTTAAATAAAGCCACTGGTACAAGTACAGCTGGTCACACATTTTAACATTTCTCAAATACAGATGAGACACTCTTGTCCACAACAACTGTGAAGGATGTCAGGGCTTATAGATCGAACACAGATGGCTCTGGAAGAGACCAAGATTTCAGACATGGGGAATGTGTTAGAGACTTAAAGTCCAGAAGCACTTCATGTAAATGACCGACGAATTTCATATGCATTCACAACATGTGTCTAATCCTGCAGAGCCCTTCCGTTGAATGCATCTTCATGTCTTACATGGCTGGAGGAAGATAGATCTCCAGGAGCACTATGCACCCAGCATAATGTCCCCGACAGGCTATTATCAGATCCATGTGGCCGTAGTGACTCTTAGGGCCTACAAGATTCATATGCTGCAGAAAATGCCATGTTAGCATAGTGAATTTAGAAAAATTTAAAGGTGATGAGATACCAATATGGCTGCACAATGCGCACGCACACGCGCGCACGCACACGCGCGCACGCACACACTTCTAAAGCCTGTTTACCTTCAGGCCTCGCCTGTTTTGACCCAAGTATGTCTCACACGACAAACAAGCTAACAACAAGAAGCTGCAGATGAAGGCCAATGGGGAGACCTAGACTCCTCAGGGTCATGGGATTACGTCCAGGATCCCCAGATGACACTGTGAGGCAGGGCAGGGTAGGGTTTCTGCCTGCGCTCCCACACGTGGCAATTAGTCTGTAGGTAGGAATACTTTATTGGTCCCCAGGGGTGGAATTATTTACACAAAGAACCACCTCGAGGGGTGGGTGGGGGATGAACCTGCCACAACCTGTGGGGCTGTTATTGGAGGGTGCTGTACAACAGGCCCACCATTACAGGGAGGGAGAGCGATAGAGTGTGAGGGAAACAGAACAATGAAGTGAGCATGCAGGAAAGACTAAAGGGTGATTTTATGTTCAGCTCTCAAGTCTTTCACGGGAAGCATGGATCCCACGTCATCAGAGAAGGAAGCAGAGGTCATTTCCATGACTCCTCGGGAAGGACTCCAGAGTCCCTATGAGGCATAGCAACACATAAGCAATACAATGAAGCCCCCCCCCCCCAGAAAAAAGGCTTTGGTTGTTATAAAACTAAAAAATTCAGTGGTATAAACTGTATAAACATAACTCATGAATGAACAGAAACTGCATGCACTGCAAAAAATGTTTAGCAAATTTTTCACTGTAAAATGCTGTAATGCTGTGTTTATGTAATTTGATATAATAGAAAAATAATAGAAAAAGATAGCAGTGAACCCACAGAACAAACAGCAATAAAACAAAATGGTTTTTAAGAACTGCTTAGTCTGTGAAAAAGCCTTTGGCTCCAATATATGATTAGACATGATGTAGAGGGCAGCTGGCCGCATCGATCCTTCATCACTAAGCTTTTCATCTTTGAGTTTTTTTTTCCCCCTCTTTCTGGCATAATTGGAGATGACAAGCACAATTTTTTTTTTGGCCTTGTCTTCACTTTCCAGGTGCTTTACAGTCATGGTGACTCAATGCATTTGTTTTGGCCTGAACGCCAACCTCTTCAACAAAATTGGGAAAAACTATAATTATAATATGCTTTGGAGTAAAATGTTGGCTAAGCGGTTGCATAATAATTAATTTCCTTATGACTGCTGTAGGTATGAAGTTTCTATTCGGATCCGTGCTGCTGTGTTCATAGGCTATCCAGGCATTAAGGTATCGGCCAAACAGCTCCAGGGTCAGGAACATTCACACGTCGCTTTGTAAGCTAGCACAGCTGTCTTGAGATTCCCCGTCAACACAATTTCGACGCCGGGCAGCGAAAGTCCCCTGCACATGCGGCCCTGCTTTGATACCTCCGAGGACTGTTTTCTCCCTTATCTGTTATGACGTACACCTGTTGTGTTGTGTAGCCTTGTTGGGCAGGTGTGATGTGGTTGACAGCACTTCAAACAATCCACCCCCCACTCCACTTGCTCGCTGCTTGCGAGGACTCAGGAGCTAAGAGTTTGTGTCTGGACAATCCCAGAGTTCCCACAGAGGTGGGCCAGGCTTTGTTCAGCACCTCTGTCCTGCCAGAGAATATTCAGAGGAAATCATTACACACGGCTTCCTCCTCCTGGTCGGCAGCCTGGGAAAAGCGCACCCTTCCTTGATACTCGCCTTGTGGAGAGCAAGCATGACTTTGCAATTTCACACAGGCCGCCCAGACATTATTCACAGAGTTCCAGACATTAATATTAGATTCGTGTGATGTGTGCGAAGGGGCACAGCACTGGAGAATGACATGTAATATAACTGGATTCCCTGTCGTCTCCACATTAATCTGCCTGGCAATGTGGGGAGGGACCCTCCATGTTTCTCAGACCTGATCACCAGTGACGGTTCATTCCCTCAAACACTCACCTCTCCTTGAAGTCCAAGAAGATCTGACCCAGGCCATTTCCTCCAGCTAGAATGTTTGTTTCGATGGCCCTCAGCAAGGAAAAGTGGACCCTGATCACATCCTGGGGGAGAGAACCCCGAGCGACCCAACATCAGCATCCTTGACAACACGGGACATCGGCGTCGAAACTATGACAAACGTGGCGGCAGAGTCAACAAACGAAGGGCGACAGTGCTACTCACCTCGAGGTTAACAAAAATGGCTTGCATATCTTGCGGACTTAAGACCTGCTTCAGTGGAATCATGTAATTCTGCAATGATAATGAGGGAACACTAAAATGACAACCCAGACTCCCCCTGGTGAGGCAAGCATGTCGACACGGTGTGCGGCTGAAGAGTGTGGCGCGCTCTAAAGCGGAACCGTCAGACACCGGCCCTATTGACCCAGAACCCTGCTGGCTTTCAGATACATTTTTAATTAGTGCCTGGCTTGCACCTGAAGTGCCAGGTGAGGTGACTTCCTGTCAAAATAATTACCTCACCAAAGCAATTAAGAGCCGACTCGCTGTAAGAATCGGCGGGCCATGGGGCCCGTGAGGACTCCAGTTTGACAACGTGGCTTTAATGCCTTTATTCAGAGAGGTTACGGCATGTTGTTATGGCAACCATAATCCTACTGACTTATAATTACAAATCACCGTGTGAGTTTAAGCATTTCCTAAAGCAAAACTCCCACGCTGATTTACAGTAACTATAGATTATCTCACAAATACTCTTATTACGCCACTTTTCGGTCTTGAATACATGTCCAAGCCACAAACTAAAAAAAACTTGAACTCTAACTGCACTGACCAATTAAACCGTGCAAATTCTTTGTCAAAAATAGACCATCCTCATGTGTAAGCAAATCACTTTCCAGGCTAGGATGCCGAACGAGCGTTGGGAACCTCACAAACATTTTTCTAAATGCTGGTACTTTTCTGGATATATCGATATCACAAGACACCCTCCAAAACCAAGAGACACAAATGTTTCCACGACTCTGAGGCTAGAACACCCAGAGCTGTTCTTCCAGCCCCTTGTGCTGTGGAAGATGAAATGTCATCAAGGAAGGCGCTACATTACCTTCTCTACGTCCTCTAATGTCTTATAGTACTTTGCCTCCGTTTCGCGAATTTCCACCAAACAGCAGTTCCGTTTGTCTTCTTCTGACATGCCCAGTTTCTGTTTCACGTATTAAAAAATGGGGGGAGAAAAAAAAATTTTTTTGTATCGTTTTCTAAAATGATGCGAAAACGCCACTACTTAATCAAGGTCAGCAAACAAGTGCCACTTACGTCTCGGTGAAAACAACGGGGATATACTGCAGTTATCTGCCATAATTTGTGCCTAAGGGCCACTGTCTTTCCATGGCAATAACACTCCAGATATGCTTGCACTAAGAATCTAAGTTTCAGACAACTAACATTGTATGGTGTTATTAACAATTCATGAAGAGGATGCAGAACACAGAAATAATGAAATGGTCAAACTGATGAATGAAATATTTGCCTCAGGCCAAGCATTCACCAAAATGTTTTTATTGACTTGTATCTGCAAAAACAAACAGCACTTTACAGCTTGATGCAAAAAAATGACATGTTCTGTTTTTAAATCTGCTAGTGGCTCCAGTATAACCGGGCGACCATTTCAGAATATTGAGACTTTCAATATTTGGAATGTTTCAATATGAAAATGAATTCTCCTGTTACGAACATTGAGTAACATGGGAAAGCCTTTAAAATCTGCTGCCCATTTGTCACTGGAGGATCAGAATTTTGTAAAGCAGAGGGTCCATCTGGAAAAGTTTAAAGGAGTGTTAAAAAGTTCTCAAAAAAAATTAAGAGGGAAGGTAATTGAATAAAGCTATTAAATGATAACCACAATCTGTCAGCAATTTCAAAGTGTTAAGCCAAACAAACTTTGGGGAGAAAAGTGACACCCTCAGAGAGTGAGAATGAGTTAAACTATCTTGTGGGAGAAATTTTGAAAAAGCAGATGTCCCCACAAGAGAGATGCCTTTTTTTTTTTGCTTTGTATAAAAGTTAAAAGCATTAAACCAATTTTTATCTGGTTTCAGAGATTTGGTTGCTTGATGTTGGACTGTTAGGTAAGTCCAGTGTTACCAGGGGTATACATGTGTGTAAAGGAAGGAGAAGATGGGATGAAAACATTTGTGCAGGAAAAAGAAGAGTCCGTTTTAACTTCTAAGGACACTGCATACAGACTCGAGCACACACACACACAGGGACACACACACACACTGCCGAGTTCAAGGCTCACGGGCTGCTTCGCTGCACATTTTTCTCCGAGGAACCTCAGCCACCTTTGTGGCCGCCATTGTCCCCTGGGGGAACTTCTACCACAGGCACAGCCGAGAACCACTTTACAAATTCCAGCTGCTTCTCCTGCTAAACACTATCCCTTTCCCTGCAACTCTTTACTTCAGTACAGCCACAATAAGATCTCATACTTTGTTTTTAAGTGGGGTGGGTGTTATATGCGTTGAATGATGGTTTGGGACACTTATCACACATGCAGTCCCTGTAATGTACGTGAAGCAATCCGGTGGCTTACCTGCATATACCTGATCTGCAGCGTTAAGGAACAGAAAGAGAGGTAAGAAAGCAGGAAGGAGCCCTAGAAGTAAAGCACAACACATACAACAACTGCCCACAAGCCGTTCATGCGGCTTTAATAACGCCTCTGACTTCATTGAGCTTAGGATGTGCATTTCAGTGTCTGCCATTTCTGGCCAAATATGTGTATCTATTCATCAAGGTGCCTTGGGGAAAGAAAAAAAACAACAACAACAACAACACAGGCCTGCATTCCTAAGAAAAGGTCATGCTAAATTTCAGAGGTTTAGTATACTATCTTCGGGGGGGACAGAGGAGAGATCTCTTTTGCCCATCGCGGGGAGAGATGGAGTAGCGAAAACAGCAGCCGCAAAGCGGGAGAGGTTCCTCACCATGGGCTGCCGAACCTCCACCTTGATGATGTCTTCATAGATATCATCGTCGTCGCACGGCACGCAGTCGTAGATGTCATCCTCTCCGACGTCGTGCTCACTGGAGGTCACGTGACAAATATTTTCAAAGACAATTGGGGGGGGACTAAAAACCAGCACAATTAACAAAATATTAATAAAGGATGGTGGCAGGGTGGCTAAGTAAGTAGCTCCACCTCCTCACACCTCCAGGGTTGAGGGTTCAAACCTCCCTCTCTGTTTAGCATGTTCTCCCCAAGTTTGTGTTGGTTTCCTCCCACAGTCCACAGCTTTGCAGTTAGGCTAACTGGCATCTATCAGTATGTGAGTGTGTACTTGTGATGGACTGGCTCCCCAACTCTGTACCCTATGCTGCCTGGGATAGGCTCTCCTGGTCCCCCCAACACTACGGTCTGGTCTAGCGCATGCAGTTGGGAAAAAATACGGCTCTTTGCATGCAGACACCACAACGCTGAAACCAAACGCTTTACATTAACGCAAAATTAACAAGTTTCCTGGGTTATACTGATTGCAAAACACAACCGGCAATATAAACAAGCACAAAGCACATTAAAATCCATTCAGCGCTAATGAAGAGAAACAAAACAATTCAAAAGCCAAAATACGGGCACAGAACATAAAAATAAATCTCATTCTCTTCAGTAAAATTCAGCTGTTTTATTCCCCTACTGTTTCTTTTGTTAAAGCCTTTGACACACATTACCTTTTTTTTTTTTCTTTTTAACCTAAGGGACAAATTACCCCTCAGCAAAGCTTTTTGATAGTCTTTTTTTCTCCCCAAAATCATTTAGTTTTTCCCTTCCATCTCACACAAAAGTGACTCGCTGTGCAGTAGCGTGCGAGAGAGCGGCAAGTTATTAGCCGACTTGAAAAATGGCCGCAGAATATCTATTGGACTACCGTGGTCACAAAAGAACGTGCATCCTAATCTATTCAAAGTTAATCACTCCTTCACTCACACTAAGGGCAGCCTTTCTTACTGTTTAATGTGCTTCATACTGACACTGGAGGCCTTCCTGAGAATTATGCTTTCGTAAAGTTTGCCACATTTTACCGTCCTGACGCTTCTACCAGTTCTCCCATTTGTAGTGAGGACTACAACACACACTTCATTCAAACAACAGGGGGCGGCAGGAAGAACAGCTCGATGTCAACTCGACACCTGCACTCAAAGTTGGATTATGGACTGGGTCAGTGGGGCCAGGGGGCCACAGACTACCAAAAGAACCTGAACACCAGGCCCTTTGGGCAGAAGTGGGGGGGCCCCCCAAAGGCATATGGGTCGTATGGGACCATGATCGGGCATCCAGACCAGCAAAAAGAAAAACTTTCCCTCATTATCCCTGGGAAGCTGTCTGAAATGAGGGTGCACACAGTCACCAGGGCAAAGCTTGTGCAGAGTCCTAGACAAACACAAAACCGTTATCTGTCTCAATGGTCTGGGGGGAGGCTGACAGACTGACAAACGGGGGAGAGAGCAGCTTGGGAACTGACTGAATATGTAGACCGAGTCGTACACCGTCACGGCCCATAGGGACCGTTTAAAGTTATAACTGAGCTTTTCAGGGTCCAGCCACAAAATAAATTCCAATTCCTATAAACCCTGATATTCACTTTATAATAATTGTATGCAGCCATGGATAGTTTGCTTAAAATGATCACTGGCAGTCCAAAAGGGGGGGGGGGGGGATTAAAATTGTCTTTTTTTATTTTTAAAATGAAACGGTGGAATATTAAAATGAGAAAGTTTTTTTGGGCAAAGTCGGGGCGGCAGATGTGGCC
>JAACJT020000095.1:3023838-3038368 GCA_009936485.2 Gymnarchus niloticus | reverse complement strand
GTGTAGATAGTTTGTTGAGGGGGGGGGATGGGGGGGGGGCTTGGGGCGGGGGGGGGGGGAGGGGGGGGGGGGGGGGGGGGTGTGGGGAATTATATTTGTCTTTTTTTATTTTTTAACTGATACTGTTGTATATTCAGATGAGAAAGTTTTTTTGGTCAAAGTCTGGGCTGCAGATGTGGCCGAGCTGTCTGATTGCGGGCCAGAGGAAACGCGTTCCTGAAAGACTTGAGAGCTTACATGCGTGCTGCACGGCACCGCAAATGCAGATCAGAGGTTAGTCATTGTTTGGAGCCACAGGTGAGCACATGTGGGAAGCCTGCCTCTCGAGCCAAGCCACGCCCCGGCGGTGGGCAGCAAGAGGTTCCAAT
Source organism: Gymnarchus niloticus (assembly GCA_009936485.2). Taxonomy (NCBI): domain Eukaryota; kingdom Metazoa; phylum Chordata; class Actinopteri; order Osteoglossiformes; family Gymnarchidae; genus Gymnarchus; species Gymnarchus niloticus. The sequence goes on along the minus strand of JAACJT020000095.1, from coordinate 3,038,000 downwards.
GATGAAATATCCACGACCTTCCCAAATGTTACCATCTGCTATACGGTCTTCTCTCCAATAGCGACTGCCTGGTGCAGGGATTGCGGTTGATAATTTGTGGTTCCGTCACTCTTCGAGTGAGCATGCAGCCATGGCAACGGTGACATAAACGGAGAGGCGGCGGTCAAAAAGTGCAAAATGAGTAGAGAGGACAGTTACAACTCCACTAAACCTGAAAGAACGTAGGAAGGGGAGTGTGTCACTACTCCTAACAAGAATAAAACACGTCTGAGCGAAGGTTTCCAAAAACTCGAACGGGAATATTTGTCTTGGAGTCATTCACATCTTACCACAGTCTTACTAAGGTTCCACATGACCAAATGTCAATTAGTTCGCCAAACGGTTTTAACTGATACAAGCTACATTGTCAGAAGCACCATGGCGTTTCACTAGAAATGCTGAATGAGTCCCAATGCTGAGCTACACTGAGGGACAAGGAGACAGGTCAACAAGCGCTCCCAAGTTACTCATGGCACAAAACACCAAATGAGTAGCAACATCCCATAATCACACACAGTTGCTCTTGTTGTGGTTCATCTAAAAAGACCTGTTACCCAGCACTTCAGGAATGGGCGTCAACCTTGGCCGTTAACCTTTGTTTCATCTACACACAGTACCCCCAACTCCTTGTCTTCCAGTCCCGTTGACTCCTGAAGACACGTGATTGGCTGCGACTCGTTTTCTCGCAAGCTAACATCTGTGAGGACAGAGGGAGCTTCTCGAAGATCTCACTGTGAAGAGAAGGCTGTGAAGTAGATTGGGCATGGTCTTTTTCCCCAGAAGGACGGTGTTTAAAAAAAAAAAAAGCTTGCTTTGCTAAAGACCTTCTGTGAAAGGACTCATGAAGACGTAGGCAAGCTAAGCTTTAATAAGCGGCTTTAAAACCACTCGGTCTGTCTTGTCTACTTTCAGTGTAAACTGTTATATTCTCCTTTGGGCATTTCACGTTAACGCAGCAGATGTTCTTATCAATATCTCATAATTGTCATATCATATGCTGCACACGAAAGTACTTTGACAACAGAATTACTGATAATATCGAAATGGAAGCCAAAAATTATACATGGTTTTCTATTTTTGGGAAACCATGGAGCCGAGCTCATTAACAGATTACAAAGCTTCTCATCTTTTGTGCCACTGCTGTGGGACGCGCTCCAAACACGTGGTGGCAGCCAAGCGGCACGAAGTCGTTCGTGATCCACGCTGTAAATGGAACACCTGCTCCGTTACCGCTGACCCCGGAGGACAGCGCGTAGCCAGACGGAAGTAACGAGGGGGGAAGGAATTGAGAACTCGCAAAAGTGCTTCTTCCTTGGACAGCCGGTTCACGACATCTGGCCGCGGCTTTAGGTCGATCCCCCGGCTGCAGTTCCGTTTCATACCTCAGCAGTTTCGGGATGGAGGCAGTAAATGCGTTAGGAACGCAACATTTTGCATAATGCACCTGCAGGGAGAGAATGGTTCCCACATCCACGTTTTACATGTTGCGTTCCATCGTGTGTGAAACGGCTGCAGCACTTAGCTGCATGGTTTCCTCTTGGCGGGGCTCACGTCTGTCATATTTACTGCATTCCTCCATATACAGCGAATTCAGCTTTTTCAGCATTTTGTCGAGGGATTTCCTGTATCCTTCATTTAAAACAACTACAAGCGGAGTGGTGATTTAATTAGTAACCATTGCAACTTCATATGCTTGTCCAGACTCCCTTCTCTGAATGTCTGGAACCACTTAACAATACTGCAGACAGACCACACATCCAAGACCTTGATACACAGGAAACAACATCGTCACCCACCTAAAGGTGACTTAAATTTGCCTTTTAAAGGACTTTAATTTTGTTGTTCTGTGTTTCTGAATGGAGAACACCAAACCTCTGTGACAGACTTGCTGTCAGCAGTCCAAAAAAAAAAAAAAAACTGCATTTTTGCATAGCTCAGCAAATAAAGTTGGCCATATGAATAACTGGAGGTCATACAACAGATTTTGTGTCAGGCTGTGGACAATTGAAACTGAAGTATAATCAATTTTTATGAGTATATTTTTCAATAGATCACATCCACTAACTTTCATGAGTTTCCCTGTCATGGAAATCTGAAAGCTCTAAGTAACCTTCACAAAGGAGACAACGCAGTTGTAGCAAGAAGCCTGGAGTTCATTTATATTATTGCAGCTGGACTGAGAGCAGGCACTTCAAATGTATATTAAGCACACTGGGGCTTCGGAGTTTCATTTTTATATCAAATAGTTTTATATTCCCTTAGATTCAATAGCTCATGAATCACATCTTAATTCCCTGCATGAATTCATAAAATATATACAGGTTCATACATAATTATGTACAAAATCAGCTTGGATACCTCAGGATCTAGAACTAACAACATACTAATGAAAAGTTCAACAGTTATTCCATAATGTACAGCCAGAAATATATTAAGAGGCAGTCAGGTAAGAAACACCAACTCTGAGTTCACTGATGTGTCACGCAAACGTGGGGTCATTATTCGGTCATGTCTCATAAAGCACGCACCCCTTTCGACTTTTTAAACTGAGCAATTTCATCTTACACTAAGAGGAACTTCAAGAAATGAGTACGAAACTAAAAATACACTTTTCTTGTAATATGTAAGCAGCTGTTCCTGGAAATGGGTGCTGATACAGAAGGCATTCATCATCCTTCATCGCTGTGGCAGATGAACTCGAAGTTTGCAGCTCTGACGGGCTCTCACATCAGCATCCCAAACACCAGCAATTCCGCTACTTTCTGAACCACAGACGCCACGCAAACAATTTATTCATGAGGTGGCGGCGGCAGACGTGTCTTGCCATCCATCTGGACGGCTCTTTCACTCCCAGTGATAGATGACACCTATCCGAAACGGAACGCCTAATTATTTTGCATTAATCAGATGCAACGGAGCACGCTGCCGCCCGCTCGTCTCCGTGGAAACGGTAAGAGTGATCCTTTGAGCCGGCCGTGTGCGCGCGCGTCATAAAGGTTGGGAAAACAGGAGCCCCGAGCGATGGATAGGGCACTCACTCTGCCAGCTCTTCCAGGCTGCGGTACACATCGTCCTCATTTAGTGTGGTGTCCTCCGATGGGAAGGGCCTGCAGTGGAACACAGAACATAGCGGTGAGATTTCTAGAGCCCACGACATTCCAGAAACCTTGGCTGATTCTTTGATTTGGGAAACACAGTCAAAAGCAATCTAAGAAACATACTATAAAGCTCTCAATCATTCATCTGGGTTAGGGTCACGCACGGGCCTAGGGAGAAGTCAAGCATTCAAAACAAGGCTGGGGTTCACTGGATGGAGTCCATCACAGGGCCCACAAAAGGAAATAAACATATGGGCAATTTGGAGACACAAACTGTTTTTAGATTGCGGGGGGAAACCTACACGACTTGGAGAGCAAGCAAACCACACACACACCTGATATGGGATTTTAACCACTACCCAATAAGTAAGGCAACAGTGTAACTAACGAAGCCAGAATGACACCCAGCTAAGATGGCCCAACAGATACTTGTATTCACGAGCACGTGCCGTAGTTGTGGGTCATAATGTAATTGATAATCCCCAACCCCAAATCACCATCGCTCAACAACTGACAAAACATGATGGCTTTTCATATTTTTTCCTTTTTTCCAGAAAAGACCAAGCTGTTTATAAAAAAAAAAATTTAATTTCAGGGATAAGCCCATGGTGTCTGTTTCCAGATTATGAGCTCCATACCAACCTGGTTAGGCTAATCCGTGTATCCACAAGACAGAAGCCCAGAATCAGTGTTTTTAACGAGTCTGTTCTCAGTTAATTTCAATCTATTCATCACCGAGTTATTTCAGAGAAGGCGGCGACCAGTGACATGAAATCGAAAGAATTGATTTGATTAAGCAATAACCAGAGAAACGCTCCATATCTAGCCAGGGACATATCTGCTGTGTTATTATAAAAATAAATACCAATCATTTATCACTGATCTAGAACAAACACCCGAACGACTGCAGAGGACATCAATATCACTGTCAAATTCTCCAGCTGGAACACATCATGTTTGACAACAAGTGATGCTCCAACTAAAGCCTCACCCATTTCTGTGTAACTGTATTGAGCAAACGGGTAATAACAGGAGTACATTCTCTAATTCCACAGTCACTCCAGAGAGATGTTCTCCTCTACATAAAGAACACCTTCCTCATAACACAGACAAGGTAGCCCAGTGGACCATACTTTGAGTCAGTATACACTGCCTGAGTTTTTCCACTGGGGGGGGGTTTCATTTTAACTGAAATGCCTTACGTGAATTAGTCAAACTTAAAAAGTGATGAAAGCACGTGATTGGATGACAGGTTATGAATGGTCTTCGAAATAGCAGATAGGTTGTCAGGCAATACGAAAGTAGCCCGTTGACGTTGCCATGTCGCTACGCGGCACGTCTCAAGTGAACTTTCCAGTGGGTCAAAGCAGTAGCGATAAGCTACCAAACCAAAATGCGGCCAACATCACCATCACGATGCTGACCGCAAAAGATTCACCTGCCGCTGAGGAGGGACCTAGTCTCGGTAGCCAATGAAAGATCAGCAGGAAGAAGCTCACTGATTTGTAGTTTGTGTGACTTGTGTGCAGGGCGGCACAACAAGAAAGCGACCACACCTGACGTGAGAAGAGAGCTACCAATGAGAAGGCACCATTCAGGGGGGCGTAAAGAACCGGGCGGAAGTAAGGAATCTCGCAGCACGATCTGCACTTGTGCCAAATGTGAATGTGGGCACCGATAGCTTGTAACACTGCCGTCGGTATCAGGTCAACCACTGCCTGCTCAGCTGTCCCCAGATACCTCCAAAAACTGTGCCAGATCAGACCCTCTGGATGAACAACCTGAAGGTTCCCCACAGTGAATGTGCATTCCAGGGAGGGTGGGTCTCCTCCTTGTCTACCTGAGTGGGCTGTCTTGGGGCAAAGCCGCACACCTGGACCTCTGCAGCAACTAAAGTCTGTGGATTTAGGGTGTGGGCAGACAAGCAGATGTCATCCACCAGAAAGGAAAGAAAAAAAAGTACAGACACCCACACATGCTGAGAACTGGAGCTTCCAAGCAATGTATGTATTTGCTCAATAAATCCTGAGTACGGAGAGTATTTAAACAGAGTGGGGGGGGGGGGTGTTCAGGAAGGACACAGAAAGTGCAGAATAAAATTGAAAGACCTAAGAAAGGAAGAAAATAAAACCGCTTGGATATGAAGGACCACATATCGAGATAGAACATAGTCTCGACCTGACCAAACTACCAGCATATATGTTAATGCCTGATCAATGGGAGAAGATCTGCCCGATGTTTCGTTCACGTTTCGCTTTCCTTAATTGGGTCTCCCTAATTGCTCTAGCGCATGCCTTTGTGTTAGCCACTAATCAGCATACCGAGACCTCAGATGCTGGAACGATGCCCCCCCCACCAGCCCATCAGGAAAAAGCTTGCTTGTTGCTCCGCGTTCCTGATGTAATTACACAGAAATCTGAAACCCATTTTTTCCTCCAATACGCCTTTCATGCGGCAAGCTAATGAGAATGGCAGCTGCCGTGAGAATGGCCCCATGAACGTAGACACGGACGTATTTGCGCAGAGGTAGATGGGCTGGCGACAGGAAGCTCCGCTGTCGAGAAGCTCAACCGGGAACCTCACATCCTGTGTGATTTCGGGCGGTGAACCCAAGGTAGCCCAAAGCATACGAACGCATTTGCAGACGTACAAGCAGGTAAAGCTAAACACTGTATAGTGTATGTTCAGAGCGTGTGCCAAGCAAATGGATGTTGCCTAATTAACATCTAAGCAGCCTCCAAGAATAAGTCTCGCAAGCAGAAGAGACAGGTGTTAAAATATGACAGACCTGCAAATTAGTCATGGGAGACATAAGGCATCAGAACCCAGGATAAGCCTACCATGTGCTGTCAATCGTCTCCCATCTTAACTCGTGGGACACTTCGTATTAATTCCCACCTGGGTTAGACCAGGCAGTAATTGGCTATACGAAGCCCTTAACCTGACCTGCACTATGGTGAAAGTTCCTGCCTGGTGTCAGGACCTCTAAAGTAATATCACTTTTCAACAGCTGACCGAAATATCCATCTGTTGATGCTGAACTACTAATGGGTAACGTGCAGAGCAGCCGTTGGGGCAGTTGGATCATGACCAACAAGTGATGCAGCCTCGAGGTCCTGAAAGCACCCAGAGATTGTACTTCACAACGCAAAGGCGTCTAATTTGCATCCAGTAATTGACCCAGGTATGTTAATAGCCAGAGGGAAAAAAAGTATTCCATTTGAAAGTCTCCACGAAGTGACGACGTGGCACTCACTGAGGTTGACTCCACATTGCGGACTTTGGGCAAAGTTCTCAGCCTGCTCAATGCAGGCCCACTTCTCCAAAGACAGCTCATCAAAACACATCCAGTAATGAGGGTTATAAGGACAGCAGACTGGGGGAAAGTGTCTGTTTTCGACTGTTGCAGCTGGAGCCAGCTCAGCAACCCAACAGGAAGAGCCGAGTCCACATCACTGGCGTTCGCTTCACTGTGGTGACTCCTCTGTCTGGCTGATGCCGGGTGTTACCGAACATCTCAGCTTACTTGTGCCGTCTGCATTGCGTCATGGCCCATGAACACAATCACATTTCTATTAATCACCGAGTCGAGCAGGATGCTTAAACGAACAACACAGATGACAGACTGAAGGGCCATGTCTAACTGGACTGCTGTTTACATGCGACTGTAAACACCGCAGGATGCGGCTCTCAGTAATCGCGACTTAACTCATCTGAAAGCAGGGAGACCGATCAACCCTGGAAACGCCAACCACCCACCTCCCCCCACCCATGTCCACCCACACTCTTCTGCTGTGGCCTCAAAAGTGGAGTACCGTTGCGTCAGGGCACAAGAAACACCGAACGCATCTGATTTCAGTCCCAGCAAAATGCGCCAGCGAAGTATCTGGCAGAAAAGATGATGCGGTCTCTCCCACATTTAACAACCCCTGTTTCTGTGGAATAAACAAAACAGCCGTAGGTCTGAGACTGGAACAGGAAGCTAAATGAAGCGGTTAGGTGGTTACCGTGGTTACCGTGGTGGCAGGAGCTTTGACGGCCATGTGCAGCAACCAACAATTTCCTTCGAAGTTCTACCTTATTTCATCAACTCTGTCTATTTACAAAACTTTATGAGGGGGTAGCATTTCGGCCAGTCCTGTACTAAAGAACCACGATGTCTCGGTGTTCTCGAACAGCGGTGTTAAACCGTAGATCTTGGGGATCCAACTGGATCCTGGAGTCTCATGTGGATCTTGAAAGCCATCAGGTTGTAAAAGCCACCATCACCGACAAAAAGTATATATTTTAATCACATCTTATACAAAACTGACAAACCTCACATGGAAAGTTCACCCTATACGTTCTCAGATTTGCACGTGTACAGATCAATATCAACAGCGTGCAGGGGTATCATACAAGAGTCATTTTTGCAACTCGGTTTCGATCCACAGGCGTCATCCTCGCTTCTCATGGGGGCTCTGTGAATTAGGTGTCTTTTTTTAGGGTAACAATACATTTTTGGCGGGACAATGTCAACGTACAGACGAAAGGGTCCTGAAGATGCTCAGTCATACTGATTTGAATCCAAGGATTTAAAAAAAAAAAAAAAAACACACGGTAAAATACCACCGTTCTAGAAGAGGCAGAACTGGTTGCTAAGCGATGACATCTATAAATAAAAAAAGTCACAACTTCATTAGTGCTCTGTAACTCCTGCTAGGTGTTTGTTTTGGGCATGGGGTGGGCATGCGGTGAAACCTTTTTTTATTCAAAATACAAGAACATTTTTAGTAGCCTCTGGTAACAAAATGATTAATGGAACACAAAAGAAAAAGGATGAGATCTAGAAATGCTGCCAGGGGCTCCCGGCAGAGGTGGGCGCCAAGCGGTCGGATAGACAAAATGGGTCTGATGGCACGGCGTAGCCCAGGGCGATGCTCACGGCGACGGCGTGAAGGCCTCACAGATGCCAACCAGGGAATGGGGTGGTTCTACTTCAGCGCTGGCAGCGGCTGGATGGATGTGTGGGGCAGGGTTATGCGGGACCTCCATGTGCAGGTGTCAGACCAGCCCAGGGGGCTGGAGAAGATTCTTTTCCCCAGCTACAGCTTGTTTGTGACTGCGTGTGCGTGCACGTGTGCGTGTCCGCTCGCAATCCTACGTGCTGGGTGAGCGGTGACACAGTAACGCCTCGCTGCACTAGAGCCAAGTTGCAACATGGCACGCCGTCTAGATGCCTTGGGGGCGAAAAGGCAGACGTAGAGATGGGGGGGGGGGCATTTCTCACCACGTCTGTGGAACTACAAGCTGAAAGAAAAGGGTGGCCAAAGTTTTTTTAAACCCCAAATCGATGCCAAACCGCCGAGAGACAGACACCCTCCCCGGTGGGACGTGGGCTTGGAAAGGCTGACTGGACCCGCCTGAGTCACTGCTTTGAAGGTGTTGAGCAGGCAGGAACATCAATGACCCCCAGATCTTTTGACAACCATGACGCATCGCGGCAGGAGATTAAACGACGTGATCATAGCACGTCTTTAATCAATGACACACAGCAAGGGCCACTCGAGAGGGAAAACATCTGCATGAGCGTTCAGCACGTCCATGCAGAGCAGTTCGTTATCTCTAAGAGCCAGATCTCCCCAGCACTTTATCAATTTCTATATTGCTATATTCATTTTGATGATTCTCATTCTTACTCATGTAAAGCTGAGCTCTGTCTCTGGCAGCGATAAAAACCACAGCGCTTCTCTCTTACTGCTCATCAGGGAGGTGTGTAGTTCCGTCAGAGCCCGTCGCCAGAAGGTTGCTGGTTCGAATTCCACAGCTGGCAAAAGTACACATATCACTTTTAGAATCTTGAGTGAGGCCCTTAACCCCAAAACTGCTCCAGCTGCAGCGACAAAATAAATGACTGACCCTGCGCTCTGACCACAAGCTACACTCTCCACCGTATGTGTGTCTCACTCTCTTAGGAGGATCAAGACCGGTACGGGTATAGAGTGAAATGGAAAATGGCCTGTAACGATAGACCAAACCCAGGATTAGACAGCAGCAAACAGGCAGTGACACACGGTACGCCTTTTGGAGACCCCATTATTTAGAGGGAAACCGTCTTTGACATAGAGAACCTGACAGCATGCTTGTTCCCACTTGCTCTGCGAGCTGTCACCCTTGTGAGTGTGGTTGAACAAATGGACAGAGATATACAACTCCCTCCCACGTCAGTGTCGGTAGGGCCATCTAATCCACAGACAGTGGCAGGAAGATCCCGCGGGGGTGGGCACATACCTGATCCCTTTAATCTGCGCGATGCTGTGATGGGAGATTCTGGACAGGGCGGAAATAACCTGGAACAGAACAGAGATGGGTCCATGAGCGGTGAATAGAACAAAAGATGCACAACCTTGCTAGAGAGAGCATTTTAGGGTGCACAGGAGAGCAAATATAGGAACCAGAGCTGAAGATGACCTGTCTGAGTGGAAGAGTGGAGTTACCAGGCAGCCTGACAGGTGAAAACTCCAAGGGGTGCCGAGTTAATGAGGGTGTTTGTGGACACCAAGCTTTAAAAGGGACCCCATGCCGTCACTGATGGCCCAGCTCGTCGCAGATCTGCCCGGTCGCATTTGCGTCGCAATTACAAGGTTAAATGCATGTGGTATTTACACCGATTCAATTCCGCGCCGAGTCACGTGTGAGTGGACTGTCAAGTTGCTCTGGGGGGGAGCTTGGCATGATCAAAGCAGAGGAGCTGCAAAGCTCTGGAGCACGGCCCATTTCACTTCCCATCGTGCTTAGGGGCACAGGGCTCATCGTGAGCCGCCTACGGCAGCATGTTACCGTCGCGGATAAAATTCCCTTTTCCAAGTCAAGTGGAGTGGATAGACCCCATCTCTCCTCCCACTTGGCAAGCCTTTGGAACAGACATCCACCGGACACCCGCCATCCTCACTGTACAGACAAGATCTCAGCTACTTTATGGCATCCTGCTAATTGCTGTGACTAATCAGCAGTGCACTAACATACACAACAGGTACAAGCACAGGAATGGTCCTTATCATAGACGATTAATCTACACATTTACATTCCGTTCTCAATTCATTGACTCAATTACACATTTTTTTTTTTCCATATCTTGCATGTAAAACGTGACTGCTCTTCCCTAGACAAGATGGCCTGCAGAACAATGTGATAGGGTTTAATAATGATGAATGGGCATTTTATATTGCGGAGGGTGGGGTGGAGATGGGTAAGAGCAGTAGGGAGGGGGAATTTTGGTATGGAGAGAAGATGAGAAGAGAAAGGAGAAGAGTTAAGGAACTGAAGAGACTTCAGCTGGTTTGAGGGATTTGGGTATTCGGTTTTCAGGTCATGAGATTGGTAAGTACAAGGAGAAAGTACAAAAGACCTGGATTTTTTTTTTTTGAACAAGAGCTGGGTAACGATGCTGTTCGTCCTATCATTTCCCTTGCACAGGTGGCTCACATGCGTCTGTGCTTGGCGCATGTGGCCTCATACCCAGGCAGCAATCAGCTGCTTCTGCCCACCTCTGCATTATGTTATCACTGTATCCAAATGATGACCATAATAAAATTCATCTGGTGCTGCGCAAGTCGCAACGTGACCCCCACGCTTGCAGGCGGAAAGGTCAGCCGTCACGTTTTCGTACCTGAATAAACTGGTTTTACTCATTTGGCACGCTGACCTCCAAAATAGGCCTTGTCATTCTTGCCCCAAACAAGCAGCAGTGGGGCTGAAGCCAATCCCTGAGTCATGGAGCTCCACAGTCCATCAGCTTCTCAAGCTCTAAATGGTGGTGATTCAAGCGGTTCCCCCCCCCCCCCCCCACGTTTTTAATGAGCTCTCACACATGAGCGCACCACGTACCCAGTGGACCCACGCGATCCATGTCTCGGAAACAGACTGCCACCAAGCATTTAAGATGTCCGTTCGATGGTCACAGCACAGGTGCTGGGAGGCCACGGCAGATGGCCGAGGGAAACGCTATGCTCAGCTTCATCAATAATGAATCCCCCACCCCCCAATCACACAGCGGCCCCAGGAGAGTGGAGACCGACTACTAGAAAGTTGCACACTTCACTACCCCCCGGGAAGCCTGTTGCCAATCCTCCGTTCACAACAGGCCCAAAATCCAGCACCAATCGCCCATATGGACGACGAGAAGTGAAGACGGGAGAGTTTGCTGAGGAATTTCAGATGGTGGCAGTCCTCTGCTTTCAGTGCATCCCGTCCCATGAAGTCCAAGAAATGGCAGAGGCGATTCCTGGCAGGCAGACTTTAGCGGTGATAAATCTCAGCCTGGTGCCGCTGGCTTTGGGCCAGAGATCAACACGGCCCATTACAGGAGATCTGTCTGGCGGTTCTGTTCAACATCCCTTGAGGAGAGTCTCACTTTCGCCTTCTACAAGCTCCCACTAACTGCAAATCAAGACGTCTGGCAGAAACGGCAGTGTAAGAAGTTGTGCACATTCCTCTTTATAATAGTCATTAGGTTGTTTTACATGCTCTCATCAATGACAACCACACACTCGCAGGGTGTCACGCAAGGTTAAACCCCGAAGTGGTTGGCATTCATCTCCACTCCAACGGCACCCTTGTCTCTCTGTAAATCTAACAGGGAAAACGTTTCCGTCATTACAGGCTGAAATTTGGTTACCAAAACCCCCTGCTGAGTGGCTGCTCCTCCTCATCTGCCGGCGGTGGGCTTCAGCTCAGTGACGTCCTCGTTGCGTTTCCAAATTCAGGGTGACAAGTATCGTCATTCGCCGCTATAACTCTGCATTGCTTTGATCGAAACAGGTGCAGTTTTAACGCGTATTCGTGCGGGGAGGATTTGTTTCGCTGTTTTCTGGAACGTTCCATTTGAGTTCCTTGCTTCAGATCAGCAGAGCAGAACTCTTTCCAGAACCCAAGGCCACAGTATCACCTACAGCCCGTGGGTAAACCAAACACTCCATAAATCAAATGCAGGGAAGGCTAGCTTCCTTGTAGCAATATGACACTAGAGCAGACTTGGGGAGGGGATGTGAAAAATGAGGTACATACACGCCGCTTTGCCGTTCAGGAAAATTCCCCTCCAGCACTCAGCTGCCTGAGATACCTCCGTGTTGGTTGCTTGCTTTTCTGCTGTTCGTTCCCGATCTGAGGATTATGATGTATGACACGAGTGTCTATATGAAACAGCCACAGAAAGGAACCCAATACGTGTGCATCACCCACCAGCAACATCGAGTACTATGTACAACTCTGTGGTTATTCTGAGGACACAATACAGGTCTTTGCAGATAAAAGGCTTTCATTTTAGCAGAGACCCAGGTGCCCCCTTGGGGCAGCAGGGATTAAGTAATCCCATTTCTGAATAATCTCCCTTCAGAAATCACCAAGCGGAAACACACGAAATGATTTGCGTGACGCTTCACCTCAGCTGGCAAACATTCGCTCGTGGTCCCAACTGAGCTATCAGACTGGGAAGCCACACCAGTGGGTGCGATTGTCTCAGGATCTCCATCAACTAGACGAGCCCTAGAATCCCACTGAAGGTACATCAATGCAGCCAGTATGGAAACCAAAAGATTCATTAATGCATCTTTGCAACCCAAAATACATCTCCTCTTATCCCCTAAGCAGACTGCGGCATCATAGATGGACATCCCAGTGATATACAGCGTGAAAATTCTGAGTACAAAAAGCCAGGAGATGAGAGGAAAGATGACAAACTCACTTCTTTGGTAGTTAGTGGTTTTAAAGGGGGGGCTGCTCCAGCACTCCAGGCTTACGCAAAGTAACAGACGCGCAGAAGGCGTAAGTGTTTGTGCGCATTGACAGCTCAGGTAAGGTGAGACATTCACCTTAGCCCTGTTTGTACACACCTTCTGAACATCGTTTGAGAGCCACGCAGCTACTGGGGCTTAGAATTAGGGAGCATTCATCTAAGGCGATGCGCAAAGGTGCTGAAAACATGTAATCTGCATCCTTGGACTTCCAGACTTGTATCAAGAATCGATATTTTCTTCTCTTGGACTCGGTTCAACGCAACAAAAATCACTCTCAAACAATACAAAAAATCTCACCAAACCATTCAGTTTTGAGGGCTTCAAATGATTCCCAATACATTTTATTAAAGAGCAAATTTCATTACACACCTTAATCTCCAAATAACCATGAAAACAGCATGTCCTCTAGTCCTGTACACTCTTTCCCTTCCGTAAAGCACTGCACCAATTGGAATTGCTAGCTTCTCAGATACTGACGAGACTCTCCTTCCCCCTCGAAGCACAGTTAAAGCTTTCACTAGAGGGCGCTGCTCGCTCACGTCCGCAAACTACACAAAGACTAGCTACTTTGCAAAGAGCCATCATCTCAGTGTGGAAGATTCCACTGGCCTTCGCTTCTCATAAAGACAGTGTAATAATGAGCCTTTTTCAGCAAGGGGGAAATTAGCGAGATTAAGACGGAATAACTAACGAGACTGTAATGCTACTCTGATGAAACACCCACGAGAGAAGCAACTGCGTTGCTCCCATGACTACGGCAGAAAGCGTTTTATTAAACCAAGAATGGAAAAGCTTCCTTCTATGGAGCATTCGGATTATTTTTAGATTATTCTGAGATTATGTGGCGCGACAGGATAGAAAACTAGAGACGGGGTGAAAGATATTGTAACACAAGAGCTGACCTAACACAGCCACACAAAGACGGTGAGAAGTGATTCATACACTCAGGGTGTTAACAGTTCCCGCCAGCAGACAGAGGCTGGGGGTGTATCCAAGACAGGAGAGGGGTGTCGGGGGTTAGTGTGTCTAGTGGTGCAGCATTCGGCTCACGGTTCAGGTCACAAACCACCTGTACCTAAAATGTAAACAAATGAAGATGAAATGTAAGAAGGGTCATTCGGGGGGGGGGGGGGGGGGGGGGCTCCGTAAAAAAAAGGAGGGGGGAAAAACAACAGTTTTGGGGGAACCCCAACAGATGTCGAGAGGGGGGTGAAAAAACACGCAACACAACCAAACATTGTTGGGGAAAATC
>JAACJT020000095.1:2972647-3014481 GCA_009936485.2 Gymnarchus niloticus | reverse complement strand
AGTGGGGGCTCATATATAAAGAAAATCAAAGTCAACCTTTAGCGGTTGCAGTAGGACCAAGCCTACTTAATTAGAGCCAATAGTGGGATGGGGGGGCTCATTCTGTCACATCCACTTGGGACACTCGACCAAACAGCTGTCTGTGCTGTGTACCCCCCAGGCCCTCCTGTTGCTGGGCCAGACATCGAGTGATTTCTATGACCCGTCGTGCTTAAACAACCTGCGCCTCTCTGGCTGGGAAACCGAGGCGACCGTTTCAGTGTGACCTGGGGGCAGGCGGCGGTAATAGAAACGTAACCTCAGGAGAAACAGAAATACACCGCAATGGAAAACAATTAATAGGAAGGAGGGGTGGGGTACGGCGGCTCAGCGATTAGCATTGTTGCCTTATACCTCCAGGGTTAGGGTCTGTATACGAGATGAATGCATGTCGTGCTGTGTGGGTTTCCTCCTGCAGCGTAATGACATGCATTTAGGTGGACTGGTGTCTCTAAACTGCCTACAGAATGAGTGTGTATATATACCCTGTAATGGACTGGCACACCAGCCTTGAACCTGATGCTGCCTGGGATAGGCTCTAGGCCCCAGGCCCCTCCCTCAACCCTGACAAGCGATTAAAAGATGGATGGGTAGCTAATTAATTCAACATTATATAATATTGTACCTTTTTACTTTTACACTAAACATAAATCTAAATCGTAAATCTAGCCATTAAAATAAGACATAGCTTTTTAGTCAGCTTTCATTGATTCCCCCCCATCGTTTGAAACCAAGTGCTCGTAATCATGAAAGTTTGCTTCGGGCAGATCTGGCCGTGGAGACAGGTGCGCCAGCTCCATTCCGAACAGCCCCTTCGCCAAGCGACGGAGCCCGAGCTGCATGACCAAGTGGAAATGAGGGAACTGCGGGGAATCTCTCCAGACAACTTCATAAATATAGCGCACAAAGACTGAGGGGTTCTTGAGGAGGAAAATTCATCCAGACATTGACTGTCTGAGGGTTTAAAAAAAAAAAAAAAAAAAAAACACCCAACTACACACTTGGACACTTGACCTTGCCTGCCCTAAAAAGTTCTGAACTTTAGCTCCTCTTGGTGTAAGCAGTCACATGAAAAGCTCAGAATTGCTCTTCTATCTTTGCCCCCAAGCATGTATGATAAAGCAGACAGCCTCTTGGGTCCCAAAATGGTGAGTGCGCCACCCTCAGCTCACTTCAGTTTGACGTTAGACAAAAATCCTCCGCCGTCGCTCATTGGTGAGGTGGTGCGTGCTCCAACGGCATCCAGTGCCATCGGTTCGTTAGCATGCCTCGAGATGCAGGCAAAAGTGTTCCACTGCACTGCGTCTTCACATATCCCGAGGCTGCCCACCACACCGCTTCCTCGACAAGCGGGGGGAGGCATCACGCTGAATGGTCAGTCGTGACGTGATGGGTTTCTCATTATCCCGCCCGACGTTTTCTTCCTGGCGGGCAGGCAGTGACCTCCCTTTCCCTTATGGAGTGACCGAAATAACACCGTGGCATACCGTACGAACATAAAAGCACCTGGCAGGGAAAGCCAATGAGCATCTGAGAGAAAGCACGTGCCTCAGAGATGCTTCAGGGCATCTTTATCAATCCAAACAGTCCGGGCTTTTGTTAAGTTGTGAGGAAGACTTGGCATTACAATGAAGATAAGTAAGGCTCATTTACACTCAATCATTTTTTAAAGTTCGCTAAGGAAAAGCAGCTTAAAGATAAGAAAGCACCAAAAACCCATAAATTCTGCTCTGTGTGTGTGACGACGGGGAGGGTGGTTACCACATTTCCTGAGGCTCTAAATCTATCTGCGTTTCTTGGCCAGCACTAAATCTCCTGAGCATCAGGAAGATGCGGCACGGTTGTTATTCGACGTGAGCAGAGTTACGGCTCTTCTCCGTACTGCTCACACTAATCATTCTGCCTTTTAAAGGCCCTGGCTGGCAGCGCTGATTTACTTTATTAATCATGCTTCTCTCCCCCCCCCCCCCCAGCTCTAGCCTACTCTGTGTGTAATTCAATAAGTCCAGCTCTCTAAAATATCCCAATATGCTCTACTTAATTAGCGGTCCATAATTCTAGGTGATATGTATTCTCCCAAAGGGCAGACACAGACGCCAGAGGCTCTGACAGGCAGCTTATGCCTCCAATGAAGGACTGAGTCATTATGAGGAAACTTCCTTGTCAGACTAAGTCTCCTCCATAGACAGTAGCCTTCAGCCTGCAGCTGCGGTCCCAGAGGAGTATGGGAACGGAGGGGTTTCTGGAGTCAACAAGGTACAAGGACAAGGTCAGGGGTCACCATGAGAGCAATGCTAATGAAGTCGCTCACGTGACATTTCTGCAGACTGCCCTCACAAAAACAGTTGACATTCGCTTCCTTCCCAGCCAGCAATTTACAGTAAATCAAAATCCTGAAGCCGACACACATGCTGCGCGGTGTAAGGTGCGTGAAGAGCGGTCATGTGACTTATTAGGAAGCAACTCCTGTGAACTGATATTCAAAAGGTGCCAAATCAGGTCAGCCATACCATAGTGGTATGATTTGAAGGCTTGATACTTTAACATAGATATGAATGTCACTGCAAAGGTGGTAGCATTAATGATGACCAAATAAGCACAAATTAAACTACTAGACGTTTCATAGTCTGTCAATCATGACGAAGCAATAGATCAAAGTCTTTTGAAACAGAGTAAATGTAATTACCGATATATAAATACTACAAGTCATTTCTTTGAAAAGTCAGGAGTCCTCTCAGGATGTGCGTTGACCCTAAATGCAGGTGACTGATGTAGTCCGGCGGTGCCAACCCAGAACGCTGTCTACCTCGGAGCGACACGCCGAGCCTTAAATCATGGAAAGTCTGACATGCACAAGCTCGGGGGATGACACTCAGAGTGATGAGGTGAAGCGAAAGGCAGTCAAAGTGCTGCAATAAAGCAGCACAGCTCTGGCATCTAAACCCCCTCACCTCCCCCTAGCCCATCAGAGAACCCTGTCGCAGACCATGGTTCCTCCTGTCTGATCCATCCCAGCCACATTTAATAGGCTGGTTCCCGACTCGCCGTCTCCTCGGATGCCTTCCCCTTTGAAAAACAGCTCTGTAATAACGTCTGAGGAGCATCTGAGAATCGGCCCTTGGCGCTACTTGTGCTGCCAGGCCCCGCCCACCCAGACACTCCCGCGGCATCCCTGAGGTGGAACACGTGGAGAACGTCACGTCGTCACACTTCAAATGTCACGCCGAAAGCATTCCTTTGTCTGGGATGACTCACTTTTCCTTGAATGGCGTCTCAAGAAGTTTCATCACGGCTTCATCCATTTGAATTAGCACGGCCTATGGGCCACGCTGAGAACCTCTGAAGTGTGCTGCTGTCTGCTGCAAACTCTCTCTGATGGCATAAAGTCTCTTCACTCTTGCAGCTCTGCTCTGATCTCAGACTGTCTATGGATCACCCCCCCCCAATCAAAAGGACCACTGTCTGATATTAACGAAACCCACTCCCAGACACCAGCAATTCAGGCCTCAATTCTGGTTTGAACAGCAAACAAAATCAGTGAAAACAGGAGGGAAAAGGAACAATGCCCATGCAAACACTGACATAAAATAGACATGATGTATGCAAGAGATGTATACAAGACAGACATTCTCACAACTAATCATTTGTAAGAAAGATTGGAAAGATTACTGAAATTTGATCCAAATATATGCCATTCAACTGATTGATTTTAAGAATAACCAAAGACCCGGTGCCTGAAATATTTCCCTGATGCAATGGTAATAATGCACACTGTCCATCTATCCCACGTGAACAGCCCATTCTTTCAAGCCTCCGAACAGACACTGGCAATGAACCTAAGCTGCCCTTTAGGTCGTGTGAATCTGTTCCTGATGCTTAAACGTTAGGAAACGGCGAGGCAATTTCCTAAATGCCTCAGTCGGTAGTCGGCTGCGTCGGAGTGCTTAATTAACCAAAACGCACACTTGTAGCTATTGTTCCAGCAGTGGCTCGACCGCATGCTTTTCCCAGCGCTGTCGTTGACCTTCCTTTACCCAACACACCCCCCAAGCTTGTTGTCAATTTCAGGAAACTTGAGGGGTGGTGGAACAGGGTCAAGTGATCAGCAGGCGTTCCTGTACACGGTCATGTTGGGGGTCACGACAGCGGACAAGACTACACAACTTGACATAATGGCAAGAGACGTTGAGTCAAGTGCTGCGCTCGCCAACATAAAAAGCAGTCACATGACACAGGAGGCGGCTGTCGCAGCACCTTGATACCTTGATGTTGACAACCAACAAGGTTCAACTCATTCATCTCCTCTTCCTTGAGATGGCACCTTTTTGGTATAACCAAAACACAGGGGTGACTGACCTTCCGTATGAAATTCGGTGGACGGGTTAAACTACAGAAGCGATAGCACACACATTACAGACCAGCAACCTGGGTAAATTATTCTTTCCCCCCTGTGACAAAGTAGTCAGTGCAATTTTGTCTTTAAATCAAAAACCAGCATAAGAGAAAACTTGAATCTCATTCGGCAAAACTGCGTTTGGCACAGAGAGAACTTTAAAAGATCACGTGTGAGAACGGGATAGACGGTGTTCATATATCATTTGGCTTTTACCGTAACACTGACCTGCTGTACCTCCGTATTCCCAAGAATCAAACCTCGACATGCCATTATAAATATTGCTTGCTCCAGC
Organism: Gymnarchus niloticus; assembly: GCA_009936485.2. NCBI lineage: Eukaryota > Metazoa > Chordata > Actinopteri > Osteoglossiformes > Gymnarchidae > Gymnarchus > Gymnarchus niloticus. The sequence goes on along the minus strand of JAACJT020000095.1, from coordinate 3,009,754 downwards.
AGCACAAATCGTGAGAAATTCACACGTTCTCACACTTTACACGAGGGTACAGCAAACAATGTCTGTTCCGACAACGGTCTAAGCTGCATTTTGATAGCCATTTCCCGTCCAATTTGACAGGAGACAGCAGGCAACAATCTGTAATCAGAGAAGGATGTTTAGATCCCCTGCACTGTCAGTAGTTAGTGCCTGTGCATCAACACGCCTCAACATCATCATTACATCATAATGGTTGTTATCCTCGTCAACATCATTTACAGGGAGGAGAGGACAAAAGGGCTACCTCTGGATTTATGGGATGTTATCAAAGTAGTCAGTTCGCATTTAAGCCCCGGGCTTAACTGCTCGGATCTTGACGGTTTTGTTGCCACGGAAACAGAGGGTGGGCCATACAAAGGCGGTGGCTGAGAATCAAAGTCTCCTAGCTGGACCTGGTTACATCCAGGACGTGCAATCGGATGCACGAGCGCCCGTGCGACATCGAGTAAAGTACTTATCTGCGAGGTGCAGAGCACACAATATACTTTATTACAGGATGAATCCGTTTCAGTCGGTTAATTTATTCATGAGCACATTTTTCGCCTTTTACAATTTTTAAATGCTTCAGCTATTTTATTAAACCCGCTAGGCATTATTCTTTACTGCAGCTGATGACTTTGGATATAAGCAAGTATAAAAGTCAGTTATCTGTTTAAGGGCCTCCTGATGGAAATGGACCGTTTACATATATCCACTTCCAGCCACATGTATACATGCCTGAGCGTCTCCAATTCTCACTGTCTGTTACTTGGATAATAAAACCCTAAATCCCCCCACCCTGTACCGCCAAATTTCCCCAATTAAACTCAAGGCCTTCCATTCAGGGGAAATTGACCTCCCTGGTCAGACAAAGGGCTGCCTTTTCCAGCAGAATGTGTCGCAGAAATGGGCTTTGGGTGATAGAGAGATAAATCCCTGAGGTCAACATCACCTGGTGTGTGGGACACGGGGGGGGGGCAAACTGACCTTGCTGCCGTTCCCGAAGCCTTCATCCGGATACGAGGCTGACCACCACTTAAGAAGCTGAGTCATTCATCATGCTCCGGCACTCTGGGCAAACAGAGCAGGGGCTCGGGGCTGTGGCTGGACCCAGGAAGGCCCATTAAATATAAATGAAAAGCACGGCGAGTGGCCGTTCATGGGGGGTCATAAACCGTGGGTGTGAAAAGCGATGTGCCGTGGTCAAATTCAGGGATCGAATGCCTCTCAGGAGGCCTCTGGGCAAATTGGCTTTGGGTAATAGTTCCGACCTTCCTAAACCTTCTGTCATCATGCACCAAGGTGACAGTCCCCGCCATCGGAAACTCAGATCTTACCGTCCTCCCATTACCACCAAATCCCAGGGTGCCATATCTGAATGGGCAGCACTATCAGTGAAATTCCATAGCTAATAGCTCATTAGATTCGGAGGCAATCTTTTTTTAATCTTGAGAACTCGCAGGGAAACCAGCGAAAGTTTAGGGTACCACTTTATATACCGTTCTGAGTGCTGAAATGGCTAGTGAGCAGGGGCTCCCCCGGTGCATTTGCTGTGCCCGTCCCAAGGTTCACCTCGCAGTCACCTGCCGCACAGAGAGAGGGGGGAAACTCCAAAAACAGATCAGAGCTGGCCCCGTGCCATGAAGCGCAGTACGCTCATGAGTTCCGTCATTCGACGGATAAAGGTGTGCCGTACCGAGTTGGTTGGAAACGGCTGCATGGAAGAGGTGCCAACTCCCCGCTGGGCATTCACGGGCACACATCCCTGCAAGGCTCCCCCACAGGCTGAGAAAGGGTGGGGGCGGGGATGGATGTCGGACATGCTTAAAAAAAGTAGAACGCGAGGAAATCAGCTGGCTGTGACATAAAGTACCCCCCACCATGAAAGTTCACATCGGTTGACCGTCTCCCATCCATCGGCATTCCAGAGTTTCTCTGGATGAGTGATCGGCTGAAACTAATGGTGAGAAACTACACTATATCGAGAAGATCAGCCTTCAGGGCTGAAGTCAGAACATGCCTGGCACCTCAGAGGATAGTAAATATGGAATAGGTGTTATTCTTTGTGGAGCTGTTTACTGTCCTGGTTCTCCTACTGTAGCATCAGGCTTCTCAGAGACCTGGATGTTAAAAGTTGGCATGTTCTCAGAAGGGTTTGGGGGACGCTGGGCCTTCTCCACTCTGTTTGCCCAGATCGCATCTTGTGTGTACGGCGTCATGGGGTCCGACGCCGATTTGCATAAGCAGTCCCAAGCCACCGTTGTTTAAGACTCTGGCCAAATGGCCTGGGGGTGGATCGGGTCGGGGCTGGCTCTTTGTTTATGTAGCGGCAGTTGGAGCCACAGAGAGGGTGCGCATGGCATCCATGTCACCGCAGGATGGATCGGTGCCGGGGGTCAGACGGCAGATGGAGGGAAACGCCAGTTGACTCTCCTGTCTGGTTTTTCAAACAGTACCTGTAGCAGAACAAAGCTGGGACCTGCCACACTCAGCCAGACTCCCCCCAAAGAGAATACGGTTGATCACTACAGCACAAACGACACACAGTAACCTACGACGGCCATTTTTATAGCTCTGGCAGCCCTGTACGATCACCATGCGGCACCACTGCAATTTGAACCAAGTATCTTAACTGGACGATGCAGCAACAGGACCTCTCCTAGGGCTAGGACTGCTTTTATATCACAACCTCTGGGGCACCCAACATGTGCCGTTTCCCTGGTGCTCTACGAGGATGGGCAAGTGATAAGCATAACAGTATCTCGCAGCGATGCCATCTCTGGCTTCTGAATTGGGGACGTACTCTGGAACAGGTGCTCTGAATACCAAGCAGTTGGGAACGGCGATGGGTTTTGGTGGAAGCGCATGGTTATTATGGAAAGTTTAGAGCAATTCTGCATACTAAACTCCCATATCTACAGTTTCCTATTCTTCAGCCTCCATGCTGGGGGGGAGGGAGGGAAAATACACAATTCAGACAAACGCAGGAAGATAAACCATCTAACCGCTGTTACCATGGTAAACACATTACTGGTGCCGCATCTCGCAAATGCGGCTTCGGTCATAATGCGAACGCCGGCAGATAAAGAATGAGCCTTTCGCAGCTGACACCACAATCTGTGGTCAGCTGCCATTAATCTACAGCTGGAATGCAAGGGACCGGCGTCGTCCAACCAGCCTTGATGTCACTGTGAAATGAGATGCATTTTAGAGTCGAGGTCAAGACCATCAAGGCCTGCCACTTTTCTGCAAGGGAAAGGAAATGCTGCCATCTTCAGTACCGCTGACCCCTAGACTAAAAGCTGACCTCAGCAGCACGCTGTGTAAAATGGTGCGTACACGTTCTCTTCAAACCGTTCGTCAGGAGCTACTCGGTCAAGTGACTGTGGCAGTTATACACCACCTTGTCACTCGAGGCCTGGCCAAAAGTCTCACCTGAAGGCCGGCAGAGACCAACAGCTTGGTTCTTAACAACGAACTGTCTCCAGGCACGACCAGAGAAAGTGTTACAACCACAGTGGAGGAAGTTATGGGTTCTGGTATCATTGAGGGGAAAAGGACAGGGGCATCTTTAAACCCAAAACCATTGAAGACTGGTTAGAGTCTATTTGATGTACGACTCAAATGGCTCAACTTGACATGCACGTTAAAAGCAAAGAGGAATTTTATAAGCACCAAATGGCATCATTCTACAGTGACAGATTCACCTCTCCATCAGATTCAATAAACTTCAAGGAAGATCAGCTGACTAATCAACCGCATACATAAGCTCTGCTGCTCCTAAGGCCCGAGTCGTTCTTGGCAAAGGACTTTGTGGAAAAGGCACAAACTTGGCACCGCAGACTAATCAGTGTCAGGCGAATCTTGGGTTTAAGGGGCAGAGCCTGGTGGACGTACGACCGAATGAGGCGCAGCTTATTGCATATAAACGACGGGACTTACCAAGTTAACTAGACAGGAAATGGACCTGCCACTTTAATACGTTTCTGTTGTCCGGCTAATACTGTGGAGCAGTGTGTTTTACAGTATGAAGAAAGACGAGAGGATTTTTTTTTTTTTTTAATAACTGCCGAAGTACAAATATTTCCAACAAATTCAATTGCCTGGATCCCACACATTTTGGGTCGTATTCCTTCTGGCTGAAGAAAGGATATTTCTTCATAAACGTATCCTTTTACTGATCTCAACAGACTTTGCGTTCTCGTGTTTTCTTCAGCCTGGCTTAAATAGCTTCTGGAGATGGTTTAACTGAATGAATCATTGCTCTACATTATCTCAGGCTTAACTGCAATGTTCCCATGCAGAAAACGACTTTGCCACTATTGCAATGATGACGGAAGTTATATTTCTGCATTCTGTTTACATACATTTCTCATTAACGGGAATTAAGCGTAGAGCAGACGTTCCTGGTGAGCAGCAGTAGGAATACGGCAATAAGGGTGTCTGTTACGACGTTGGTACGCACATGCATTACAGAATCATACGCGTGTTACAAAATCAGCCTTGATTTATCAAAGATACCATCAACTGTGCATGGATTTTCGGTAAAATCTGGCACGCTGACCTCCAAAACTGGAACAGTAGTAATCTTTGAACATAACCAAAGCAAAATTCCAGGAACAGAAATTGCTTAGAAATGGAAAAATAAATTTACTCCAAATACAATTTATGAGACGACCTAAATTCGGTGGCTTGTTCACAAGCTTCAAACTTGGATCTTACCATAATCCGGGGCTAAATCCGAGCACGGTACAGTCGTGCAGCTAGCTTCACGTGAAAACACAAGTGGTTACATGCCAAGGCCCAATACCACGGTATGATTAAACACAGAAGTGGACTCTTTACAACTACCAAAGGCTATTTATGGCACATGTACTCTTCACACTGTGTGCCATGAGTCTCCAAACATTTGCATCGCATATGACAAAAAGGCTATGGAGACAAAGGAGTCCATCTTTGCTCCAGTACCAAAGCAAACAATATGAAGGTCAATGATCCACCCGTTCAATGGCTTAGGTTCTGTATTTTAATTAGCGGTGGCCTCGGCTGATCAGATTTGGTTAATTTGATTGGTGGCAGATAACTTGATTAGCTGAGCTGTGGCTTCAGCATTACCTTACTGCTGGAGGTGAGTAGGCAAGTAAAGATTTAGCTGTCAATGAGCATTTTTTTTCCGACTTGAGGAGAACGTAGGCTCACAAAGTCCTGCACCTATCAGAACAGAGAAAGGCCAATAAAAGGGAACCTGTACCGATGCAAGAGACACCCGTGTTCAGAATGTGTCAGTGAAGCACTCAGTCATCTCAGTGAGACGCCATGTAGTCGTGTCCCTACGCTCCACGCCGGTTTTGCCGCAGGACTGTCGACTAAAAACAAACAAGAGATGGCAGGGGACGAAGTCGTTAATGCTGAAAGAACAAATTCCAGGGCTTCAAAAAAGGCGGAGCCTTGCCTCCCTGGGGTGTCAGTGCGGTGACCTCATTCTGTGAGCAAGACTGACCGGCTGACACCAAATGACAGATTCTATGGCCCCGTCTGCTAATGTCACATCACAACCAACGCTCATGGCGCTTCTCAACTCTGCATAACTCTGGGTCTAGTGCGTGACCTCACAAACCCCTGGACCATTGCTGTGGCTTCCAGATCGCTTACAGCCGTCATTGGGGGGGGCATTACATGCTGCTTAACACCTCCAACCAGAATCTGCTTCACTTTGCCCTTCCTCTCTGTTACTGTGAAATTCCATGCCTGAGGCAAGGCGCTTAAATCTGATTTCAAAGTAATAACAGGAAGTGCTGTTGTAGTTTTATCCATGGATTTCCATGTACCCAAGTGTGCGCGTCTAAATATTTACCCCATATAAACAGAACAGGCACAATTAAACCGGTGCAGATCGGAATCCTGAGCCCACCAGAGGCGAAGTAATTTCTCACTGCAAAATCAAGACAGGAAGGCCTGAGAGTTAATGAGACTCTCCATTAAAGGGGGAAGCAGAATGAAGGGGAGGGCAGAGTGACTACGGCAACGGCATCATCGCCGTATCTATGCTGAAACGCCAGCACCTGAGAGGCTGGTCGAAGAGGACCGCGCCACTGTTGTGTGCAACAATGAAGAGCATGGGCGTGTGTGGAAGTGGCAGCAACCGACCCACCTCCAAGCCTGTGGTTTCACTGATAAAGCCGTCACTTGGGTCGACAGTACAGGACTTCGGGACAACCGCCTTGGAAACAGAAGGTTGTTGTGGGACATGTTCACTGACTCCAACAGGCAGGGTTACGATATGGGATACCGTTAGACAGACATCAAAATCGAAGCACGGATTCCCAATAAATAACCAGACTGAGATGCACGTTCACCCCCTCACGGCTCATCCAAAAAGACACAGGGAAAGCTACGGGGGGGGATTTTGACAACGCTTTCGTGTGACGTCCTTGCCTACATGATCCAAACACAAAAAGCAAATCGAACTGGATGGTCTGCGACCAGCAGGTCAGCCAAAGCCTAATAAGTTATTTGCCGCACTATCCTTCTCTGAACTGATATCCCATTCATCTTCCTAAAGTGTTTACCCAGTAGAGTGTCATAGTGATCCAGCAGCCTGTCCCAGAAAACGTGGGGCACAAGGGAGGGGACACCATGCACGTCTCCAGTCCTTCGTAGGGCAGACATGAAGAGCAGGCAGGAGACTCAGATCCACATAAGTGCGTCTTTGGACTACGAGAGGAAACAAATACAGGAAGAAACTAAAATCCACACGTGCACAGGACAAGGATCAAACCTTGAACCCTGGAGGCATGAAGACAAGCCCTACAATATCACTGACCAGTCTCCTTTCCTTTTCTGCTTTACTTTTAATTTCCTCAATGACAAAAAGGAGTTGTTAGAAATTACACTGAAATTAATAACACTCTGGGAAGGGAAAAAAACGATTAGAGAGACTAATTAGAAAAATTTTAGCTTAACAGAGCCAAGTCATTAATTTAGTTTAGCAGAACATTAGTTGATACAGCATCCCCTGAAGAAGCGTTAATCTAACATTAGTACAACGCACAGTTCATAAAATGTAGACGGCTCAACAAATTCAATGTCTCAACTCTGTTTTCCCACAGAGCGAGATAACTAAAGCAGGTTCTGGGGGAGTGAAGTAAGTTTGCATTACCATTTGCAATTTATTTTTAACAAGGCAGGATGAGCTAAAAGTTTTATTTCATTAAGGCAGCACTTTACCTTCCTAAGTGCACGCGCGGGGGGGGGGATCTGGTGGAAAAGCACATGAATGAGGAAATTCAAATACAAAGTGAAGAGTTACAAGCTGTAAATTAAAATGACAGAGTTAAATAATAGAGCTGGATAAAGATTTATTGATTTATTGACTCAATCCAGCCAGACCAAAATGAGGACAAAAGTCTTGATAAACTCAGTACTTCCTCCTCCTGTGTCCAATGGCAGGATAGAAGAGAAAAAAAAAAGTGATGCAGTCTTGAAGGGGGGGGATATACATTATAACCAGACCTTTAAAACTTCACCGTATTTGGACGGCAGGTTCACCCAATGATCATCTACAATCTTTGTGGTTCTTGTCCAGACGGGTCCATGAACAACTGCACTAAAAGTGATGAAGATCTCAAATTAATACTACTGGATGAGAAGACCACATGCTATGTTACTGAATTCAAGAACATAGAGCAAATAGAGAGCAGCCGAGTGCTAATAGTGTAGTAACACTGATTTTTATTGCTTCTCAGATTTTATGGCTTCGCAGCCGCTCCCCACACTAAACCTCTATGTATTATTAAGTACCTGGCTGAAAGGTACAGCGGTGACTCTGCCTATGCAGGTTGGATCACATCAAGTCGCCACTGATCCCCACTAACCCTTCACAATGCAACAAAACCCGGATGACGGGTGACCCCAGGCCTCTACCACAGCTATGAGGGACAGGCACGCCAGTGATCTTCTGAAAGAGGTGTCCCCCACCCCCAGCGAGTGCCAATGGTACCTCAACACCTGACAGGACTTCAATGTGCCTGGGATGCAGTCGTCACCGACTGTGTGGGATGGATTCCTTGTTCCCGACTGTAGAGATGCAGGTAAAACTCCCCTTTCCAGGTCTAATCTTTTAATGTGGTTGTAACACAAGGGCTGAAGGAACTGAATATTAATCAGGTTGGGGGGGGTGGGTTGAATCTTATTACTCCGTAGCATTTTACCACACCACAGTGATTCCTGGCACGAGTAAATAATTCACCTAAAAGTTTTATACCAGACCTGACTTTTGAATGTCCTGCTCTGTTATTTCCTTTATCAGACCAAGGCAAAATAATTAATGTTGAACAATGGGGAAACCGAAGGAGGCATCCACCGTTAACGTGTCCCCAGACAAGAAGAGTATCGACTGACATGAATCTTTCACAACTTCCTAGCCCCCGGAGTGCAAGGATTACCTTCGCCAGGCTGACTGATATATCCATTGATACATGAAGACGGCTGCTGCATTCTGATGCATTTTTTTTTTTCCCGGGGACACAGACCGGGAGGGGCGGCTGTTTTAAAAAAGAAGAGGAGATGGTTAAATAGAAACTGAAAAAACAGAGCCCCAGTGCCTCTTAAAGTCTCTCTTCCACTTGCCAGCATGTTAGTGTTCTGAGTTTGTCCAGCAACAGTGAACCACACAGGCAGGGGGAGACTGGGTTCCTCAGGGGAGAAAACAGATCCCGACCTGACATTCCTTGTCATCTTGGTAATGAGCAGAGGTTGCTTTGCCAGAAAAGATGGCGCAACCTCCACCCCCTAATTAACCGCTTGGGCTTTGAAACCTCCCCCCACCTCCTCCCCTGTGTTCTCTAACCAAAGCTCTGCGGAAACATCCAAGATTGGTGGTGCGGGGTCTCTGCAAAGCTACCGACGTCATGGTCCAACGATCCCCAGCCAGTGGATCCGGATAATCAGACCCAGTGGGTGCTCAGTCTGGCTCCTGCCAGCCCCTCTCTCTGGTGCTCAGCCCCCAACATGCTTGGGAACCTTCAACTCCACAGTTTTACGCCAGTGACAACTCAAATTAAGTGATGGCCATGTCCTGGGCTGCCCCAGAAGTGACCCATCACACACCACGTGCAAATCCATTCACATCCCGACAGGTATGGCAGCTGGATGACCACTGAGCATAGGCAGAGATCTGCCAGACAGAGTTGCTGGGGGCATGGCCTCTACTCCTTGGCTAGGCCCAAACTGCCATGGCAACCTAACTGGATGGCAAGAGGAGTTCCTAATTAGCAGCTGCAGAGCATTTGACCCAACCCAGGGCAGAGGACCCAGACTACATCACAGAGTCTGAACATCCTCACGCACCACTGAGCAGCCGGAGGGAGAGGCCGGCCTTGCAAATGCAATTAGGCCCTTCCATTGTTTAAATCGGCAATCATTCAGCTGACAATAGAGCAGCATTCGGCACAGGGCATCCATCTCCGGGCGACCGAGGGGGTGCAGCAGACCTGCCACCTGGTGTGACACACCATCACACCCTACCCATCTCAACATAATCCACCCTAGGGGAGATCCCACTGCAATTTCTCCACCCCACCTTCCTCATTCCTTAGTGTGGGTGGGGGGTTAAAAATACGTCACCCTCTAAAGAAAGTCCCCTGTAGGGATGGGCAGAGACACATTGAATTCGCTCGGCGGGGAGAATTTTACAACGACGCACTATTGCGTGCTTTTAGACACTTCCCAAACCCGCATGCTTTTGCTTCTTAAGAGATCGTTTGATCTCATAAAATCAATCAGGTAAATATCTTGGATCCCAAAGTGACAAAAAGGAAATCAAGTTGTCAGCACAGTGTTTTAAGGTTTCGCAGTCTCTCGCAAACACATGCATGCACATTCTGGTGACCTGTGTTAGAAAGGAACCATAGGAAAAGACAAATCTCGTACCAATGATTCCGGCGACCATAGGTGGCGGACGACAGTAATTGCTCTGCTATTGATGCTCAATTAGTTACAGACTTATCAGTAATCCTCTTTATAAACAAAGATCCAGACAGAGTGAGGTGAGTTCCGATAAAGAGCCATAGTTGAGGCAAGTTTTAGAATGACTGCTATAAATGTTATCACCAGTATGTAAAAATATACCGTTGACTCAGCCTCGATACCAAAAGATTAGGCCACCTGAGAGCCCAATTTGTCCCATTGCAGTTCTACAGCAGATGCTCCTAGCGAGGAGCTAAGGCAGAATGTGTCCCAATACTGTTCAAGCTGGAAATCTCATCTCTTCATCCTCCACATCCACACCTTCTCCCAGTTATGGTCATGGCGGCAACATGCTGAGCAGATCAGACTTCCCCATGGCCACAGACTCAAGCTCACTCGGGGGATTCCACAGATGTTCCCAAACTGACTGGGAGATCAAACCTTCCGAAATCTCTACGTGCCAAAACATTTTTCTGGCTGAGCTCAAAGTTTCTGGTACATCCCAAAAGTTACAAGCTATGTAGGCATGCATATAGGCAACAGCCGTGATTGTCTTGTTGTGGTCTTGACGGTTAGAGACCACACGCTACAGTATCATCACACAGCAAGTTTAAGGTACCAAAGACTGACAAGCCACCAAAATCGTACTCTACTGCCTGAGCCCATTTGGGGCTTCTTGCAGAACTCTAGAGATGGAGCCCATTTCCTCCCAGCATCAACTGAAAAAGGCGGCTGGCCGACAGTGGCGGGGGGGGGAGAGGGAGAGACGATTAGCAAGCTACTCCATCCAAAGGGCTCCTGATTGCTTGTTACCTGAGAGCACTGGAAAAACGCCATCCTCCACCACCTGCTCATTGGAACCACTCCCACTCCAAACCACCAAGGCCCGCGATATGACCTGCCTTGTCTGGAGGAACTGTAAATCCTTGCTGACTAAAAGCCCCCTTGTGAGATACCATCTTCCCCAGACAACACTTTGCTATTCACTGCTAAAATAGTTTGTCTGATGGATTTCACCGTGAGCGGAGGCCCTTAGCATACATCATTAATGACTCAAACACAAGCCGTTACATGGCATATTTGTAGAGAATGCATTTAGACCCGAATCAACATCCATTTCCACCTATTATTTGTAAGGTCGACATCATTTAACATTCTTCCCATCAGGAAAATTTACAGCATTTACAAGTGGGCTGTGAAGCAACATTATTCTGGTCTCACATAAAAATCCTTAATCACAACACCACCTGCTGGCTGAAGCAGCTCCCCTCACATACAGCCCTTGCCAATGGTGACAAAGACTGCAAGCTCATAATGGGACATGGTTCAGCTTTAGCCAAACAAATCAATTGCCGTGCATCTTTACCGCGAGGCATGGTGAATTAGGGCCCCGATTGATTTGCTATCTGTCGTTCTGCTCCTTGAAGCCATCGTCGCTCGGGAAATGAATCTGCCTCCCCTCCCGGGCAGCACGTGGTGAGTGCAGCATCATCTGTGGAGGTTTGCAATCATTAAACTTCCACAGACGTACTTGTTGAATCTCATTCAGTGGAATTATCAGTAATAAATCTGTGGGGAATATTTTTGTTCTTAGCCTTTCATTCATTCCTGCTTAACATGAAAGGCCCTCGAAGACCAGGGCTCAGCAGTTGGACCTTGACACATACATGTTCCCCCCCGTCTATGTTGGTTTCCTTGTGCATGTGATTTGGTGAAATGGTGTCTCTAAATTGCCCAGGATGGGATTGTGTGTGCCATGTGACTGACCAGATGTTGGCTCACAGTGTTTCCCTGCCTCTCACTCTTGGCTGTCTGGGATAGACTCCAGGCTCACTGTGAACCTGCACTGGATAAGCAGTTTTAAGAGGGAGATGAATGGATCCCATAAGACTCATTACTGAAAATGCCGCAGAACCTATCCCCGTATCAAGATGAGCATGCCACTGAACCCGTCCCCGTATCAAGATGAGCATGCCACTGAACCCGTCCCCGTATCAAGATGAGCATGCCACTGAACCTGTCCCCGTATCAAGGTCAGCATGTCACTAAACCCATCTCAGTATCAAGCTCAAGTGTTGGCTTTTATTCAGCATGGTTCCACCACAGTAGAATACTAACAGCTCAAGTATATCGATTGTCCTTAGTGAAGTCCAAGATGCTCATTAAGCTGCTATCCGGAAAAGTGAACTGCTATTACCAGACATGTATCCCAGGAGATTACCAGACAGGTGTAGCTGGTCGATAACCAACAATCACTACTTCAGCCGAATTCAACACTATTATTTGTAACGGTAAGCAAGACTAACTCTGACTTTCAACCTCTAACCTTTCACACCACGACTGCCTGCAGCTCCATTAATTGGGAGCGTGCCAAGCCCGAGGTATGCACACATCCTGTTCTGGAATGAGCAGAAATATGCAATAGGGGTGTGGCGTGGAATAATTTAGCAGACTGATCAGTGGGAATCCTCTGATGTGGATGACTAATTTTCAAACAAGAAATTAGTAGAGCAATATGTCATACAGGTTCCTGGAAAGGGGCTCATATTCCAGATCAGAATGGGTGTTATATCAATGAAAATATGCGCCTGGCCTTTAAATTCTTCTGCACGCCCAAATTCACACTACCATGGAGTTAAATGCATTTCCTACATATACGGTGACCATATTTTGGTTTTGGAAAAAGAGGACGCCCGGGGCATGATGGTGGCATGGGGCAGATAGACACCCGCACAGCACGACTAGTGAGCGAAGAAAGCAAAAGCCAAATACTGGCGATTTAGACAGCTGGACGCATTTTTTAGGTCCCAAAAAGCGAATATGTCCAGGAAAAAGAGGACGTATGGTCATCCTACTACACATATATACGCACAATTTATGCCGTCTGTTTACCATGTTATGTAGTCTACAGCTTCCAGTAAGTGTGGGTATTATAGAAATTTATAAAGCTCAGACGATGCAGTAGGTCGGACAACTTTTCAGTGATGACGACTCCAATCTCTTAACTGCTGGGATCCCTGCTGGGTCACAGGGATCTATAGGTCCCTCAACAGGCCTGCAAGCAGATCTGATTCAAACTAATAAGTTCTGAGGTTATTACCGAGTCGCCAAGGTAGGAGCAGCCACTTTGCACATTTATAGAAGGTGAACCTAAGCATCGTGCACTGCCCACGACTAACGCTCAAGCTGGTGGATATTCTGTGGGATTATCACTGCCTCAAAGGCCACCGCTCTCAGATCACATGCCCATCACGTGCTTCCCTCCTGAGGGAAGCTAGCTGAAGTACAGGGCTGAGGAGGAGGAGCCAGCTGAAGTACAGGACGTTTTAATGAGCTGCCCTCTGGCCCTCTGCTGCCTGTGAATAGTCTGACCCACATCTGAGCCCCCCCCACCCCCACATCAGCCACATGAGACAGACAGACAGACAGACAGACAGACAGACATATATAGAGAGATGGAGCAAGAGTGAGAGCGCTGGAGCAAGGAAACCAGTGGAAATGGTGACAGATCCCAAAACAGACCTTCAATGGGCCAGAGGCCAGTAATGCTGGTCCAGTGTGGTCACAAGCTGTGTGCTGGGCTGCACTCTAATTACACTCAATTGAAAATGATAAATCCTGACAACCACAGTATTATATTGATTCACTACATTTTAACTATGTTCGTATAAATCAGTCAAACCCCCGTCTTGCTCTGTTCTGTTTTTTGCACCTTTAAATTGTGAACTCTTCCCGTTGTCCTTTAGTCTGTGGTCCTGAGAGAACGTTACCTCCAGCTACTGCATACGTGTATATATATGGATGTATAGTATAGCCTATATATTTTAGAACATTTGTGAAACTAAATTTTGATTAATATCTGTTCATTCCTTGAAGGATTTAGCAAGACCATACAATCAAAATTTTTTATTTTTCTCCTAATGTTGAATAAAAGTACACAGATTTGCTATTCCTAAAACATGGCTTAAAGTGACTTTTAAACAATGAGAGTCAAAAAGCATCCATTTCAGCATCTCAGACAAGGATGATTAATTATGCATTTTACTAAAACCAGCACAGAAAAAGACCACCGAGGATTCGGGACGTTAACCCCTGACTTTTAAAGATGTTCATGAATTTGTAGCAGGTTCTGAGCCCCATGACTTCAACACTATTTCTGGCGTAATGGTCATTTAGCCACATCAGGGAGGGTGGTGTCAGAAACCAAGTATGTTTTGAGGTGGTGTGAGGCTCTGTTGGTTAGGAATCCATGCCCATGATGGGAAGGCTGTTGGATGAAATCCTGTGATCGGCAGTGATCATATCACCATTGGGCCCAAAGACTGCAGCAGGGCCAAGATGATGAGCATGGGTCATGGTGAGCGTTTCCTTTCACCATCTGAGAAGTAGCAGGATATTACACGTGAATTCCAAGGTTGGGGGGGGGGGGGGCGCAACAACAGGAGTGATGGCGCTGTATGGAATATTGGCAGATGCAGCAGTCCACTCGGGATGGAGAAGCCCAAGAGAGACATCAGCATCACCACTCATCTGCCATGCAGCCCAGAAGTCTCTTTATTCCTGTCTCAGAGAGCAGAGACCCCCCCCGGGGTAGCCCTCCCACACACACCCCTGCTTTAATAAAACTGACTACCCCACCCTCTTGTCCAAAAAAGACTTCCGCCACTGCCGCCCCAGCACCAAGCCGCCGCCTGTCAGCAGCTGATAAATGATCGCATACTAAATATCTGCATTAAATCTCCCTTATCGGGCATAAGACAAGTTTGGCGGCACAATAAGCACCGCAAATTATGGGCCAGCCCGATCAACCGGGCCAATCAGTCAGAAAGGGACCAGCCCAGTCATACAGATTAGGCGCTATTGTCCAGAACATGGTATCCACTGTGTGTGATCGTCATGCAGCGTGACAACTCAGTCACAGACGCACCACTACTTGGGGGAGGGGGGCGAACATGCGGCAACCGGGAGCGGGGCAAAGAGAAAGCAGCAGAACTCAGTCACATGGGTATAATCAGTGGCTTTCAGGGACTCAGCTGTTGGACTGTGCATTCAGGGTGTGGGGGTTTTAAAAAGAAATCCCATTAGCATGTATTTATCTGGCCAACACTCCTATCCAGAACAGTTCATATCAAATCTGAACGCAGAACTCAGTGAGGTGAAAAGGGAACATGATATTAGGAACAAATAAACACCACGTTTTTACCATAAGTACCGCGATGATTACTGCAGTGCTGTCTAGGAATAATGCGCAGGCTCGTGGGATGGCTTACCGGGACTGGGTGTGAGGTGGCCTGGGTGGCCTGATGTACAGTACGAGACACAGGGAACGGCACAGATGGACAGACCCAAGCACAAGGCGGGCATTGCTTACGGGTCCCTGGATTAATTCGGCAATGCCTGCAGCTTGTCCGTCAAAGCCGAGTGGGCCATCTTTAGGCATAAGCCCCACACACACCAGGACACTGTAGGGAGGAAGAGGAGCATGCTACCAAAGGGTGGGAGGGGCACACAGCCTGTTATCGCTCTCATTTGTGTCCTTGAGTACCTTCTGCGTCGAGTCAAGAAGGAAAGCCAGAAACAAAACAAGCAGCAGCATTCGGCTGGGAGAGTGGGCAACGTGGTGCGGGGATGAGGTGCAGGAAAAAGCGGGATTACGATAAGACAAAAAATTATTTCCTAAAACCTGGGCCCTCACTGCAGTGCTGCTTTTCCACTCAAAGCTTATTACCCAGCACTGAGTGACATCTGCAAAGATTAGACATTAATTCATTGGCAGCCACGCAGGCAGAGATAATGGGTACACAGCCAGAGTCGGCACTGCATTGGTGCAGGAGGGTGAACATACTGACAAAAGGGAGAGAAAAGCAGCAGGATCCCCACCCAATGCCTACAATGTCACACAAGTCCTGGGGGGCAGTTCAAGAAGGGCGCCTACATTCCCACAGTGTTGGTGAACTCTGGCATCTTATTTACCATTCAGGCCCATCCACCATCCCCTTGAAATATTTGGATTCGGCTGATCCCCTCTTCCCGAGACATGAGCAGAAAACTTTTACTCTGTAGCTGAGACACCTTATCTAAAATTGCGTTTCTTTCACTTTCTATTTGTGTGTGTGTGTGTGTGTGTGTGTGTGTGTGTGTGTGTGTGTGTGTGTGTGTGTGTTCGTCTACACCAGGGAAGACCAAGAACCTGATGAACCTGCAAGTCAGCAGCCCATTTATATTGCAGAATGAAGCAGAGAGCATTACCCAGCAAAGAGCCCTGGACAAACCCACCCCTGGTCCTACACACAAAATGTCCCCAAGTACAAAGCAAAGAAATCTAGGCCTATAGGAGCACTAGAATGTAGGGAGATGGCCGATCTTCAATAAGCGCCAGATCGAGGACTCAGTCTGGTCCTTTCCGGAGCGGGCCCCGGGACAACAGCGAACGAGCTGATTGGTTTACTTCTCATGGTGTCTCACGTGTGTCATCGAAGGCTATTAAGGTCAGGACTTCTGGGAAGGTGGAGGAACAATGAGAGCCTACAAACATAGAAATGCCTAAGACGACCCAGATTTTGCAGCAGCTCTCCTATCAAGTCTACACTCATCCCGTTTCATTTTCAATTCAACTTGGATTTTACTTTTTTCCTCTACAGCTACATCCCTGGACACCTCACCCATGGTGCTTTCCATTCCTCCTATGAACATTCCGGGCAATGCCCCTCAACTCTCATCAAACCCCTGACAACCAAACGACTTAAAAACTCCTCAACTCTCAGCAAAAACAAAATCTGAGCAGGGCATTTCAGTCAATCGCAAAGCGAAATCTTGAAGGTGTCGCCTTCCACACCTTATCAGGATTTCAAGCAGAATCTGACCATTCAGAAGCTGGGGGACGACTTGGCCTTATTCTGGGTCAGCACCACTCACCGGGCTCATGCTGGCCCAGTCTTGGGCTTGCAGGATCCGCCTCCTCCTGGCGACCATATGTCCACCCACATCCACACCATGACAGGCGGCCAGGCGGCAGCATCTGCTCGCGAACACAGCCTCCAGCCGACAGATGGCTGCGTGGGCCAGCACGCTTCCTGTACTTCCTTCCTACACATTCAGCATTCGCCCCCCCCGATATCGCGGGGTGAAGTAGCCAGCATGGCGATGGGGAGCGGCCAGAACTTGCTGACCCAGCTGACTGCCAAGTGTGTCCAGTAGTGAGGTGGGGGCACAACAGTTACAGAGCCCAGGACTGACCTTCAGGTGTAGGGCCTATCACTCACAGCCCAGCCACTTCCCTCAAGGGGAGCCCTCAGATTATGTAGCATTAGCTGCTAACGTCTGGCAGCTGCCATCGAACTGCATAATGAATTATTTTGAAATTCAGCCAGCATTAATTAGTTGGTGGCAATCTATTCAACATCTGAATGTGCAAGACACATTGATAGGAATATGAAAACCAGTGAATTTGTATATAATATTTTAATAAAATCTGCTTGAAGTTTGCACATAAAACATCTAAATGTTTTACTAAGCCACAGTGAGAGGAGAGCAAATATCGTTAGTCAATATATTTTTGCTATCCATTGACTTTCTGCCTTTTGAGTGTAAATCGAAAAACCATCAAGAGTAACCTCCCGCACTCTCAGATGAAACACAGAAAAGGCACATGGAAGGAATTTAAACTTCACTATGTCCTCAAAACAGAATTCCACCTGTGGATGAAATTGTCTCTTACTGGCTTCATGTTATTCCAATCGTGTTCTTTGAGGCCCGAATCACAGGAAGCGATTCAGGCTAGAGAACACGGCCAGCTGAAGAAAGAGTTGGCTTCATATTTTACAGCAGTACATTTACTAGTCTTTATGTATTCCTTAGTCCAGTTCTGCACCTATTTCTCGGACCCTCTGGAAAAGCATCAGAAGGGCAAGAAATGAATGTTCACCCCTTTCAGCATGCTGGTGTGGCACTAAGGACCCGCCCTGTCACTCTAAAGGATGGGGACATTCAGGAACTAAGTGCCGATACACATGGGCACTGAGTAATTAGGTGCCGGAGAGTTCCTCGACACAAACCCAAAGGCCGGCCAACAACACGGCAGAGGTCACAAGGGGAGCATGGGCACCGGTGTGAGCCCTGCATCTTGGGTTCTCACTTAGACTCATGCTGACTCGCCAATAAATGAACAGTTATTCATTCTCATATGGGCTGAGAACCTAGGGGCACATTGTTCTTCCCACAAATAGTCACATATGCCTCCACAATCTTCCACTTGACAAACCATGAAAACTGCCCAACAAAGGAACTAGTCTCCTTCACAAGGCAACATCATATCGCTGTTGAACGTAGAATTCCTATGGTTTTCATCCTCCAGCCATGTCAGCTTGTAACTAATTATACGCCCAGTCCCTTTAACTAAACATCCAATCCTTGGAGATCATGCAGATGTTCGTCATTTTTATGCATCTGAACGTGAAACACAGCAGGACTGACAGCTGCATCGAGTCTGTCACAACAGAAGGGAGTCATATCATAAAGTACAGATTTAAGCGATAAGGAGCCACAAAGGTCCACCCAGAAAGGGCACATGAGCATTCCTTCTAGATAAATACAGCCAACAAACCCATGCTGAAAATAACTTCCTTTCTACTGCAATAACTTACTTTACTTGTTAAATCAATCGATGACAACAATACAAGACCGCTGACGTTAGCCCGTTGCTGCTCCATTAGAGAAGTTGCATATATTGGTAGGGGAACAATTCAAGGCAATGGAAAAGACAGAACTGGGGCTAACTCTGCCGTTACAGGAGCAGAGGGTGTCCCAGCAGGCTGGCGACCTGGCTGGCGCTGTTCCACGTCAGCTGAGGACGCAAAGCGAGCAATTACAGCCTGCCGGGGGGAGTGCCTGCTGGGCGCGAAATTAGCGCGGGTGCAAAGAGGGGTGTCGATTTAGCGCGGGCAGCGGGGAGCAGCGGAGGGCTGGAATTCGGCACACAGCTGGACGTTTAGCTAAACTCCAACAGGTAAGATGACGCAGCAGCCCTCCCACTTTTAGACCCTGACAGCCATGCAGAATCGGGCCCAGGGACTCGAAAAGAGAGAAGTGCGTAGCCCAGGGCTGTAAAACCCGACACAACAGGAAACGTAGCGAGTCTTCGACGGTTAATCTTGATACGTAGTATAGCTTATTAAACTCTAAAGCTACCGCGTGCTAGCGAAAGGGCGGACCGCGCGCTTTGTTAGCTGCGACTTCCATTTCGCTTTGATTATCGAAGAGGAGCAGTACCAAATCCTCCGGCCTTCGTCTTCCCCCACTTACAGCACGGCGTCTTCGACGAGTTTAAGTCGTGAAATAACCGCGATGGTTTTAAATTGGGGGCTTTCGGTTACAAGCGGTTACAGATCCCCGGGCGATTGAAATTACTATTCTCCGTACCACCTGGGACCTACTGGCCTTTAATAAAGTAAAAGGACGGGAGATTACATACTCCCTCAGTATGCATACGGAAAGCTACTGGAGATGGAAAACAAACCGCTCGGCTTAAAGCCGCGGGTGACGGAGCAGTTAAGAAAATGGAATGAGGGACAGAGGGGGGGAGAAAAAAAAAATCCCCGGAAGGGAAAATCCCAATAGGAAAACTGCTGCCCTGCCTTTGAGGAAGTTATTTAAACTGAACAGTGTCAGTGAAAATATCCAGCTGTATAAATAAGGGATGATTGGGGGGGGGTACAAAAATGTAAGCTATGTACATTAGCTTTGTACTAGTGATCAGAGCCTTGCGACGCAGTTTAATCCTCCGAGGAGACGTGGCCAAACAGGAAGACTTGAAGAGGCTAGGGATAACTCCCCTCATGTGAAATTCATCTTCAGTGATGCACTTGAGTGGCTTTAAATAATCCCGACTCTTTGTTGTTATTGCAGGGAGTGCCAGTCATGTTACGTGCCTGAGATCTGGCTGATTATTATTTGCGGTCTGGGGGGGAGGCGGAAATTAACGGAAGTATGACAGCTTGCGAAAAAGATGGATTTGAAAGCACATGGTCAGGTTATCTTCAAGTTGTTTTTTTTAATAGACACTCCCACCGACAGCACACGTTAATCGGGTCTCTTTTAAGAGAAAGTGAAAAGAAAGGGCAGATTTTGGGGGTTTTGGACGGGGGTGTCTGGTAATGCCTTCCCCGCTGAATTCACAAATCATCTCTGGCAGTAACTGCTCTCTAAAATTACCTCTATTCGATTTCGGATTTGACAGTGAGGAAGTTACTTCAGGTCGGGGTGGGGTGGGGTTGGGTTGTCTACTTGAGCAAATTGAATTACAGTTCGTCTAGGGTGATGGGCTGCGCCGTGCCGATCGTCCGCGACGCCTCGGGGGGGGGGGGATTCTAAAGGACCGCCCTGCATCCCACGCTCAGGGGGAGAAAGACGTGCAAATAATACGACAAAGGGACCCCAGTCGAGCAGGATTGTCACAGAACTGAAAGGTTTCGCAACTCATCATTTTTACCAAAAGTGCAATTCATATTCGATAAAAAATTTTTTAAATCTACCGAAACACACTAGTTTAAAACAGCATACCAACTGATCGCATCGAAGTGATACGTCTGTTTGCAAATAGTAGGAATATATTGAATACTACCAGGGACGGGGTGAAACGGCAAAACAGCATCTGGACAGCATTTTGCACTAGACGGATATCCCAGACAAGGAAAAGCCCATGGAACACACCTGTCCCTGAGGGTAGCAATCTAACGAGGGGAGGCCTAACAAGAATAGCAAAAGAAGAAAGTAAAAAAGGGCTAAAAGTGGGGAGGAAAGTCCGATTAATTATTCATCAGTGGAGAAATTATCATCAGGAGTGAGCTGCTTTGAATGAATAATTGATTCTGTCTTGCCGGGCTAATGTTAAAACATGCAGGGTTTTGACAGACAGGAATCAATGGGGGATTTGAGCACCATGGGGATTCAAGAACAGGAGGGACCCTTCCAGGGTGCCTGGAAAGAAGAACACCACTTGTTCATTCTGACCATGCTCCTCCCACTCTACAGATGGCACCAAAGGGGTAAAGGAAGACGAATAGAGCATCCGATGATTGACCAAAGGCTGAAGAAGCCATCTCTCACCATTATTGCCGACTGTCTTCAATAATTGCCAATCATTGAGCCAATAGTATCTGTCACCAATAAAGCAGCATTTCCCAAGAGTACCAAAATGTCCACTGTTTGCATTTTTGGTTAGTATCTCAAACATCCCTACCTCAACAGTTTGGGCAACGTGATGCAATGACAGTGAGGGACTTATCCCCACTCAAGGACACTTAGAGCCCCACGCATCATTAAGCCCCCCCCCCTTCCCACTCCAGGCAACCATAAGAAGACCAGGACACAGCGGTCAAAAGAACCGTGTCACAGAGCACATAGGGAACTTCCAGCAGCTGACCGCTTGTGCACTTCACTGGGATTGAAAAACAGACCAGCAAACGCCCAAGACACAGTCAAGTAGGGGGATACAGCAGGGGCATAAACTTCAGGACATGGTACCAAGCATATTAACTATTCTGCTCTCTACACAACCGCTGACGTTAGCCCATTGCTACTCCGTTATAGAAGCGGGGGAAAGAAAATCCGAAGACCGTTGCTTGGATAAGAATGAGGAAGGAAATAATGAAGTCAGTAGAATTTGATTGTGTCTCAGATACTTCACGCCGAACAATGGCTTTCATTCTGGGAGACAAAGAAAAAGCAGCAAGCTGATATAATGGGTTTTAATTTAATAGAGTGTCACTGGCCCCTAGTTCAGACAGAGTTGGTTGATCCCCAGGGAGTGGCAGAAGTTGCCTCCAACACAGTATATTGCGTGGATCTTGTAAATGGCAACCACAACCTCACCATCCCAATAAGCTAAGAGAATCTCTCTACAATTTTCAGAGGTGGGTTTTTCCATGGTTAAGTAGGGCAGAAGATAATGTAGCAGCCAAGGGTATAGTAAATGGGACCCAAATATTTTTAGTTTCTTTCAGCAAGGTACTTAACCTGATTTACCACTGAGAAATCACTGCCAAGTACATCTGCATTGGACAGTTCTCCACCCAGCCCACTAACATGTACCAACCATAAATGCAAAATGACTTTGAAGGGCTTGGTAACCGGGTTTAATTGTACTGATCTGCCTCACCAGTTCTTCATTCCCCAGTATCTATGTATGTTTGTGCGTTCCATTGTGTTTCAACCCAGTAACCAAGAACCCAAATGTTGACACTATCTCCATGTGGGTGCTTAATTCCACTTTGGTCTTGACACATCAATTCTGTTTGCTTTGGTTTCCTTCAGGCATGCCCTGAGATCTCACATTCAGGTCCACGTTGTCGTGCTGGACTCGTTCCACCCATACACCGCCAGCCTTGGAAATGGGAAGCTTTCCAACAAACCAACCCAAATCTGATACTCAAGACTCTTTGGGACCTGCTTCATATCAACATTTTCTTAGAATTCAAATATTCTGAAGAACATCTATTGCACATGACAACCTCCTTCAGTTTCTCTGAATTTGAGATTCCTTGAATTATGTTACCGATGCTTATCCCAGCTGTGAATAATCAGCTATATTTTTACAACAATTTGCAATTTTTTTTAACCAAATTTAACACTTAAACATTTATCATCATCATCATCATCATCATCATCGTCATCATCCATGCAAAATATGTAAATAAATCACAGCCATTTAAAGTTAAATCATTTTTGACAATGACTTTTCAGATAAAAGCTAAAACCTGACAGATTCATAAAAACATTGTTTCCTTCACAA
This sequence comes from Gymnarchus niloticus, assembly GCA_009936485.2. NCBI lineage: Eukaryota > Metazoa > Chordata > Actinopteri > Osteoglossiformes > Gymnarchidae > Gymnarchus > Gymnarchus niloticus. The sequence continues at coordinate 2,986,983 of JAACJT020000095.1, read as the reverse complement.
TGAATCGCATATTTTGGCAACACTATCATTCTATTTATGATGCTCTAGCATAGCAGGAAGATCGTCCTAATTAATAGACACACAGTAGATTTGCAGTGTTTAAACAGGCATCCCCCAGAGTCTGCTGTCCATTTTCAGTATTGGTTATGTTACATGACATATCTGTCCAGAGGAGGAGGCTAGTGAAGAAGCAAACATATGTGTCGAATCTGTGGGGATGGCAGGCCCCCCCAGTTCAACATAGGTTGCTGGGATTTGGAATGGGATAGCTTACAGATGACAGAGAAGGACTGGGCTGGCAAGAACTGGACAGTGTTTGGGTGGGGGGCGTCCATCTGCCATTCAGCCTAGGCCGAGACTCCGGGGAGTCCCCACAGATGTAATCACCTGCCAAAGGGACCTGGGAGAGCAGGTACTATGCTCTCTAATGAATAATTAGGGAGGGAGAAGGTTCCGGAAGCGTGGCGGTTGGAGTTAGCATAGGCCACCAGCGTTCATGGGGAGATCGGCAGTTTAACCAAATGGGTTCGGTTCCAGACTCCCACCCTCCCTGCCCTGTTTTGCTTCATCTGTTTATTTACCGCAATGTGCTTTGCTCGTCTCAACAGCGGGACTGAGCAAATGGACACCAATGGGGGGGGTGCACATAGTGGGAGATGCTAAGCATTTTGGAACGGTGTTTCAAAGAAACTAAATGCCCAAACAGAATGGAAGAACTGAGCCATTTTTCTTTCACCGCCGGGGTGGCTAGGAAATTAAATTAGCACCACATCAGGGGCGAGACACTCACAATACATTATGCTGTATGTGTTAGCGTTAGAAGCAAGCTGCCCGCTTCGATATATTACAGCAGGCTGTTGGGCCGTTAGTGGAAAAATCAATGGCTGGACAACCACAGCATTGCAGTAAAGGCAATTCGCCCTTCGGCAGATGGAGCCCATTGGCTGATTGATTCCAAAGGCTCTGGATGTTGTAATACAATTTCCAAAGGGATCCACAAACAACAAACTCGGGTTCATCTCTCACACTGCAGCGTACCCCCAAGCTACAGGCTCCTCTTCATCACACAAATATCACCGTGTCCATCTCATTTCAATAAATACACAAGGTTAAACATCTGATTCAGTTACCTCTAAGCGGATTGGCGGGAAACATCGTCTCCTCCAACAGCATCAGTTCTTATTTAATACAGACACCCGCCCCCTCAAAGCTCTTCTCTGACTTGTACTGCTTGATGGTTCAAAGATCAGTTGGTTCTTGCATCCAACAGCATCAGAGAATGGCCACCCTGCACTCTGACACCCTGCCCGAACAACATCTGGACCAGCAACAACAAATCATGTCTTGGGCAAGACATGAGAAAGAGTAAAAGTGGATTACCCACCCCCAGCTGCTACTGCCACCGTGAAATCTGATTTGCGGGAGTTGCGACCTACTGAAGAATTAGAGCAGATACGGAACCACACTAGTGACCTACTAGTGTGAACGCCACATGGCTTAATGTACTACACAGTGCCTTTATTTGTCCAATTACCCCAAACCACAAAAGCCTGTTTGGATGAGAAATTAGAAGAACAGCACAAGCTCATAGTTGGGGAGTATCAACATTCCCACACCAATAGTCAGCCTCAGACTTGCAGTGGTTCCAACTTCCAGCGGTTCCAACTTCCAGCAGCGTTAAGCCAAAGTGACCTTTCGAACACAGGCCAGCACTCACCTTCCCGAAATCTCGCACGTCGAAAAGGTCGAAGGGGTCGAAGAGCTCGCTGTTGCGCATTCCAAACTTGTCATGGCACACCTTGAGGAATGTCCGGATATTTTTCAGACACAGAAACTGAAAAACAAGTAGACGACAGAGACATGAGATAGTACCTCAAACTGACCAGTGGGAAGTACAGCAGAAACACTGGTGAATCAATCGGCAGCTTGGCTCATAAGTATTAAGGGTCATGCCTGAAGTCTCTGTAGCATGTAGCAATGCATATATAACGATACACAACTCAGGAAAAGCAAGAAACACTAAATGTGTTCCTTCAACAATAGAGAAGTTACTGATGTTACAATCAGGCATTGAGTTATTACCAATGCCTATAACACACCAACGTTCTTTAAAAAAATGCATCCATTTAACCATATTAAAACCATTTATATTGGGTGGACCTTTAATAAAACACTTATCCACAGAGCAATTATGACAGACTGCCACAGTAGTCTTAAGAAATGGTTCTAAATTTAGAAAAAATATCCGATTAACATCTGAAATAATGATTAAACCAAAACGTAAATCAACCGGACCAATGCACAAAAAGGCACCGTCCTATTCTGGCAGTAATTGTTACAATGTGGCTCATAGTTGCAGATTAACTGCACCAATTATATGAATCTTTCCATTTCCTGGAGACGATTGGCACCAACTCCGTTTCCTTTCCATCCTACGAGTGATCAAGTCAAGGTAATGTACCACGGCATAATTTCAAAATGCAAGTAAAGTAGGTGGAGTGTCTCGGCACTCCTGATAAGTGTTTGCGCCAAACAGGTGGCCAACTGACGCTGACGGAGAAGTTTTCCCTGGATTTATGCCATTGAAGCAACACGAAGATCTGTTTACCCGATTCAAGAAGCGAGGGACTCACATCACTGGTCCTTTGTGTGTGTGGTGTGTGGTCAGCAAATTTGCTATGAACAGGGAAACACAGAAAATTCACCCAGAGAAAATTCCATTAGCCATGCAGCAGACAACACTATTGTGTTAACAGGCATTAGCAAGACCAACTATATACAAAAAAGCCAGGAAACGACAAGCCTCGCGTGAGTAAGAGAACATACTGATTTCTCTCCTTTCAGGGTAGATTTGCAATAAATGTGAAGGTGGGGAGGGGTGGCTAGATATCAACAGGGAGGAAACATAATATTGGACTAAAATGAGAGTTTATTGGTGAATCCCATCTTCATCTAGCATTGCATTCATGCTAGCCCCTTTTCATTTTTAGTCATTTCCTGCCTCTGCCCTGCAGGGAGGAAGGCCGATGTGCAGCCATACTTTTTAAAAATGCTTCCCACAATGCAATGGCAGCAGGAGCAGAGCATCGCAGAAGCACCATGAGATCAGGGTACGATACTGGGTCATTGCTGCTGCACTCAAACAGAACACAGGATTAGGGTGAGGGGCTTCAGATTAGAAGTGGACCATGACTTGCCGGCTTTAGAAATAAATGGCCCAACATAAAATAGTACGCTGGCTCTGGTAAAATTAAAATCCCCCACAAATGAAAGCATTGCCATTACTGTATGATGTGTCACTCTCGGTCAGCTGGGGTGGGCTTATTATTTTCTCTGGAGCTCAGGACCACTTTATCCATTCTTCTCATCATACTGGTTCTTTGGCAGAATTGCTGTGCTTTGTGAGGAAATCAGAACTCCACTGGGAACAAGAAGTTTGGAAGGGATTATGGGTGATACAGGAAGGAGGGGTTTAGTTCGCAGGACTGATGACAGGAGTTTAAGCTCAGCTGATGAAATATTGGGGCCCAAGATATGAAGCTAAAAAACCATTAGACAAATACACAGAAATTTAATGTCTGGAACAAAAATCCAAAACTATTCTGTGCAGAAAAAGCCAAACTACAGTTAAACTGGCTAGCGTGGTGCTTTGTACACTGAGGTAAAATATTGCACGAATTTGTCTTGAAAATAACCACACAGATAAAGATCAGGAAATAAGAGCTTTAACAGCAATCCATGTAGCCCCTCCCCCACTAAGGAGGAACAGCGAGAAACCAGACCGTATGCCGTTCCGCAGGCAGCCTAAGGCATGGATCTACCTGAATTAACAGCTGAAGAATTTCCTTCGGTCCACGTGGCGAAAGTTCAACCAGTTCCAAAACAAAAAATGAAGTTGCGTGTTTGGATTTACAAACCTCCTTTCAAGAACAGAGTTATGAAAAGACCCTTTTATCCTCCAATTAAGGCTTCCCTCATGGTTGTTCTTGAATAGCTCACACCTTGAGGACCAAAAAACGCCCGGGGTTCCTCGTGCTCAGACAAAAGACCAGCATTTCAGTACATACCATGCTTGGCAGTGTACGGGAAACACGTTTACTTAACCCCAGCATCTAGCCCTCTTCACAAACTGACCGCACTCCATGCGCACAGCAAAATCGAGACTATGCATGAGACTGAGTCAATTAAATGGGGGTGGGGCTAACTTTGAACCCCCAGCTGTGCCACCCCAGCAAGGGGGCTTCTGATGGCAGATCTTTCTGCATGCAAATGCATCCCTCCCCCCCCGAGCACACAAAAAAAAGGGGGGGGGGGGATGCATTTGCATACAGAAAGATCTGCCATCAGACGCAAAGGACAGGTAACAAAAGCCATCTGCATTGGCGAGGGATCCTTGGTCCCTGGCTATGAGTCATCACACAGGGATGAATGCATTAACCAATTAGGCAGGGGGTGGTGCTTCCATAGACGCCCGCAGATGTACGAGTTAAGGTAGTGCAGGAATTTCATAATTGGGGAGGGTTCCTCTAGCCTCGCAAGCCCCTCTCCACCCTCTCTCAGGTTCTCCATGTCACCCCTTTCTTGTGCCCTTCAAGTCACCCGGCGAAAGAAAAAAAAGAAGAGGATGATGAAAGACAGAGGGGAGACCTCTTGGGGGTGTGCCTGATACATCTGAAGGGAAGGGGGGGGGGGATCCAGCAAGATGGAGGGAAAAGATGTCTGTCAATAGCATTGGTAGGTCAGAAGGTCAATCATGGCTGCTCAGGTTGTCTGACATGATCCATGTCCGAAGGACTGAATCCTTTCCTCACAGGAAGGATTAGAGGCTCCGGTCTCAGAAAGATCCATGACAGATTATTATTGTTGTTGGTGGTGGTAAGTCAAGTAGCTTTGTCATTTACCACATACAGTTAGTACAGTACATAGTGAAACGAAACAACGTCCCTCCAGGATCACGGTGCTACACAGAGCACAAAAAAAGTGTAATGTGCAAACAGTGCAAGGCAAGACAGCGGTACAGACGATGACAGTGCAGCGCCGACCAATACACAAGTGATGTATAAAGGCAGGTTGTGATCATTTAAAATTGATATTTACAACGCAAGTAGTAGCAGGTTGTGCGAAGATTAAAGACATTAAAGAACAGAAGACGACGACATGACACTGGGAGCAGGAAGAAGGCAACGGTGTAGTAATAAATATACGATAGACGAGAGAGTGTGTGGTATCAGTTCGTTCCGAGTGTTTAAGAGTCTTATGGCTTGAGGGATGAAACTGTTGCGCAGTCTGGTAGTGAAGGTCCGAATGCTTCGGTACCTTTTTCAAGATGGCAAGAGGGTGAAGAGATTGTGTGAGGGGTGTGTCAGATCATCCACAATGCTGGTGGCTTTTTGGATGCAGCTTGTCGTGTAAATGTCCGTGACGGAGGGAAGAAAGACTCCCATGATCTTCTGAGCTGTCCTCACTATCCGCTGCAGAGTCTTGCGATCGGTGACGGTGCAATTCCCAAACCAGACAGTGATGCAGCTACTCAGGATGCTCTCAATAGTCCCTCTGTAGAATGTCGTGAGGATGGGCGGTGGGAGATGGGCTTTCTTGGTTATGCATATGGTGTTGACGGCCCAGGTGAGGTTCTCCAAGTGAATACCAAGGAATTTGGTGCTCGACAATCTCCACAAGTGAGCCGTCAATGTTTAGTGGAGAGTGATCACTCCTGGTTCTTCTGAAGTCAAACAACCATCTCTGTTTTGTCGACATTCAGAGACCGGTTGTTGGCCTTGCACCAGTCCGTTAGCCGCTGCACCTCCTCTCGGTATGCTGACTCATTATTCTTGCCAATGAGACCCACCACAGTCGTCTCATCGGCGAACTCGATGTGATTCGAGCTGTGCATTGCTGCACAGTTGAGAATCAGTAAAGCAAACAGCAGTAGACTAAGCACACAGCCCCGTGGAGCCCTAGTGCTCAGTGTGGTGGAGCTGGAAATGCTGTTTCCAATCCCTGACTGAGAGACTTCAGTCTGTCAGAAGTCCAGGATCCAATTACAGAGCAAGGTGTTCAATCCCAAACAGGCTCAGTTTTCCAATCAAGTGCTGAGGGATGATTGTGTTGAATGCTTAAGTGTATGAACGTCATTCACACGTATTCTTGTCCAGATGGGTGAGGGCCAGATGGAGGGTGGTGGCTATAGCGTAATCTGTTGAACGGTTGCGGCGGTATGTGGTCTGCAGGGGGTCCAGTAAGGGGGCGGCAGGGTCTTGATATGACTCATGACGAGCCTCTTGAAGCACTTCATGATGACGGGTGTGAGCACAACAGGATGATAGTCATTGAGGCAGGACACTGAAGACTTCTCTGGCACGGGAACGATTGTGGTGGTCTTGAAGCATTTGGAACGGTGGCATTGCTCAGGAAGATGTTGACGATGTCAGTGAGAACATCTGCCAGCTGGTCTGCACATCCTCTGAGCACTCTGTCAGGAACATTGTCTGTTCCAGCAGCCTTCCATGGGTTGACTCTGCATAGAGTCTTCCTCACGTCAGCCGTGGTCAAACGCAGCACTAGGTCGTCTGGGGGAGGGGTGGTCTTCCTCGTTGCCACATCATTCTGTGCCTTAAACTGTGCACAGAAGTTGTTTAGCGCATCTGGAAAGGAGGCATCACTGTCACAGGCAGGTGTCTTGTAATCGGTGATTGCCTGGATGCCCTGCCACATGTGCCGTGTGTCGCCGCTGTCCTGGAAGTGGCTGTGGATTCTCTAGGTGCGTGCGCGCTTTGCTGGCGTGGGATAGTTTGGCCCCTACTGTTTTCAGGGCCGCCTTGTCACCTGCTCTGAAAGCGGAGTCCTGGGTCCTCAGTAGCGCCTCTGTGGTAATCCACAGCTTCTGGTTGTGGCATGTGGTGATGAACTTGGAGACAGTGACATCAATGCATTTGCTAATGTAGCTGGTCACTGATGCTGCATACTCCAAGATGGTGCAGTCGCCTTCGGTTGCAGCCTCCCTGAACATGTGCCAGTCAGTGTACTCAAAGCAGTCTTGAAGAGCAGAGATGGCTCCTGCTGGCCAGGTTTTCACCTGCTTCAGAACGGGTTTGGAGCGCCTGATGAGCAGTCTGTATACAGGAATTAGCTTAACAGATGTGGTCTGACTAGCCGAGGTGGGGGCGGGGCTCCACTCAGTACGCCTTGGGAATGTTTGTGTAAACAAGATCCAGCACGGTCACCCCTCTCCTTGCAAAGTCCACATACTGGTGAAATTTTGGGAGCACTGTCCTGAGATTCACATGGTTAGAATCCCCAGCGACGATAAACAGTCCGTCTGGGTGTGCACTCCACAGTTCACAGAGCGTGTCTTTAGCATTAGCGCAGGGGGAATGTAAACTCCGACTATGATCACCGTGGTGAATTCCCGTGGTAAATAAAATGGTCTGCATCTAACAGTCAAACTTCACTAGCAGAGATCCTGCACCATTCTATGTTGATGTAAACACACAAACCGCCGCTGCGAGTCTTAAGAATGCCGCTTTGTGCGGTATTCCTGCCGGCACGAAACGAAGCTAGCCCATCCAGCTGAATAACAGCATCCGGAACTCTGTCACTGAGCCACGTCTCCGTGAAAACAAGGACTCGGTCTCTAAACTCACGCTGGGTAGTCCGCTGGAGTCAGATGTAGCTCAGTTTATTGTCCAAGGAGCAGACATTGGAGAGTAGAATGGACGGGAGCACCGGCCGGCTAGGGTTTGCTCTTAGCCTAGCATGGATTCCCGCCCGCTTGCTGCGCTTCCATGTGCCCCTCCTCCGGCATCAGGCAACACCAAGGATGGAAGGCCTGGTCCTTCCAGCAGGCTGAGGTCGCATAGCTTCTCCAGCAGGTCATCCTTTAGGTTGAGTTTTGGCTGATTTCTGTACTGCAGAAGTGTCTGGCGATGGTAGACACGAACACTGGTTATTTCCACGTACATAAGCAGTAGATGGTTGGGCTTGGAGACGATAGTACAAGATGGCACCATTTTGAATCCGGGGAGGCCGCTGTGCGCTACTGTCGCGCTGCCATCTTGGATAAGCGTGTCTAAGAGGGTGTGTGCGGAATTGGGTGGGGTGATGAAGCGAAGCCAAGCTCACAGCACGGTTTGGACTGGCGTTAAATGTCTCCCCTGCCGTCCCCGCGGAGACTGAGCTGTGAGGGAACAGATGTAGAGGAAGCGACAGCAGCCTCTGAAGGCTTCCTGCTTTGGCTTCATCAATGCCGCCGCCCCATTTCTCAGGGGGCCAACCCTGCTGCCTCCACCCTCCCCACCCCCATCTCTGAAGACTCCCCTCCATGCGCCAGATCTGTCCTTGACATCCGGGGAGCATGGAAGGCAGGTGTCAACCAAAGGATGTGGATGCCCCCCCCAAGCAATCAGTAAGAGATACCATCTGATACCACTGGACTCCGTCTAACAGAACTGCGGGCTGCCGCATTTCCTCCTGTTTTTTGGTGAGACGTGGAAACGCGGCACCAGAATAGAACCGCCATGCATCTCACCACAGGGTTTTCCGTATATAATAAACGTATATAGTCAGTCATTCACGCCGTCACTTCCTGCATGTGGACACCTTTGGCTCCTACGGAATTTCCGCTACTAGATACACTCAAAGCGTTACAATTACACCTTCACAATTTAAACGGAAGCGAAATGCACTTTGCAGACCTGTGCAAATCAGATTCGAAGAGCTATTTCACAGCAAATCACATGCAGGTCGACTAGAAAAACCAGAACTTTCGGCTCCTCTGGCCACACGCCTATCTGCTGTTGTCTGGCCCACTCCTTGGGTTTAGAAATGTCTATATAAACTGTTTGCATAGAAGCCTAGCACGCACTCCAGGCTTCCTTTAAGCGCCAGCTTTCATAAGCAAGTCAATATTTATGCCTTTTCCATGAAGATTGTCAATAATGTTCCTCATGTCAGGCCATCCTTTCACTCACGACAAAAAGTTTGTAAATCATGGGTATTCTGCTTTCTGAGGTTCAAAGGTCATGTTTTTGCATATATAAAAACTACTCAGGTCCAGCAGTTTTTTTGCTAGTCCCCAATTTTGCATACTATTGAGTTGGCGCTTCAAAGTCTTCAAAAAAAAAAAAAAAAAGGAACGACAACGCAAGCTCACCAGCCCACTCGGAGTCAAGGGATGCTTTGGGGAACAGTGACTGATCTGTGTTGCTGAAGACGTCTTGTCAGAACCAGCCAGGTTTTCAGAGGTTCATTAAATATCACCAGAGAGCGTGCCCAAGCAATCCATAAGATGGCCCAGAGATGAGCGCCTTCTGCCCTACATCCCATGTCCACATTCCCAAGGCTGCGCCTCAGATGGAACTTCAGGTGGCCGAGAACAATCGATCCCAGGAGGAGCACCGCCGAGGGCCATTAATTCTCACTTCTACTGAAAGTGGGCCTTTTTTCCCCCTAATATCCACCCAATTTACCAGCTCGCTCTGATGTTATTGTACATCAATTTCAAAGATGTCCACAGCACATATTTGTGACGAGTTCAGCCATATTGTGAGAGATAATAGCAAGATTGACACCTTCCCCCTCCAGACATAGTCTGAAGACTGGAATGGCTAGGTGAAAATTGGAAATTGTACAGGTGACGACCTTAAATAGATAACACCCCTCTGCTGTTGTAGGTGCCCAGAGAGAGTCCTGTTCTGTAGAGACTTTCAAAGTGCAGTGAAGGTGTGTGGGTCTTTTTAAAAAAAAAAAAAAAGATGCAACTGAAGGCACATGCACAAAACCTTGAAGGCAAACATCTATGCTTTTCCAAAATCAGAGGTTCCATCTGACCTTACTGTGTCCAGCATTTTAAAAAGGACGGTTCGGCATCCATTAGTAAGCGTGTCTTTTTCAAATATCCAGCAGAAAACATTCAAGAACCACAGTCTGTGTGACCTTGAAGGACTTGTGTATGCCTGATTATTTGGTCCCATAATTGCATGGAAGGCAATTCATAAAATCACAAGCTTCAAACAATGGTGATCTAAAAATAAAATATTGAAGCCACATGCTTCTCTGGTGAATGATATTTTGGTGTCCTGAGGCTAAGCAGAGGGGTCAATTATGGGATGAATGGAGTGAAGGCGATGGGTGGGTGAGGTACAAGAGTAGAGGACCAAAGAGTGAAGACTGAGGATACTGGCTGGACCACTGAGCGGGTACTTTGGGGTAATGCGAGTGGGAGATTCATTATAGGAAACAGGTGAACCGCATCATTCACCAGGTCAGGAGTGGGAGAGAAGACAATGTTTTAAGACTCCATGCAACAGTATTATCCCCCTCACCAGTAACTGCAACATGCCAGATGTGAACATGTGATAAGGGGACATGACAGGATGGTCGCAGCTGGGAGCAGTTAAGGTGTGGTGAAAAAAATCTGGACGTGCAGCTAAATAGGCCCTACTGCATCTGCTGGATAGTTTTACATGCTGCCTGCCCTCTTGAAGATGTGACATCATCTCAAACCACACAGCCACAGGTGGCCTAAGAGGCGGACCGAGTGCTAAACCACGTCAACCAGGGCTGCGGGCATGCATGCGAGGAAGAGGATCTCCCAGAGCAAACAGATCACCACCGAGTACCTGAGCTGCTTAACGCGGCATAACAGCTGTTTAATTACTTCTAATTTACAGTACATTTTCAATACCAATTTCCCATAATTCCTCAGTTACACCTTTAAAATCACACTTCAGTAAAAAAAAAAAAAGCTTTGCTCAACTAGTTTGAAATATTTCAGCAAAATATTTCTAAGATTTGACTTATTTCCCTACAGACTAAGAAAAAAAGCAAATGGTAGCTTATCAGCAGATACCTCCTGAAAAATGAAATTCTAGAACATAACTAAAATTCAGGATCTGACACTTAACATTTAACATGGAGGTTAATGTTGAGGCTGTTTGACCTGACATTTAAAGTGTGGAGAACACGCTTTGCTAAGCTTAAATTCAATACATTTTATGATGCATTTCATGCATTGTTTGTCGGAATCTATAAGGCTAAGTCACAAACTGAGAGCACTTTAGGTGAGTTACATCTAATACGCTGGGGGGGAGCCGAGACCCTTTTAACTCCATGTTTGCCAGACAATTTGACTCATCCATTGATGAATGTGATTTAAAAAAGAAAAATCTGAGGAGATTATAAAGCATGAGGTAAAACACACCCATACATGTGCAATAGGGAGGGAAGAGAGGAACAGGAAGGAGAAACCTGCATGGATACCGGAGAAAATCCAATCCCGGATCCTGACCCATGACCCCGAAAGCGGAAGGTGACAGACTCAGCCAGTGGAACCCCCGTGCTAAACTGTCACCTTGAATGAATTCACCTTTGCAGCCTTGGCGTGGGAGCTGCGTTTCCCCGAGGGGGTGGACGTCAACACGGTGCTGACGTACAGGGTGTGAAAAACGCGCCCGCCCTGCTCACCTCGACACCTGGTCGCGTATCGCAGTGTGACTCCCAATGCAGGGCTGAAATTCAAAGCTCTCATCAGCTGTCATCCTACGGCCCGTAGAGGCGAGAAGCGGCGCAATGAAAACGAGCCTGGTTGTGTCAACAGTGCAGCTGAGCCTTGGAAGATCTCTGCTACAACAGGAAGCTCTTAGCTCCTTCAGCCGCCCATCCCCCACAGAGGCAGCAGATGGAAATACCCATTGTTATATCCAAGCCATCATCCCACTATTACACACCGGTCTAGTCAAGCTCGCACCGTACGCTGTTACATCACATCCGGAGAATGTGAGCCCCGACTGTGGAAGGGGGCCGATTTCTGGCGGTTAATGAAGTGCGCGCGAACGCACTGTTGGGCCACGAGACAGAAGTCGATATGAAGCAAACAGCGATGAGCTCCATGAATAGCTGAGATTTAGAGGGGCAAACATAGGTTGCACTCCCCCCCCCACGAACAAGGACAACACCCTGACTACATCACATCCTCCAGACAGGATTGATGGATGGGAGACAGACAGACAGACAGACAGACAATACATCAGTATTAATGTAGTTTCCAACAAGCAGTCATTTCAAAACAAGACACCCAAAACGAAGGGGGTTGGCTTGCTAACACCCTGCTGTTAGGGGGATTAATACAGCTTTACACTGCGATGCTCCGCAACTCGTCAAAATGAATTGCTATTGCGTTTCCCTCCCCGGATTATATGGAAGAAAACTGATTTCTGGGCCCACACGTGCACCTGGATTTCCCAAACTCCGACGACTCGTCATCAGAGGGATTTAAACCACGGGCTTGTCGACTACAGGGGCGTGAGATGGCTAGAAACCAGCAGCACAAGGCAGGCTTTGGCCTTACAGCATCCAAAGGTCACATGTTCAATCTGACCCTGTCCCCCTCCGAATCTGACCTATTCAACGTTAAACCATCTTTGTCTCTCAGAGATACACTTTGGTCAATCATTCAACACACTGTCGTGTTAGTTATCCAGTTGCATTTCCACCAGATGGCAAAGGTTAACTTTAACGAGTGGCAGGAAGACCCCAGAGAGGGAGAGCGCAGATCACCATAAACAACAAAAACCTGCCTTCAGATCAAAACATGGTCGTCTTTACGGTTGCCATGCCCACAAAAGCCACCAGAGCTCTAATGTAAAGTTGGGCCACTCTTTCGATAGCAAAACCCAGTTTAGGATCTTCAGACGACCAGCAATAAGGAGCCGCAGCAAAATAAGCCATGTTGAGACACAGGTGTTCCTCAAGTTACTTTTCTAGAGAGAAATTTTTTTGGTCCCGCCGCAATGTTTTGGAGAAACGCATTTTAGCACATTAGCATGTAGGACAAAAACTGAACCACTAAACTACTCAACATGAAGAAGACCAACACGTTGACATGGTCTACTTAAATCTAAGGTCATATTGGGTGAACTGGTAGCCTGGCATCTGAGGCAGCCCCTGGCATCTTCAGTAACAGTACTGGCCATCGGCCTCCACTATTGGAAGGCAGGAGGCACGAGTACAGATGTGACACTGCCGATGACTCCTGTCTGGTCTCGTCTGCTCGAGGTTAGCCAAGAGCAGATCCTCTGCCAACACACTGGCTGCCACCAGGGGTCACCACACCATGAGACCAAAAGGCACAGCTCTAAAAGAGGCAAGAAAACAAACACTAATACCTTCAATCTTAATTGGGGACCAAAGTCAATGTCTTTGCATGAGCATGACCCAGGCTCTTCATTGACATTGAGGCTATTAAAATTGTCACGAGTGCTGATCCTCCACATGTTAGTAGGCCTCTGGATGCTTAGCGGACCGTGAGAAGAACCCGCACTCTAAACAGAGAGCTGGATCACAGGTTTCCTTCACATGTCTGCGTCTAACATTTGTAGGAGGATGGAACGGCTGCCATTTTACACAGACTAAAGGTGGCTCATCTTAAGGCATCTATCTACAGCTACAGTATTATTACAGATGATAGCACTGCATTTAATGGGAGGTGTGAATGTTTGGCCGATTCAGATGCAAGCCAGCCAACAATCAGTGGTAATATTTGCCTGTCACGAGCGGGACCCATTTGGCAATCACGTATTTACTTCTCTGTTCACCCAGGGATGCAGAGCGCAAGAAGCTATATAATTACCACAAATTGCCACATTTTGGCTGTATTCATGGGCAGGGGTATGAATATTCAGATGAGAGGTTAAGTGCGGGGAGGACAGTCATCCTAGTTACGCGCTGATAAAAGACCACCACCCTCATCGCTCATACTTAGAGAGCCTTACCAAGGTGGGGTGGGGGAGTTGGAAAAGAGCAATGCCACCACAGACCAGAGGCCACCGGGCTAAATCATCCCATAATCGACCAACTTTATTGCCACGCACGTCTGTGGAGGGATCATCCCTGGAGGGGCTGTAAAAATACCACAGCATGCAAACAAGGTTCCCTGGGGGGGCGAGGACAACCTTCTGGCTGTGCTTCCGCTAGACCCGTGTCAGCGGCTTCGGAATCGGCCAGCCTAACACACACACACACACACACACACACACACGCCGCCTATTTAAAAAAAAAAAAAAGCGACCTCGCAGAACCCCCAGGTTTATCGCATGACAACGCCCCACTTGAAAGACCGCAGGCGCGTCTCACACCTGACGCTTGACGGTAACAGAAGCGTGGCCGTTGATGCGCACACCTATGCTCTCCGGTCGTGGTTGAAGGAGAAAAATTCCTCGCTTCCTCCACAGAGACAAACTCGGTCAAATTTTGACATTTCCGTTTGGCTGCCAGGAGAGGGAAAAAAAAAAAAAAAAAAAAAAAAAAAACCACAAAAAAAAAAACCAAATTAAAACAAA
>JAACJT020000095.1:2961177-2972547 GCA_009936485.2 Gymnarchus niloticus | reverse complement strand
CGTGGGCGGTGTGGGGGGGGGGGAAAAGAGGCTTCATCTAGGAGCGCTGCCAACACCTCTCCAGCTCGTTCTTCGTCTTCTTCACCGTGGGGTGCAGAGGGGAGGGCCGTTGTGGTGTGATGGTGCGTGCAGAAGTGGTACAAGGGGTAGAAGGTGGGTTTGGGGGGGACTGGGGCACAATTAGACCTTATTGCTTTACAACTATTCAGTGCAGGTCTGCGGGGCATGACAGTCCAACAGAAATAAACAGCAGGGGTGCTTGGGGAAGGGGGGCTCATCACCATGTCGATTTGTTAGGTGGGCAAGCTGGGCCTCAGCTCACTGCAGTCGAGACAGGCAAGCAAAGGCGTTTTACCAGAGAAGTGATCAGCAGGTGGACAATGGTCAGGTCATCATTGGGTGAAGAGGTCAGAGGTCAGAAGGTCATAGGTTAGTTGCCGGTGGCGGCTGGGTGGTTAGGAAACAAACAAAAATAAAAGAGAGAAACATAAAGGAAACAAAAAGAAAAAAGATAAAGAGGAGATTAGTTTCAGCTAGTGACGGCTGGATGACCACGACTAATTACAATTAAGAATACTGGGAGCCCGCTGGACAGTATCTGCTCAATGAAGGGAAATCATGAGGACTTCATGATTTCACTCATGACGGAGTTCCCACCCCCACAGGCAAAGGGTTAAAAGGAGCAGGCCGAACTGACAAAGGAAATAAATAGAAAGGAAAACTATGGCAACGTGCTAATGGTTAGTAGCAGTCAAGTGAATGGAGGAACTGGCAATGTTTTAATGGAAAAGGAGAGGAAACGAACATTTCGACGTGAGTCAGCATATCTGCTGTTCTCTGACTGCTATCAAGCATTAGGGTCTCACGAGTGCAAGCGGTGAAGCCGGCTGTAATGGTAGATGTCTGTGTGTTGTTATGACAACCGATGAATCTGGAGGGAATCGGGGGTGGGGGGGGATAATCCAAGAGGATCCCTTGTGTGAAGAATAATTTATGGTCCGAACAAGTTTTTGTGGTTTTTTTACTCAATAAAATTTTATTGCCTTTCAAGGTAGTTTTGATCTATTTACAACAACATGGAAGTCTTGCCCTCATGACATGAAGCCACACTAGAATTTCTATAGCAGTACAGTGATCGAACAAGAGGCTGCAAAGTCGCCGAACCCATGGCGTCGGCTGAGACCCTCAGCTTTGGAAACTATAGACAGTTTTACAGGACACGTAATATAAAAAGCACTTGCATATAAACACTGAAAAGTCCTGTCATTTGTATAAAGCCCTAAAGTATATTCAAAAATATAGGAAATTTTCTAAATGCTCCTATTATGTTGCTATGTTTGATATTTTTCTTTCCTACAAATAGCCCTCTAGAATATCATTGCTATTTCTTTGCAAATACAATAAAATCTGACATTTCATATACATTCCTGCATTATATTTTTATATATATATTTATATACTTTTTTTTTTTTAAAGAAGCCACTGGTATATACTATTTTCTTTGCAAAACAAAAAACAAAACAAAAAAAAAAACAGAAAAGAAGCTTACTGTAAACCATAAAAAAAAAAAAAACAAAGTTCTCAAGTGGAATATGAACTTAATGCATTTACTGTCTGGTCACATCTCATCCACAAAGTGGACTCTATGATGACTCCACTCCACAGTGGTCAGTTTAAGACTCTGCAGTGTCTCTCAGTATGTTTACGTCTCTCTTTTTTTTTTTTTTTGAGGTTTGCCTGACCAAGGCAGAGGAGATGAAGATGTTTTGTTTGTCTCAGTGCAAAATCTGACTTGTGCCCTTCCTTTCCTTTCAAACAAAGGGAAGTCCTACAGGTGTAAAAATAAACATGGCCGGCATACTTCACCAGATCGAAAATCTGTAACTATGCCGACGCTGCTGAATATTTATTTTCCTTCAGGTGGAGGGGGGGTCATCACTCTGTTTTCTGACCCCCCTCCACCTTAAGCCTGATATCATACCTTAAGTTCTCCCTTCATCTACAGATTAAGTGTTCTGAAGATCCACGATGGAGGAACTGCATGTTGAAACCTTTTAAAATAAACGGTGCGGCCACCTACAGAGGACCGTGTTTGGGAAAGAGCCACAGGTTACCGCATTACTGTCCGGTGACAAACTTTGTCCTCTAAGACCAGCGTGTCTTTTCTGATCTTTGTCTCGGTTTCACCCATCAAGCCGAGCTGGTAAAATAGTGAACCCTCTACACACCATCATACAACTGGCCTCCCCCCCTCCTGTCAGAGGCTGCCCATCAGACACAGGTTCAAGAGTTGTGCAATTTCAAATACGTCGCTTGTTTTTCATTAATTGTCTCAGCTGTGCCTACCTGTTACTGGGGTTTAACTTAGTCCTCGTTCATTATGTATTAACGTCTTACCTCTTAGTAACACGGCGCTAAAATCTGCTTGGCATGACCGCAGTCCTCGGTATGGTATTAATCAAACCTTCATCGGTGAGTGTGCTGATTGGATTTCGTCCTCTCTGCTTCTGTTGCAACCGAGTAAATACAAAGGCTGTTTTCGCTACAGTGCTCATTGTAATTGTAAATGCTGTCTTCTTCATTCCCTTAGGCCCAGTATGCATGTTTGCTAATAAAACCCTTTGCTTGTAACCCTAAACATAATCTGATGGGTTATGTCTATATCAACTTGAAACCATTTTCGAAATTGCTCCATAAACATGTAAAGTGCAACCAAAAAAGATAAAACCTTTTAAATTCCAATATTTCTTTCAAAATGAAAGAGCATCTATTGGTCAAGGTTGTTTGCAACTGAGTATTGCATAAGTAAACAAACAAATAATATATTAAAAAAAAAAAAACTTTGGACCTTCAGACTTTGAATCTGAACATGACAACTGCACGCCAAAGGGACTGGCGATAAAGTGTAACAGGGCTTGCCTGCACGTCTAAGTCGGTACGGCTCTCCTTCGTTTCGACTTTCAACCCGTTGACTTCCAATGAGCGTAACTCGTCTTACCGAAATGACCTATACTGCTGCCACAAGAGCCACCTGGAAACACCTCTGTCAGAACAGCTGCGAGAATTCGGGGCAAGCCTGATACTTTTTGGGTCTATTTTTAACATTCAGAATCGGAGGCACATTACATCTGGGTCTAAGGGTTTAAGAGGGACTGAGAAGGGACAGGAAGACTGAAGATTTATTTACTGTCGTCTACATGTGGCTACAATAAACAAAACAGAATAAAAAACCCTGTTAACTCCTCACCCAGTGTTTTGTTGCATTTCACATTTAATTATCCATAGTTTGGAATTTTGACTTACTTAGTAGGATGAACGAATTAAAATAAATCACATTCTATGCTGTGTGCTGTGCTGTTTCAGTTGTGGTAAAATTGAGAATGTGCCCAGAACAGAATATCAAGTCATAGACGCGCATGCGTTTGTGTGTGCGTGTGTGTGCGTGTGCGTGGAATGTAGCTGAAGAGAAGATCCTCAGTTTTTCATGTCTTTTCATGGGAGGAGTTTCACAGAAAAAAAACCTAATTATAATACAGAGTGAATGGTAAAATAGTAATGTTTATAAGCTATATTTCCTGCTCACTGAAGCAGTGACACAGCAAAAAGTGTGTGCGAGGGTCTCCGTGGGAAACAACGAGGATGCATTTTTTTGTTTGTTTTTGTCTGTTCTTGACATAATGAGGCTGCAGATGAGATGTGAGTGTTTTTATTTACGCAGGACCCCATGAGGATAGCTCACGCATGTGCTGATTTGCGCTCAGAGCCGTGAAGGCACAGTGCACGCATGGGCGAGCTCTGCTCTGTCTTGTGAAGACACGCCTAACGTGGGCTGTTGCCCATGTGACATACGGCATAGCAGCCCTGTCTCCAACCACCTCTACACGGTGGAGTTAAAGTGAACTGGCCAGATGAACGAGTTAAGTGCTTCACGCGATTGTTCGGTTTTAAAATTTTTCTCTGAAAAGCTAAATTTCAAAGTGCATGTGTATGTGTGTGATTGTGTGCGTGTGTGTGTGTGAGAAAGCAATCTCCCTCAGGAAAATGCATGGCAGTGAAAGCAGTCGATGCAACCGCTTGTGGCAACAGACCGTCAAAATGACTCGCTATTGACTGAGGTACAATTTGAGAAAAGCAGTCCAATTTAGGTTTGAACGCCAAATTCTTCTTGTCTCGTATGTGTCAATATGGCATATGGGTTCTGTAATTATACACAAACTCAAGTAGGGAAATTGAAATCTGTCCTATTCATGCAAAGTTACATCAAAGTAATTCACTTCTGAGAACAAATAAATACACACTGACATAAAAATGACCTATTCATAAATCATATGACTGAAAGGTAAAGACTTAAGTGTTTTTTTTCCATAAAGCGGGGGATTAAAACACTGATATTGGAAGTCCATTATCCTTCATCAACAGCATGCAAGAGTCACATGGTCATCAAAATAATGGAGCTGAGAAGAATGTACCATCTCATATTAAAAGCAGGGGTGCGTGTATGTGTGTTCGTGTGTACATGTTACAGTCCTTATATACTGTGATCATTGCTTCAGCAACACTTGCCATTATATATTTTACATGCCCCCCGGATGGATAAACTAAACACTGGTCCCTTGCATCCAGGAATATGGGGCATCAATGATCCTGAAGAGGGTGACCAGGGGTGTGGTTGCGGGGTGTGGAGGCGTGGTGTAGGGGTAGGGGATTCCAGGCTGTTGGCTATATGTCAACCGCGTAAAGAAACCGCGTGGTCTGGCGTGAGGTTTAACATTTTTTTTTTTTCTTTTTTTTTGGGGGGGGGGGGGGGCACACAAGCGAAATCTGAGCACCTACAGCACACCTCACTGACCAAAACCACACGGGCACAGTGGCCATTGGAAATCTCAGGTCTGGCGGACTTCTTCCACCCTTCTACAACACCTTGCTAACTGGCCTTTGGGGATTGGGGAAGTGGGGGGTGGTGCTTGGAAAATTATACACACAGGAATGAAAAACACACTGTAGACGGTGAAAGGTTGGAAAGGCCAAGTACGGCCCGGATCTGAGGGACGTGTGGGCCTGGTCCCTGCAGAGCATCGGCGCTGTGGCTTCACATTCTGCTGCATTTTCCTTACGAAGTCACAAATGATGTTTCATAACACCAATCAAAAAGAATGTGTCTCTCGTTGCATATCTCCAGTTACAGAGCATCTCGAAATTCCTCTGTTGTCTTTCCAGACAATTCCCAGAAACCTTAACCCCATGTCCATGATTTAAAAAAAAAATAATAATAATAATCTTTAAAATGTTCTGCTTTGTCTTTTTATTGTAATCGTATATAAAATTAGAGCGTCAAAGGGGTCAGCCTTTAAGCGGTCAGACTGCGTATGATGATTAAAAAACATCCAGTCCCAGGTAGCTGCTGATCTGAGATCAGTCGGAGTCACTGCTGTCCGAGCTGGAGCCACTGCTGCTACTAGAGTCGGACGAGCTGCTACTGCCACTCAGCCTTGCGGCGCCCCCTGCTGGCGCTGAGCCGCCCCTCTCTGCTGGGGGAGAGGGAACAGCCATTCAGACCACGACACGACCAGATGAAATACGAACGCCGAAGACAGACGAAGGCTGCCCTAAATCACGAGACAGGACTTCCTTATGGGAAACGACGCCAGTTAAGGCACCTGGGGGTATAAGAAATTAACGCGATGCACAGTCACAGCAGCCGCGAATAAAAGTGACAATGATTTAGCCGTCTAAAGCAGTCAAGTTTCAAAGTAGCCTTAAGGTTGATCGATGAATTGAGTGAAGCATACTCTGGCTGCGTCTCTGGAGATGAGGAGTGCTGTCTCTGTCTGTGTGTGTGTGTGTGGTAATTGGCATAGCGACAGCATAATCTTTGAATGAGTCAGGCTTTATACACATCCTCCTGCACTTGTTCAGTTCTTGCTACAGACACACCGAACTGCAGGAAAATGCTGCCTTGCGACTGACCAGCAAGAGAAGCCAGAAACAACACACACACACACACACACACACACACACACACACACACGCTAATGGGTCTCCTTCCCAATCACGCCCGACAACCTCAACGGCTCAGACCGAAAGCCTCTTATTCTGTAGAGGCGATGTCTCCTGTCTGGCAAAAACACACAGAGGCTACCAGCATCCGCATTCCCACACAGATGGTCGCCACACAGGCCTGGCCTGACCTCCTGCAGTCCATCTGCAGCCCAGGATGACTGGGGGAAGCAGTAAACGATACACAACTTGGCAGTCGCTACAAACTGAAGCGAGCTGGTCAGTGGGTCTCATTCGGGCACGGGAAAAACAAAAATCATCAACAGCGCACACAAGAAACAGCCCGATCATACATCTAGTCTGATCTACCCTGTTCTGACTCTATAGCCAAATAACAGCCTACTCAGATGATAGGCAAGTAAAATATAGCTCATTAAAAAGGCACTAAGGGTTAAAAACAGACTCCATTTCTAGGGAAATAATTAAGACGGCTCAATTTTTTTCCCTACATAATCTCCATTAGAGCATAAGGTCAATAAATCCTCTGAATTTGAAGGCAATGCCTTCATGGGGGGGGCGGGGGTTGAAGAGACTCACTTAATGGCTTCTTCTGTTTCTTCTGCAAGCACGACTTAACATATCGCTCCAGCTCGCGGAGGGTGGAGGGCTTGAGCGTCTCGAAGTCGATCTCGATCTCGTCGGGGTTGGAGTCGCGCAGCGACGGCTCGCGGGACTGGATGATGTGCACCACCCGGCCCAGCTTGTCGCCCGGCAACCGGTTGATGTCCAGGCTCAGCTGGCGCTTCTCCTCGTAGGTCATGGGCAGAGAGTCGTCCCCCTCGTCCGACTCGCCGCTCGCTGCCTGGGCCCCCTTCTTCAGCCGCCTGCATGTGCGGTTTGTTTCAGAAGATGACATTAACCCTTCCCTTCTCAAGGGGCACAGATTTAAACAATGGCAGAGACAATACGAGGGACGTCCTCCAGCTATGCCCCTCAGCCCTGTTCTGCTAGTCCAGCACGAAATGATTATTTTTGAGCACATTAAACTCGGGGTGACTGATGGTCAACACCAACTTCCCCTGGTAGCTTACAGATAAATTTCACTACTGATTTAATGTACAGATGACGTGTCACGAGGGTCCGGCTCCAGGCTCACAGGTGTATGTACCTTGGGCCAGTGCTGTTGGCCTTCCGGGCTGGAGCCTTCTTTTGCTGAGCCGGCGTCACCGGCTTCAGCTTCTTGTCGTCGTCCGGCTTGGCCTTTCCGTGCTTCTCCTTGTCCCGGTCCCTCTTCTTGTCCTTCTCCTTCTTCTTCTTGGGTTTGCTCACCGGGGCTTGGGAGAGGGCGGCCAGCTGCTCATGGACGGCCTTCAGCTGCGGAGGGGCGGCGAGGAGTTGGCATTTAGCATACAGGAGGATGGTGCCACATCGGGCCGGGCCGAAGCGGGGCTAGCAGGGCAGCGTAGCTTCAAACGCGGACTGCAGACCAATCTAACGTGGCAGCTAAAACTTACCTCCGTCGGGTGCGCTGTACCTTTAAGACTAATTTCCAAAATGACATTCTTTATGCAAATCCACACAGCACAACGTACTGAGTGGCCCTCGGCCGTCACTCACCATGTGTGGTCTAGGGTTACCTAGTACATTCACAGGTTCCTTGTTTGCTACACCTGAGTGAAAACTGTTTTCCTTGTAAGTGTGAAGAAAAAACAAAAATAAACAAAAACCCTCAAGTAATAAACGTGCAAAGCGTGGCTCACAAATGTGGGACCTCTTGCGAGAACCTAATTTGCCACATTTTCTTTTGGCAGCAGTGAAGATTTTAATAAGGTGATTACCCTGATTATTCATCCATATTTGGATCTGTCAAAAACACTTTTGTTCCCGTGGAGAAAAAAAAAAAATTAAAAAAAATTAAAACGACGTTGGTTAACCAATCAAGGTCCTTAAACCTTCTGGTCCAGCATGTGGTGATTAGGGAAAACAAGGAGAGGGAAGAAAGAAAAATATATATATATGGGGAAAAAAAAAAAAAAAAAAAAAAAAAAAAAAAAAATCAGGACAGAGAAGCAGGGGGGTGGAGTATACTGTCAAGGGAGAAGAGAAACAGACCTAGGAAATTAAGTAATTGTAAAATCTATCCAAAACCACAGCCTGAATCACAGTACATCAGCAGCACCAATCAGTATGACTGAGCCCGACGGGAGGACAGTGAAAGACAGTGTGACCTTGAGGCCCCGCCTAGCAACCCTGAGGGAGCAGCAGCAGCATGGTCACCCCCCCACCCACCACCCTGGCCAATCAGAAGCAGCCTCCTCGCGCCAGCCTCCCGCCTTAGCTCCCTAACGTTCGCTCGGCAGGGCAAAGCGTACAGCACTCTATTCCGGAGTTAGTTTAGGGGCAGAGACGGGGAGGACAGGAAATGAGGAGTCGGTCAATCACCTGCAAACTTTTGGTGCACATGTATTTTCCCCCCTCCCTGTTACCATTGGGGTGCTCCACAGAGATACACTGGTAAGAAAGTCAAAAATATCAGCTTACAAGACAACATGCCATGGGTCATCTTAGACAGAACATCAGGCCAATTGACACCAAGAGCAACGTCGGTGCACCAACGGTATACGAGGGCGCATTTATTCAAGAATGTACATCGAAACGTCTACACGCAGGCTGCCGTGAGCGGCAGGAGACCGGCTTTCATCTCAACACCCACCTGCTCCTGCAGCTCGGCCAGCCGCGTGGCTCGCTCCTCCTCCGAGTCGGAGCTGTCCGAGCTGGAGCTCTCGGCACTACTACCGCTGCTACCTGCGCTCTTTCCCACAGAGGCGGCCACGGCGGGTCCCGAGGGCGGGTCTTGCTCCATCGGCTCGTCCGGCATTTTGGCAAAGCGCATCTCGAAGACGTCCTGCCAGGTTGAGTGGGACATGGTTACAAAGGCGGCACCGGACCGCTCCCCCGTCAGCGGACTCCCGTGGGGGGGGGGGGGTTATTCCTTACCTGCAGCTTCCGGGCCATAGCTACAACCTCGTGGTCGGGTGGGTTGTACTTGTAACAGTTGGAGAACATCAGCCGAATGTCTGCCGCAAAGCTCTGGGCATCGGGGTACTCACGACCGTCCATCTTTTTCTGCCAAACAGAAAGCCCGGGTCACTAGATTAGCCTACGATTGCCATGGTCACTAGTTTGAGATGGAAAAAGAAAAGTGGCCATCTGGACAACTTGGACCACATTCAGAAATGGATGCGTCGTCCTACAACCAATCTAAGGGCTACAAATACACCCAGTGCCAGCCGAGGCCCTGTCCTCGGCTCGCCGGACCTACCTTGACGGTGCTGAGATCCATGGGGTGCTTGATGATGTCGTGGTAGTCGTGCAGCTCCAGGGCCTCAGCGTCCACGGGCTTGTAGAATGGCCAGGCGTAGGCGGCGTGCTTCTTGGACAGAAGTTCCTTCAGGATGCCGTCGCAGTACCTCAGTTGCTCCTTCAGCTTGCCCTTCTTGTTGGCGTGCGGCACGCCCTCCTCATCCTCCGGGTCCCTTTTGGGGACCTTGATGGGCCGCCCGGCACCCTCCCGGCGTGACTGCGCCTTGGCTCGCGTGGCCTCTTGCATCGTGGGCGATTCGCCACGGCTAGCAGTGATGGCGG
Organism: Gymnarchus niloticus; assembly: GCA_009936485.2. Taxonomy (NCBI): domain Eukaryota; kingdom Metazoa; phylum Chordata; class Actinopteri; order Osteoglossiformes; family Gymnarchidae; genus Gymnarchus; species Gymnarchus niloticus. Next base: position 2,962,905 of record JAACJT020000095.1, on the reverse strand, counting down.
AGGTGGTGGGGGTCGTGGTGTCGGCTTTCCGCTTGACCCCCTTTTTCTGTGGGGAGGGTATGCCGCAGGTGACTGACGGCAGCGCCAAGTGTACCACAGTCCATCTTGGCTCTGTCAACAGAGCCGCACTCGCTCCTGTGAACCGCGCGCCCGGACATGTGACCCGTGACTATAACAACCACAATAAAAGGACCTTGTGATTCACACCCGCGATCCTCTTGCACAATTTTATTACCGTATGACACAAACACACCTACTGGGCTGTAAAAAGGCATCATGACACACGCATGCGTGCCAGACCAATGGGAACGAGGCATACTTTCACCACGGGCTGAGCCGATGGGCCGACGGGCATCATGGGCGTGGAGGTGGGCATGGCCTGGGCCGGGGGGACGTTGGGGGCGACGGTCGGCACGGGGGAAGCAGTGGAGATGACGGGAGTCTGGGACACTGGCGGGGGCGAGCCAGGAAACATCGGAGGTGGAGAAGGTGCAGACGCAGCTGGGTCCTGCTGACTCCCTGTTGGCACAAATGGGAGCACATCGGTGTCTACCAGTCAGAGCCCTCCTAGACCCAATCGCTCCATCCAATGGAATGCTCTCGCTGAAACAAGCCTGCCTCTTCGTCACAGATGACTGAGGCCGGGGGAGGTACCTGTCGGAGGAGGGGGGCCGGGCTTGCGCTTGCCTTTGGGAGCAGGTGGCAGCAGCTCCACCTCCTCCTGGGGCATCTGGGCCACTTTCTGCAGGAGAATCTTCTCCAGAGCTTGGGCCATCAGAACTATGTCATCCGTTTGCTGGGGAGGACAATGATGAAGAGGTAAAGAGCACGCCCACCGCAACGCACGACGTGGAGAGGTACGACACATCAACCGGTGGGGTGACACTCTGACAAGTGCATTGCAGCAAGCTCAGCGACGCGAACACACGATATGAAAAGGTGCTCGGCGAACCGATAAGAAATCCATATCACAAGGTCTCCCTGATAGCTGCATGCCCCAGAGGCTCACCCCCCCAGTCCTTGGGTTTTATCTTCGATGTCAAGTCTAGGCATGGAAGCTTTTCCAAGATAAAAAAAAAAAAATTTATTTTTTTTTGAGCGGTAAACCCATTGTAAAAATATTCTACTGGACTGAGAGTCAACGCATTTCCACCAAGCTAAGCACACAACTCCTTAAGCTTTGGCAAATAAAGCAGATATGAAGCAGGAACGAGACGGCATAGGATAAGCCGGGTACCTCTCTGTGCCGGTGACTCGGCTGAGCGGCTGCTACCACGCTCACCTTGTTGTAGATGTAACAGTTGGTGAACATGGTATTGAAGTCCTGCATGCACTCGCTGGCACTCCAGTAGTAGTTGTTCTCCAGCCTCTTCTTGATGGTGCCCATATCCATTGGGTTCTTGATTATCTTATGATAGTCCTGGATGAAGCAGGGATCAGCCCATTCAGTGTCATTCACTGAATACCTCGGCATCGCCCTTAGTTTGGCTGACAGGTGGACAGGCCGTAGCCTACTTACAGGTAGACTCAGCTTAACCGCATCCACGGGCTGGTAGAAGGGCCACGCAAACTGGTGCTTCCAGAGGGTCTTCACCACGACGTTCTGCATGTACTGCAGCTGGTTGGTCTTTCTGCCGGGCTTGTTAGGGTTCGTCACCTCCGGCGGCGGTGGGTTGACACCTGGGGGCGGGCTCTGGACAACCGGGGTGCCTGCCGACATGTTGGCAC
>JAACJT020000095.1:2948941-2961070 GCA_009936485.2 Gymnarchus niloticus | reverse complement strand
GGGGAAGGAGGGGGGAGGGGGGGGGGGGCTCTCACAGTCTCCTGTCTTCAGCAGGCACTCGGTGCGTGGTTCTCTTCCCTCTCCCAGGGAGACCGATATCCAACCTCAGGGCCCAACCTCAAGGCCACAACAAAGCACAGCCGTCAGCTGGTCTGAAAAGGAAGACAGGGAAGTAGGAGGATGTGGTCAAGATGGCACCCAACGCCGCCTCCTCAAACACTGTCCACCTCAGCGTCTATGAAAACACGAAAAGCTGCAACTGACACTTAATTCAAAAGCAGATGGAGTCCGTTGAGAGTAAGAACAGACATGCATTAAAGATGCTGGCTGTACAGCACACAGTCGATCCCTTTCACAAATTCAGAAAGTGAACAGAGGGCCGTTTATTCCAGGTTCAAATACAATATTTCCATTGGCTCAGGCCAAGCAGCATCATCACCACAGAGACACTCTCATAGTCTTGACTACAACCACACGGAGCGCTTTAAAGAGGAAAGGTCAAGTGCCTCATCTGCAGGTCACACCTTCCCCATGAATGACATTCCTCATGACCATAAGCTGTTCTCACAAAGGCAGGATGGGTGCTGTCACACTGGTGCCGGGGGGGACCCAGCATCATCATGCTCCTTTGAGATGTACATGTAGCTGGTTCAACTGACTCCCAGTGGAGAAAAAAAGAAGCATTTAAAGAATCCACTCCTACAAGTGGTCACGCAACTCCCCCCACTTCACCCACTGTTCAGGTCAGAAACAAAAACTTGACAACTTAGTCACAAAGAGAAGGGGGTCAAGGTGAACCCAGAGGCAGCAACTGGCCAGGTGTTCTAAGTATGGCCCTCAGAATCGACATGCGCGGGTCTGAAATCGGAGACACGGCATGAACTCTGACATACTATTCTTTCATTATAAAATGGTCTCGCTCTTCTCACTTCTCTTTGGGTTTTACACACGTCTCAGTTGTGTCACAAAATACAAGGAGAATAAGCAGCCATTTATGAATTGAACATCGCAGCCATAAAAACCATCCCCAGCCCGAGAAGAGCTCATCCGTATCTAAGTGATACCCGGGGATATCAAATGGAACGTCTCCAGGCCCTGAAGCCCTGAGCAACACCCACCAGGCTGCAGTATTACAACCAAACAGACATGGCAAAAAAGTGAGGATGTTCAGTTTCTGCCACCACTCCAGGCAGAGCATAACATTCTCAACATCTGCATTTTCCAGACAAAACGGTGTGAAAGACATACAATAGCATGAAAAAGCATGCATCCATGCATCGTACACATCTGAGCTCCTGGACGTAGGTCCACATAAGGATAACTACGCTGATGACGCTACGACTTAATGAAAACAGACTAAATCAAGACAGCCGAGTGTAAAATTCTATATACGGTGTTCAGCATACGGTCCAGCTCAATGTCAGATACTGTGCACATTTACGGCAACCATGATGTTGCAAAAGCAGGACATGAAGAGGAAGTTAAAGGATCTCGAACAGAATTTATCAGTATCCTCAGGCACCTGTTACAAATCACCCTACGTAAGATCCTTCAAAAACCTAACCTAGAGTAGCAACGAACAGCGCTGAAAGACCTCCAGCTCATGCTCAAAGAGTTAACGCCCTTGTTATAAAATTTGTTTCAATGGTCTTAGGTAAGCATATAAACCAGAACATCATACTTAACTCTGCTAGAAAGCCAGGGATGACCACAATTAACCAACTGCCTCACAGCTATATCCCGAAACGTTAGTGGAAGATGGGAAACCTGTACATCATCTCTGGGATGACATATCAGATTTACACAACTGATACATGACCTAAGGTACCACGATGGTTCTCTTACACACCAAAATGCTGTTCAAACCACTAAAGTGATAATCTACTTAGTAAGACCATTTCATTGTTACTGTGGCTGACTCCTGTTATGTCCCAAATTCCCCTTTGGGGATTTAATAAAGTACCCGCCTACCATCTTGATCCAGAACAAATTATTTGAAATGGCTTAATGGCTTTCTAATCATCACAATATTTACGTCAGCCACACGTGAATTAAAGAATCAAGTGAAATGCATCAAAGTGGCAAATCAAGGTGAATTTCAGGGCGTGTTTTTCGGCCCTGGTAACTCTTATACGGCCTCTTATTTCCTCAGGTAGCACTGGTACACAAGCTTTACTGCATACGAGTGTACTTGGCTGAACCAGAAGTGTCTTGTGACTAGCAAAAGGAAGGAGAAAGTGAACTTTAACATCTAAAACTTGTACAGTTTCTACGAATTCGCCCGAAGCATCTGCTTTATTGACAACTTCCAACTCTATGGGACTCACGTGTGTGTTTTTTTTTTTTGGTTTTATTTTAAAAATCGTTTAAGTCTGGACGGTGTAAACGCGGTTTCCGTTCATAAAAACTATACTGTTTATCTTTTGCGGTCTAAAATCATGACACCGATCTGAACGACACAGGTACTGATCTTAAACACAACAATGAGATTAAAGTTAAAATCTGAAGGTCAAATTCGGAGACGTTTAAGTGGCGAAGGGAAGGTGGGAAGTAAAAGTAACAAGCAGAGACTTAAATACAAAAAAAAGAGACAGATTTAAACGGCGCAGCCTGAGCCTCCATTCAAAGACCGCCATAAACGGAGAATGTCAAAGTTTATCGACAGCAATACAAACCTGAGTTTCGAGCCGGGCTAATAAGCTGCCAAGTTCTGAGCGACAGGTACAGTATAATTACTATAATTTACTATCTTTTAAAAATGAATCAAGAGGCCGAGACGAACGACGGCGATCGATGCTGGGTGATTTGGGAGGGAGGGAGGGAGGGGGGGGGGGGCGCCAACACAAGATCCCGCCTAAAGAAAGGCGATCGGATCAGCCAGGCGATCTTACTGTCCATCCCACCTTCACAAGTCTGATTTCATGTGCATCAACACACTCGGGCTGCCTCGTAGTTTGTCAACTAACCCCACTGATTCCCTCGTCATCTGTCGGGCATTTCTTACACCGATACCCCGCATTCTGGCTAAAAAAGACAAATAAGAAGTGAACGGCGGTGTAAAACAACGTGATCACCATTCCTATTGTTTTTTTTTTTTAAAAAAAAGAAGGGATCTGTACACATTCTAAAAGATGGCGGGCAAAGGATAAGCAGTGTGAAATGCAGTCACTTAACCTATATGCAACGAGCTGCCCAGCTCTGCCACCACCATCAGAGACCCACCTTCCATCTACCCCCCGACCACACATTCAACTTCACGCAAGTCCGTACGCTCGCTGCTTAATCTAGCGACAAACTTCAAATAGGTAACTATGTTAAATTCGCAGGCCACACATTACTCCCCCCCCCCGCCCCCAGCACCCCGCCTAGAAGAGCTAACCGAAACCGGGCTTTGTTACATTGTTGCAACAGAGACAGCTTTGTTGCAATAAAAACATAACAAGCAGTTATCGCAGGTCCAATGCGTTTTTAAGGAAATACTCCAACCATTTAAAACTGGATTGCGAAATCCGCTTACTCAACAAGCACTAATGAGGGCGGGGGGGACACATTTGGACGCATTACTTCCTCGACGGCCCCAATACCGTTTTGCTTGTAGTCTTCCTAAAAAGCTCCTCTTTTATTAGAGCGACGCTAAAGAGCATAAAGATGAAGCAGAAGAAATGCCGCCCCCCGTGCCGCGCATGCGCGCTCGTCCTCCCTGCGCGTCGCCCGGCGATCTTCCACGGAGAGTCGCGTCGACTTCCGCGCCCAGACTACATTTCCCGACAGGCAGCGCTGCCGCGAACGGCGTGACCCAGCTGTTCAGATTCCGTGAGCAGGACGAATGCGCAAAACACCAGCGGAGCGCGCAAAAATGCCGCGCTCCGCATGACTGATATTGCTCAATGAGTAAGAAGGTACATTCCCAGAAATCAAAGTTTAAACTGATATTTTTTTGCCTTTTTTTCCTGTTTTCGAATGATCACATACACTTTTGTCAATTGTGCTTTAGTTGAGTGTGCTGTAATGTAAAGTTAGAACAGCAGTATACATTTTATCGGTCTGCTGTATGACATTTTGTTTTCTACAGCTAAATAGCTCTTAAAGGAAATTAAATAATTTATTTTGCCTTATTCTTTTTCTTGTGGTTGGCAGCACTTTGATATGTAAAATCTCTGATGTAATGTCTCAGTCCCTTCATCCATTTTCTATCTGCTTATTTGGTGAAGGTCACATGACACTGTGGGAATGCTATCTTTAAAAGGACGAGCTGATAAAAAAAAGAAACAGTCAGGAATACATATGATAGCATTGTAGACTGTAGAACACAAACTCGAATTTTCTCTTGGTGATAACAGAGAGTGTGGCATTTTTCAAAAAGAACACAGTGCGATAAGAATATTTACCGTCCCTGCCTATGACAAAACACCCACTTTTTTCACAAACTGGGACATACTCGAAGTGATCCCAAGATGATAATCTTTTTGATTAGTTGCACCCGTAGATTAATTAGCATAGCCACACAGAAATCTAGGCTGCAACATTTGTTAGTTTTTGTTAACAATAACAACCTTGGTGCTGACAGGCTCATTCAGTTCAGGGTCAGAGTGTCTTTTAGTCCCTAGTATCCTTGTCTTGTGTTTAGGGCAAAGCCCTGTGTCTCCTTTGTCCCTTGTACCTCTTCATTAAAGTAACTTACAAGCAAATGCACACATCCCAGCCTCTGAGCCTTTCTGTACGTCCGGGCCTGAAAGCCATTGGCAGTTCCAGTGGAAAAAAATAACACAGCGTCAATAGATTGAGAGTCAGCGTGTGGAACTTTTAGATTGACAGCTGGTTTTTTAAAACGGAAGTAACAAAAATTGCTCATGTCGAGTGATAAATGTGTCATTTCATTCATATGTAACCGAGTTTTTAATCAATTCACTTGACAATACGACACTTTGGTGTTCAACTCAAATGCATTTTCATCATCATCACCATTCTTTTTTACCAAGGATTTTTTTGTTACCTCCAATCTTATGCTCGCTTCACTTTGGTGACAAATGATAACCCATGGCTCATGCTTTATCAAACCACACAACAAATCACACAGACATTCTATCCACAACCATTTCTATGAACTCCGTTTTTAGTTCACAAACTTTTTCATGAAATCAGTTTTTAATGCAAATGCACATCTATCAACTCCTTTTCCATCATAAGGAGTTGATAAATCATCGACAAGGTACACTGAACACAGGACAGGGGTGCTGATGTAGCTCTGAGGATTAGATGCGTGTAACCAAAAGGTTGCAGGTTCAAATTTCACTGCTGGCAAAAGTGTCCACATTACCAGCGTGACCCTGAGAACCTTAACCCTAATTGCTTCGGGGGTGCTGGACATTGGCTGACCCTGCAGAATGACCCTCAGCTATCAACTCGGAGAGCAAGATGAGAAAACACAAAGGTTACAAACTTCCCCATAGTGATGAATAAAGTAACTATAATTATCATGGAATTTTTGTTACTTTCACTGTTCATAGAACACAACCAACTGGCCAGTAATAGAGTCAGTTACGTGCTAAACAGAGAGAATCACATGTGCTACGAGCACAACAGTTGCCTTCTAATCGGGGTGCAGAAAGCACAATAATGGCTTATATGCAAGTCAAACTGCATGATAATTTGTTGTAAAGCCACGAGAGGCCTAATGCCTCAATCCACTGGAAAACCTCTTACATTTAACATTAAAACAACTTCTTTTCAGTTATTCTTTCTTTATTTCAGACCTGAAATACTTGCTTACAATATGAAGGGGATGAAGGCCTTAAAAATGGCCATAATTTCCTTAAAGTATCATCACTGACTTCTTCTGTAATGAAATAGTTTTTTCTTACATTGGATATGTTAAAAATCATTAAAATAATAATGATGGTTTACATAGTGCTGTTCTATAAATATTCAAACATGTGAAACCACATTACAATAAGATAAACATAAGGCATACGTATCAAAGCAGTATTAAAAATCCATAATTGTCACAAAATTTTGAATTCCTCAAAAGAACAACCACTTGCATTAATTGAGATGTCTTTTATTCTGACGTGTTATAATGTAATAAACCGCAATTGCAATTTTAGGTTGGCTTATACTAAAAAATACTCATGATTTACTCCTTGCATGAACCAACACGAATCGAAGATCCTCAGAAGAAAGTAAGAGTAAAATCGCTCGGGATGGAACAGTTGACCCTTCGCGGATGCCGTAGTATGGCAGCGTACGCGTTTCGTTTCAGACCGCGCATGCGCGCTGGCCATCCGATGCCACATTCCTCGCCCGAACCTCAAAGCCAGAAGCTGCCACTTCATTGCTCGTTTTGCTCGCGTCGAACCCACTGTTACTTTTACGGCCCCCTCTTATTGTTATAAAAGTGGAACCCATACAGGTTAATCCGCCGTCCCTGGGATAAAGATACGCGTCGCTGCGCCGATCTGCAGAGCGTAAGTCGGTCCGCTTTGTATTGTTTGAATTAACAGGCTAGCTGGACACCGGCGCGGCGCGATTTAAAAAGGCAGAAAGGGGCAGAACGTGCATCTGCCTGGCGGTGGCTGGACAGGCGGTACGAAACCCTGCATGTACGAGAAGGCACAACGAGGTGGCGCTAGCCTGAATGACAGCGCCTTCACTGAAAGGTCTGAATGAGCATGGGGGTCGGTGAGAGTGCTGGGCTGTGGGACAGGGCTGTTAAGAGGCCCCTGCTCAGTCTACAGCTAGTTCACTTTAACTCATGCATGCTGTCTCTGGAAACTCTATTCGAACTCACGACTTGCTGCTTTGACATACCCAGCCCTTATGAAGTGTCGTATTTGTGCAGGACTAGGTCTTGACGTGGCTCACTTGGTAATTTGTCAAACGAACCTAACAGGATATTGTGAATGGCCATCCCATTAATGCAGTTCGTGTTTTACCGGACGTGCACATCTGGCTTAACTCTGCATAGCCAGATTTGGAGAATTATGGAGTCTGCTGATATTTCATACATGCAGTCATGCATCCTTTTTCTGTCTGGGAGCTGGTAGTGCAGATTTGTCTGCTGTCCTCCCAAGATTTGCAGACCCTTCTTTGCATGTACAGTGCTTTATTCGCTTATGTGTTAATGCATGTCACTCTCCTCAGCGATGGGTTAAAATAATTGCACTGCGCATTTGCTAGAGACTTTACGGGCCCGCGTGGCTTTATTTCCCTTAATAAATTAATACGCCGTCTTGTCCAGCCCTCGATCTGCTTTGCACTTTTCTTGTTATGCTCTAAAATTTGTATTTTGCTTTATTCCCTCCATATGTAACTCGCCAAAAAAATAACAAAAGCCTTCCACCCCATTCGTTGGGTGGACCTTGTCAGTTTCAGTCAGTTTCCTCTATAATGTGTATCTCTTTAGCAATTTGATCTAACCCGCCCCCCGTCTGTCTTCTCTCTTCTTATTTTTGTCCTTTTTTTGCTTGTTTCCTTGTCCTGGTAGATACAAAAATAGTTCCAAGTAACTTTTTCTAGCACTTTGCCCGTCAGTTCCCATGCTTGATGAAGGCAAATGTATTTATATAGTGCATTTTCATGCGCAGAAGTCACTGCACGCTTTACAGAAATAAATACATCAGACATAAGTTAAAAGTAAGACATAAAAAAGGTAAGCATATAAATGTATGCCTCCAGAGTATCAGAGATACGTTTTGGTCATAAACTGTTTAATGATTTGTAAATGATAAATGATTAAGTCGAATCTGAAATTAACGTAGATGTCTGTAATGACACCGCTGTTGATATTTAGCAGTAATCCCTCTTGTCGTCTTATGATATGTAATAACCTTACAAGTTCAGTTCTTTTACAGTAGCTGTTTAATTATTGCCTCCGGTGCTGGTTAATTTGTGAGTTTGGACCCTAGATCTGGACTGGTTTTGCAGTGGCAGAACCTTGAAAAGGGCTGAATTGCAGCTGTAATGCTGCATCTAAATCGTCCCCCCAGGGCTAAAGTGAACGTATTTGTAAAAGAGATTGCTGCTTTACTAGGAAGGGGCCATTGTTCAGTATAGCAAGGAAAACATGCACTCACATATTCTCATGTTTCTGTAATTAAGAATCTGCGGCAGTCATGCCTGAGTATCATTTTAACCAGTAGTTTTTCTTTGTCTGACGTTTATGTTTAACTGCTGGGCAACTATTAGGCTAGTACTCTTTAGTTACTACAGCCAGAGTGACTTTAATATTAGCCAACAATTTTGAGGTTGTTTCACTGTGAACCACACCAGTGAGCCTGTCCCATAAATAATTAAAGGTTAGGCCTTTTTTTTTTTTTCTTTCAGATAATGTCTGTTAAACCAATAGATTTTCTCAAAGTGAAGATTTGCCCTTTTAGTTATTTCTTAGTAGCTATTGCATGATAATTCGTTAAGCTGTTTGCCAGTACTTTAGTACTGTAGGAGGTTTTTGATTAGTAATCCCAGTGGTTCAGCTGTAGGGGGCACCCCTCTGTGTGGCCAGTTGGCCTGGCTTGTCCCGCGCTACTCTCTCGCTGTGCCATTCTGATGGCCTATCTCATACAGTCCTGCCGTGGCAGCACCTACCCCTGTGACCCGAGTCCCTGGTTCCGTAACCATGGCAACAGAGGAGAAGAAACCGGAGGCCGAGGCTGCAAAGACACTGACGGCGTCATCCGCCTCCGCCGGCCAGAGCAAGGTAGGGGGCGATAGTGTGCATATTCCTGTGCCTCGCGGTCGTAGCTGGAAATCCACCTGTTTGCCAGTTTCTGACAAACAAGCTGCTACATGTCACCAAGTTGAGCTTACCACCTAATTGATTTATCTCAACTGAGCTACACTGAATTAAATTAGGCTTTACATAGCTCAAACTTCAATTCATTTAGTGTGGGAAATGCAACTAGGGAACACGATCTTGCCACCTGACCACCGGGATATTTTTTGCAGCTAGTTAAATCCTTGTCGCCCATCAGTTTTGGTACATTAGCAGCTTTGACATGGGATTTCACAAATCCCTCTGCTCTTTCCTAATCAGAACCACTGACGATAAATTGCCACCCAGAAAGCTGGACATGATACAGATATTGATTACGATAAAAGCTATTTTATTAATTTTGCGACCATATTCTCTGTGGAAGATGGTGATAAAACGAGTATCGGTACCGTTTAGTTTTGTTGCATGTTTGCATGTCCTTTTTCTGCCAGTAAGCATTAATTATCCTCACATCCTCACTTGGGAATGCTTGCTTCATGCAGTCTGTTCCTGTGAAGCCTAATTACACCCTGAAGTTCACGTTGGCGGGCCACACGAAAGCGGTCTCCTCTGTCAAGTTCAGTCCAAGCGGCGAATGGCTGTCCAGCTCGTGTGAGTACCTCCCTGGGCTTCTTGCTGTAACATACCCCATCCCCATGACCATCTAGCAGGTAGCCAGTGATTTTGAACCCAGGCGTCTAAGTGTGAGGTTAGCCACACACACCTTTATTATTGTTGCTATCAGGTTGTGTGTGGGTCAGTTAGCGTCGAAGGACAGGATTATGAGAGCATGAAGAGATCGACAATCAACCATGAAGCATTTAAGCGAGGGCCTGTGAAAAGTTGTCTTTACTGTCTCCGAGCAGCTGCTGATAAACTGATCAAAATATGGGGAGCATATGACGGGAAGTTTGAGAAGACGATATCTGGCCACAAACTTGTAAGTAGATGCTTGGTTTTTTCTGATGGGTGGTGTATTGGAATGGTAATTGGTGCTTTCCAGGTGAAACTTGAGCTTGCATTCGGAATTGGTCTCTTGATAGAATCACGGTGTTGAACATAAATACTTTCTTAATTTCCAGACTGTTTATGGTCAACTTCAGGGATGACCTGCTGAGACCTGTCGAGAGAGGGGGGTCGTTGCTCCTTTTCTTCATCTCCGTAACTCTTGACTCCTTCAGGGCATCTCGGACGTGGCCTGGTCCTCTGACTCCAACCTGCTGGTCTCCGCGTCCGACGACAAGACTCTGAAAATCTGGGACGTCAGCTCGGTGAGTGCGTTGGGGAGGGTAAGGCTGTGGTCTTATAAGACGGTGTTGAATTAAAGCTTGGGAGGAGAAAGAGGAACTTTCAGAGGGATTTGAAGCATGACTGCTGTTCAGATGTATTTGTTGTACTGATGGGAGGACATGCCTGTATTGTAAGGAACAGGATGAGTAAAAGCAGACGTATACTTCAAACGAAAAAGACCTTGTTTACCCAGCATGCAGTGTGCTGCGGTGGAAAAAATGCAGCGCTCACTGCATCTTGGGTGGGCAGGCAAGCAGTCAGAGATTTCAGACATACAACAGACTGGCAATCAGTGTTTTATATTTTGTGCCAAGCATTTTATTGCTGATTTGGCTTAGGGTCTTTATAGTAAAGTTGTTTAATCTCAATGGGACTAACCTGGTTAAATAAAGGGTTAATAAAAAAAAAAATTCATGGGGTGAAATTACCACAAAACTTGGAGCGCAAGACCCAGTATTGAGCCAAATGATTTTTCTTTTTTTGTCCCCCTCTCTTGGTAACTTGAAGTACACTATGGCTGTTTAAATCTTTTTAAGTGCGTGATTGTTTGTCTGAGATGACGTGTTTGGTGGTGTTGTGACTTCACCTAGTTCTCAGGTCTTTTAAAGTGTACAGCCAGCTTAAGGCTTTTAACTCTGCAGAGGACTTTGGTGACATAGAAATATATATTTTAGCATCTGACCAATAAAACCTCCCCGTAATTCACATAAACACCTGCTCTTAATTGCAGGGAATGCGCCTAGTTTGTTTACTTGTTTAAAATCTGAACTCAGGCAGAAAATCATTTTGATTAAACACGAGAAAGGCTTTATATTCAGTGAAGTATTTCTCTCTGATAACAAATATAGAAATTGCAAAGACACTTTTATCCATGTATTCCCCCCCCCCCCGGTTTTAAGACCGTGTTGCATCTCGCTTATTGCTATGGAGACTGTGTTAAAAATATAAGTGCAGCATTACCATGGTAACTGTGTCGCAATGCTTTGCACCAGCCACAAATGTCCCCGTAGCAGTAGTTTGCAGGTATGAAAAGGTTTTGTCTAGTAGTGACACCTGTGGTTCATGCTGGGTAATGCACCACCCCTGTTTTGTTTATTTATTTGTCCAGGGCAAATGTTTGAAAACATTGAAGGGTCATAGCAACTACGTCTTCTGCTGCAACTTCAACCCTCAGTCCAACCTCATCGTATCCGGATCGGTGAGTCAACAAGTATTCGAGCGACAAGCGAAACGTGAGACTCTGGCGGTCGCCCGCACCTAACCAGGAGCCACCCTGTACCCGCTGGGTTGTCTCGGCAGTTTGACGAAAGCGTGCGGATATGGGACGTGAAGACGGGGAAGTGCCTGAAGACGCTGCCGGCCCACTCGGACCCGGTCTCAGCGGTGAGGATGTGTATCCTGTGTGTGGAGAGGCAATGTGTGTCTCGGAATCGCTGAAATCACACAGATATGTCCCCGCCCCCCATTCTAGGTTCATTTCAACAGGGATGGCTCTTTGATAGTTTCCAGCAGCTACGACGGACTTTGGTGAGTGTCTCTGCATCACGTTAAAATGCCAACCTGCTGATCTTCATTTGAATGGTGCCTCACTCTCAAAAGACATCTAATCTGAACATCGCCTCCTCTTTGTCTGCGGCCAGCCGGATCTGGGACACGGCGTCGGGACAGTGTCTCAAAACGCTCATCGGTGAGAGGAGCTGTGTTTTTGGCGTGTTGTGGCAGAAGATGGTGAAGCGATGAACGCACTTTGTCTAGGTTTAGTGTGCTGGGTTATCTTTAAGGAATGAGTTGTAGGGATGTTTTTACAGTTTTGTCATCATAGTGTGTTGCCTTTAAGTCCAGGGGTTTCAACTCCAGAGATTTTCTGTTTGGACGATTTGGTCGTCTGAACTTGAGTGAAACACTGATTTTTCTTGAATGGCAGACGACGACAACCCACCCGTGTCCTTCGTGAAGTTTTCCCCCAACGGCAAATACATCCTGGCCGCCACGCTTGACAAGTGAGTGACGGCCTGCGGGCTACTCTGTTTGCAAATCGAGTGTCACCGGTCTCCCAAATGACCCGTCCCTGTGTATTTAGCAAAGCCCCC
>JAACJT020000095.1:2923951-2946754 GCA_009936485.2 Gymnarchus niloticus | reverse complement strand
CCCCCCCCAAGAAAAAAAAGACGTCACTTCATTTCAATAAGCTACACCCCTCCGGAGCTGGTCTAAAGTTGTAAATTAAACCAGATGTCGATAAATGTTTTCAGTCTGCTAGATGTATTACTGAAGTTCTGGTTTGTTTTACTTCCAGCACCTTGAAACTGTGGGACTACAGCAAAGGGAAGGTAAAATGACATTCTGTGCTACATAAGCCTAACCAGGAAATGCAATTTGAAGACATGGATTAAATCGTGTCAAATGGTGTTCTGTCAGTGATTTAGGCGTAACTGGCTGAAACACCTCTAATGGTCGATGCTGAATATTTCTCAGTTTTTTGTCGCTTGCTTTGCTTTCAAGAGGCGTACATTTTCAGTAATGTATGTAATATTGTCTTTGATTAAATGCTTTCTGACTGTTATTATCAACAAGTACATGTCTCATTGGCTATGTGCTCTTGTTCTAGTGCTTGAAAACATATACCGGTCATAAGAATGAGAAGTACTGTGTATTCGCGAATTTCTCAGTCACGGGTGGTAAGGTATGTGGCCGCCTGATCTTGCAAATCGTGTGTGGGGGTTAAAAGCTAAACATCTAGGTTCCTCTGAGGAAAGTGGACTGTCACCATTGAAGACCCCTATGGTGTAGTCATGTATTAAGAACTGGAGGGAGAGGGGCTTTCCTGTACTGGGGCTGTGTGACTTGTTTTGATGGTGGCAGTTAATCTGTGTCCCTCCCCCCTCACTGCCGCCCCCTAGTGGATTGTGTCCGGCTCAGAGGACAACATGGTGTACATCTGGAACCTACAGACCAAGGAGATCGTTCAGAAATTACAAGGCCATACAGGTAGGGGGTGCCAGGGCAGGAGGGACGTCCTCATCATCTACTGACGTGCGGAGTACGCGGTCCGTGTTCTGTACTCGGACAGGCGTTGCTTGAGATCCAGGCCTGTTCTGTCTCACGTCTCTTCTCAGATGTGGTGATCTCTACCGCCTGCCACCCCACGGAGAACATCATAGCGTCGGCGGCTCTAGAAAATGACAAGACCATCAAACTGTGGAAGAGTGACTGTTAAGCTCCACCTATGGCCTTTTGTTTCATGTCATTGTTTTAATTTCATTTTATTTTTCTCTTTTTGGGAAGAACTTCAGCACCAGACCGGTCATCCGTGACCCATCCATCCATCCTCCCCTTTGCATTTTTGTGAGAACTGGTCCAGGAAAAGGGGTCCAGCAAATCTAAAACATTCAGCCAGCATCTTAACCAAATCTGTCTCCACTTACTGGAAAATCAGTTTCCTTCTCTGTGTCTCTTCTTAAAGGGGCCCTCCGGTGGGGGGGAGGGGGGACTAACTTTCATATTATGTGAAATTGCATCTCTTGCTTCCCTAACTGAATGTGGTTAAACTTGAGTGAAGCTTGTCTTGCATTGCCTGCTTTCCGAAGTGCCATGGAGCTGGTCTACTCTCTGCCTCCAAAACAAGATGGCCTGATTAAAGTGAAACAGTTGCCTGCACGTGACGTGTATTTTTTTGGACCGCTCAGCACGAGTTCTTCAAAACCTTGAGCTGTGAAGCCTAAGAAGTTTGAACCCTTTTACAACTCGGAATGTGTGCCGAGAGCCGAAGATGGAAAGGAAAACGCTGAATTCGCACTCGAATGAGCTCAACTGCTAATGGAACTTAATTAGCAAACACTAGCTATTAAATCAACTTTGAAGTATGACGTAGCGGTTTTTCAGTTTTTGTAGCAATTTAGCTGTCGTTTGATGCAGTCTGCATCACCCCTATTTTTGTGGAGTGTTTCCTTTTGCTTTTAAAATGCTCTTGCGAAGCAGTTGTTTTACAGGGCTAATTAACACAAATTGTTTTGCTACTATTACAGCAGGAAGTGAGTGTGAATGTCAGTTTCAGTATTTGTATGGCCAGTCACTCTGGTGCCTTTTTTTTTTTTTGAAGTGGTTGCTTTGAGGGTATCACAGTAGTTTGGAGAAGGCAATCTGTCTTAGTATTACGTCCGAGCTGTGTGAAGATGGCTGAAATTTGATTCTGCCTTTAGCACAAAGCAGGGTGTTTTAAAGGTGGAAATTTGGGCCCCCTGGCACCAGGATAACTGTCGGTTGCCTGCACCAATCAGTGGGCAGTAGGTAATTTACCATGTCTGTGCGCGAGAGCCTGTGGCTGGTTACTGTAAGGCCCTGCCTTCGTAGGGTTGTGGGTTCCATCTAGCTGTTGTTCTACAGTATGCACACCTACCCTAAGGCTTACTGGATGTAGTTTTGACCGTGATGCTTCAGTGTTTCTGTGTACAGTTGCCAAAAGAAGTATGACATTGTCCTCTGTGGCTGAACTGTCTGTTCCCGCGGTTTTCCGCCGTCACTCCTATGATAGCGCCGCGAGGGTGGGATGCGCCCTTTTCAAGCCGTCGAATGGGAATACTGGTTATGCGTTTTTGTCTCAAGGATCACAAGTGAGCTTCACTGTAAGGCTTAGGAAATGAGGCTGAGTTACTGTGACTGCGTTCGTTTTCCATCTGTATATCCTTTTTTTGTTTTCTGGCTTTGTTATACTCTGTTTTTCCTTTGCACCACACAGGTCTGCTTAAATGCAAGTGATCACCACTGTAAAAATGCTTTTTAGGGTCTTTTTTTTTTTGGTGCTATGGGATTGTTTGAGCATTGAAAATGTGCTCTATTTATGAAAGTGGATTATCCCTTTATGGGTGTGTTGGACGGTAAAGGGTTAAACGCTCGACCATGTATCTTTGGAAGTGCAAAGATCACATTGAATGCATTTCCTGCCTTAGACTATGCTTGATTTCTCATAAGTCCTATTGATTTATTGTCTGGAAATGTCATTCTGCTTTAAGGCTGATTGTCGAGCCTGTACTTACGGAACCCGAAATGCCATCCAATCAAATGAAAAGCAGGACATCTTATCACGAGTGAGGTTTTTTTTTTTTTTTTTTTTTTTAAATTCATCTACATACAGGCTTATTTTCAAGCTACTGATGGTACCATGTACAAGACCTAATGATAATTTATTTGGTCATTTGGCACAATTTAGATCTCCAGATAAAAGTGGGGGGAAAAAAGGACTGTATATATGCCCAGATATCTTGCTTATGTATTGGTAAATCAGCAATATTACCATCTTTTCCTTTTAATTTTCTTTTTTTTAATATATATTCATACAGGGGTGTCACTAGTGATTTATGATTGAGGGGGCTAAGCCTTTACTGCGGGGGCTGATCACAAGCTCCCTCAATGTAATGTACATTTCTTGGGGGGGGCTCAAACATTTTAGGGGGGCTAAAACTTCCCTTAAAATAGGTTGAATGACGCCCCTGTACACATTCGATATATACTTTAGCTATGTATGGCATAAAGAGCTTTCTTCTGGTATAGATTAGTCCTGGAGAAAAACACAACGTCAAATCTTTAATTTACTACCTTTCTTGGTCTGAAGGATGTTCAGCACAATGCAGTATTAAAAAGGGCTGCATGGTCACTGTACCTGTATTGACATTGTTCTGGATTTTGTGAACATGCATTTTGACAGTAATAATCTGTGACCCAATAAAATAATTTTTTACATGTATTTGTGTGTGGCTTTAGAATTCTTTGGTCAATCATACTCACTAGCTAATTTTTTTTTTTAACTAACTTGATACATTTCCTTAGGCTCATACATTTAGGTGATAAGACGACACAAATTCTATTTTAATTTTTTAATCTTTTCTTTGTTGATGAACGAACATTATAGAAGAACCCACAAAGAACAGATGACTAATTTTCTCAAAAAATGGGGGGGGGGGAAAGGCAAGAAGGGGTGGACTCCATCTTCAAAGGATGGAGCACGAGGATTAAATACAATGAGGCTAACATAAAAGGTGACAGGTGTGAGCATTGGCATCCACCCTGTAACACCATATTTTCGAAGCTTTGTTTAAAAATAAACATTTACAGAAATAATGTGTACATCAGCCCACATGAGATGCACAAGCAAGGGAAAAATACATTTGTACAAAAATAGATTTTTTTTTTTTCCATTTTTATATATATATCGCTGAACTTGTATTAGGGTATCAGTCAGTCCAGTTTGAGCCGCAGACCCCGCAGGTGTCCGACGTGACAGGTTGGTGCCGGGAGAAGGTAATTTCGTCCTAAATACAAAGTGGATACTCGGGAGCGGTGGTGCCATCTTTTCTAATGTTCCGATCTGGTATAAGTAAATGCTGATTTTAGGGCTGAGACAAGCAGCCCTGTATAAACAGAAAATAAAAAAACTGCACATCACAAAATACTTTTTTTTTGTGCCAGGTTTTCGCCTGTCTTTACGGATATATACTTCTGTCCCTCATTTCCCGCATTAACCGGTAACATCGAACAGATTTTTATATAAATATACAGACATATACATATAGACAAAATATAGCTTTGTGGTATGTATAAAGCATTAACGTATTCATCGATGTAACTAAGTCGTTCAGACTTCAACTTGGTTTCCTGCGAGAGATCCTTCACTGTGCTCTTACATTGTATGGCTTATATTCATTTGGAGGAGCCTCGACTGTACGCTAAACAGCCCACCTGCGCGTACGTTACAGGAACGTTAAGAACGCAATGAGAACGTTAGCGGACGTTACGGGAACGTTAAGAACGCAATGAGAACGTTAGCGTACGTTACGGGAACGTTCCCTGTTTGCTGGGTGGATACATCTCAATGAATCGATTACACCACTGCAGACATACCGAGACGCCGTCTCTACTTGGCTGATGTAAAAATAAAGAGGATAAGAAACACATCTTTAAAACGCTGTCTTGACAAAAAGGAGGAAGTTCACTCGATAAAGTTTTCCATGTCATTTCGCATTTTCGGTGGGGAGGTGTTAGTTCTAGGACGAGAAGCGTCTTGTGTCTCCGCTTCTGTTGCATTCATTACATTCGCATTTTATAAAGCATCACTTAAGATGCCTTGTGTGTCATTTGTGCGGTGCAATACTGATTTTGCATTGAAAATCGGCGACACGAATGCCACTGTCACAAATCTTTTGCTGGGTGTTACTTTTCAGTCTGATTGTACGGCGTTTTATTTCTAACAACTGGGACCTGAGTTTTTCAGAAATCGAGGCATATCCGCAAGAGAAATGCATTAAGTGGGCAAGAAAACGAAATTAGCTCTAAAAGGAAATGAAATAACCTGGTATACGTTGGTTTAAATTATAGTAGGATATCTCCTAGGGCACGGACACTGGTAAAATTGTCTTAAAGGCAGCAAAAAGTCTAACGGCAGATTAAATGTTGGGAAATGACTTGATGACAATAAACTACAAAATAGGCGAAGTGCGTACGTATTGCTCTTTTTCAACGCTTTTTAAACTGTTTGCTTATTTTGAGATTGATTTGTTAATCGTTTTCACCAGTGCAAAAGGTGTGGCTGTTTTTCTCTAATCAAAACCCTAAAAAAATTTAGTCGTTTTCTTTCCATATTTACATTTAGTTTCTGATACAATACATCTCTGCCCAATTAATCTTATTAGAGCAATTCAGTTTAACATTTTTCTGGCTACAACTATCTCTTTTATCTCTAATACGCAAAGAAACAATAATAGATGTAACACATCCTTTTAATCTCACTTAAAATACAAATTAAGTGTTTTAATACTGGGCGGTTAAAACATATGCTAGTTTTGCACTGGTGCGTAATCCTGATAAAATGTGGCCGACAATTACTAGTTTGTTACTGAAGAAATCCATTGTCAACCTCATAAAAAAGTGCCATTCGTCTAATTAAGTACTTACACAAAAATTCAAGTAATTTTGCAGTGTTGTATTTTGTCCACTAGGGGGTGGTAACAGCTCTTTCATTGCCTGTCTTCCCCGATCGTGGCAGACGATCCACTTTACCTGTCTGACTGCTTCACTACCATTGTTCACATCTAAAGAGACCTTCTGTCCTTGAATCGTGAGACCAAAAAAAAAAAAAAACATATCTGGACAATCTTTGGATACGGCACATACATCTGCAGCAGCATATAAACAACAAGAAACAATAATAATAAAGCCAAGTGGATTACGTGGTAATGTTGGGTTCACTAAGAGAAAATAACGGGAAATTTGTCAACACGACACTGCAGCCTACAGGAGGGCCTGCAATAACATCTCCTGGAACCAGATGAAAGTGGCAGAGGATTTGGGAGGGAGGTGTTTCGGAAGTGGCACACTGGACTGGTTCCCTCGCCAAGGTAGAATAAGAGTAGGGGAGCCTTCTCTGGCGATGGGATGTGTGCGTGTCAGGAGTACGGGAAACTCGATACCAAACAAACGTGAAATTCTCTCAAGCAAAGGTTCTTGTTCCTCGAACTATTAGCTTCATAGTTCACGTTGCTACTGAACATTTCCTCAACACCACTTTCCTCCCTCCCTGTCCCGTTCATGGGTTAAGGGCCAAAAAAGCGGCAATGAAACAAAAAATTGCACAACTTCAGAGTGAACACGATCAATACTGCATCTGGTGATAAATTACTGTGGGATGCTGTACTGTGATGACACCTCCTTGCCCGACTGTGCTGAGGTGGACCGGGCAAGGGATGGAGAGCTCAAGAGTCTGGGGATGGCACCCCATAGCACCACTCCTTCAGCCCTGATAGCCCGGCCCCCATTTTTCCACCAGCTATGCAGGACTGTTCTCTTCTTCCAGCTCCCTCCTTTCAGCCAGAAATTGGGTGTACACCTTTTCTCTATTGCCCCCCCCCCAGGGAGAGAGCAGTGCGATTGTTCCAGTAAATCGCTTGCCATCCAACGGTGGACCCGCTTAAAAACATCTGTGCAGGACATCGGACCTCTTCTGGACAGACCTCTGGGATTTTACCCCCACCTACACCCCTCCCGCGACAGCCTTTCAAACCCCTTGTTATTTAAAACAGTACATGTATATGTTTTTACAATGTATAAAACAGACCCATAGATGTGATGAACGCATCGGAAACGTGAGAAGCACAAGTGATGGGGGGGGGGGGATCCCCAGGGCTTTCTGGGTCACCAGTCTGTACAGATGGTTAGATCACACCCCTCCCCCAAGAGATGGCAGCTCACCCCCCCCCCCCCACTATGTCATCTGGTGTGGAGCTTCCAGCATCTCCATAAGGAAGGTATCGATGGGTGTGTCTCCTATAAGCTTGAAGAAGAACAGGTGCTCCAGGCATTTCAGGCCGATGGATCTCAGGGCTGGTAGCCGTAGCAACAGCTTGGCGAATCTAAACCAGAACATGACGACATTAAGTTAACGACATTGAGGAGTTAATGCGTATCGCATTTTTTTTTTTTTTTTTTTACTTCCAAGGACAACTGCTAGCTGAAACCAATGGCTAATGCTGCAGTGTTTTCCCTCCTTTTTTTGTAGCGAATCTGTATTTTTTTGCATTGTTATAATCCCAATGCTGGTGCTGCACAGACGCTTACAGCAAAGCGATTCTGCCTCGACAGAAAATCCCAAAGCATTACGTTTACGTTTATTTGCTTAGCAGATGCTTTGGCTAAAGCGTAGTGGAGCAATGCAAATATGACACAAGCGTACTGCAGTTAAGGAGCTGCCTGTCTTTGGAATGTCTGTCAGCTGAGCAGGCGTGACTTTGTGGTAAATGATTAGCATATTATTTACAGATCAGCTTCAACAGTATAAAGACCATTAAGCTAACAGACTGAGAAGATTCAGTCTAGCCTGCCTGGTACCCATATAGAGACTTCATAAAAAGGGTCGATTGGACCTGCTGCTGAGGAACATGGAAAATGGGTGGAGAAGAGGGTGGAGCATGTCATACCTTCCAGGCTGGTCTGGGTACTTCTGCTTGCAGTAGGCTTCCAGTGAAGCGTACACCTTCTCCCTCAAAGCCTCCACCTCCCCAGGGTTTGATAGCCCCTTGGAGTCTGCAGGGAATAGCAGGTGACAAATGTGTATTACCCCTACAAAGTGGACCCAGAATGTTAACGCTGCCCCAGGTTCTGATCTGTCAGTCTTCGGCACCACTCGCTCAGTGCTGGCTCAAAACATGCTGGCAAATACAGCCAACAGGCTTGCCGTAGACACCGCCACCCCGAGGAAGCTTTTGCCTCTGGAAACCTTGGAGGTCCTCTGCTATGTGTTTCTAATGGCAGTCTGGAAGATGACATGACGTCACTCTGACTCTACTTGATGTATTTCCTCCAGATCAGTGCTCGAGTGAAGTTCTTCATGTCCTGCCATATACATGGATATGGTGTGAGGCTGTCCAAGACACTGCCTGATCGGATGTGTGCACACCATGAAGTATATGCCCCTCTCAGCAACATACGACAGAAGTGATGGGTACACTCATCAACCCTATCGCCCCCAGCCTGGCCTGAGTGCACCACCCAGAAACAAGCAAAGCTTCTAATCAATGAGACCAAATGCGTATAACATTTCATGACGAATTCCCATTGAGTGAAGGCCTCACGACTCTGTGGGTGTAACACCAGCACTAACGTAATTTTACTAATAACAACATTAATAACGAGCTCACAGTGAAAATATCTCTCTCTCTGACTGATGGTCTAGTCAGGAGAAACCGTCTACAACATTTATTTCATGTCCTTGTCCATCTAGCCTTTATATGAATCAGAGTGGGGGGGGTTTGGGTAGGAGATAGATGTTCTAGGAACGTGTTCAGTAGTTAACGGGAGATGAATGGAGGAGTGTACAGGTTACCTGGGTTGAATAGAACAATAGCCCGCAGACAGCCTAGCTCCGTCTTGTCCATTTGCATGTCCCTCATCTTGGACACCAGCTCTGTCAGTACCCTGAGCACACAGGCAATACAGTTATGGCCAGCCCCTCCACAGGCTCCTTATCATCATGCAGTGGCACTACTGCCGTGGCAAAACCAGTTTATGCTCATTTTTCAATTCAATTCAATTTATATAGCGCCCAGGGTCCCAAGAGAGTAAACCAAGGGCAACAGTGACAAGGAAAAACTCTTTCAAGAGGAAGAAACCTTGGGAGTAACCAGATTCAAGGAGGAGGCCCATCCTCCTCTTTCCAGTAACAGGCCGGATAATTTCATGAATACAATATGAAACAACGATGAGACAGAACAGTCAGATGGACAGCAATGTACTGGAGGAGGCAGTCAAGAGATCCGGTTGAAGAGTAGATTCAGTGGCTCAGAGCAGGTTTGTTGACTCAGATTTGATTTAAATTCACAAATACACAGGGATTTGGGGTGACTGGCAGCCAAACTGCTGCCCCGTGACGTTCCACTACCAGATGGGAGTGCATTGTGGTTATGGTGCTGGCCTTCCGAGTAAGATGATGTCATCAAACTCTTTGCTCTTCCCAACAAGCCATCTGATGGTCACCATCATCAAATCACTTTGACATCTGGGCTAATGTAAGCAAAGTGATCTAAGCCCTCAACTGAACTGCATCCTTGGATCATCTGTCTATCATGCAGTCATTCCAAGAAGAAACATGACTAGTTCTACAAATTTTCCTCAGTTCACCTCAAAGACTCATCTGAATCTAACCGTGAATGGGTGGATAGCTGAGCCTGTGTCATTAAGAGCAAATCTGGTCATCACTGTGCTGTAAGGAGTATCACTGTTCAGGGGAGGTAAGTGTAGGTTTGTGAAATACAGGATATGACACAAGACAGTGGAAGTTACACTCCCTTGGAGGTGAACAGAGTGAAGCCTTCATCAGCTCATGTGCCTGGTAGAGCCATTAAGCTTGAGGCATCAGAGGGACGGACCTGTCAAAAATGGCCCCAACTCCGGCACTGTGGGCACTGTTGCGGTGAACGTGGAGTCCCGTGGCCAGGAGGATCCCGTCTTTCACGGCTATGGATCGGTGTGAGAAAGAGGCGATGAGGAGCTCATTCCAGCCTGAGCAGAGAGAGAGAAAGGACACCATCAGGTCACCTCACCTCTGTAAGTTAATGGAAAGCTGAGATGCACTTCTCTGGGGCTTTATGTCAGTGTTTGTACATCAGCATGGCGCAGATGGGGCAGCACCACCTCAACAGACTCACACCTAGATCACACCTACAGCTTCCTCCTACTCCTCTGCTGCTTACAACACAGCACAGTGACTCATGTATTGTGGCTTTTACAAAAATGCACACATTCCCTTTGGGTTCTAAGGTGCACCGTAGCCACGAGTGACTTTGTGTGGTTCGACTGTGGTTTAGGAGAGCAGCGGCAGATCAAACGGCCACAAGAAGGCAGAAGTGGACCGGAGAGAACAGGAATATGAATGACGTGGTGACAAGGAACAGGAAAGGTGGACAACGATAAGGCCAGAGCCTTACTGTTTCATGCTGGAAGAGTGGCATGAAAAAACGTGGATGGCTCATTGCCTTTCTGAAAATGAGGAGGCCACTCTTGTGAGACCATAAGCGGCACGTGTGAGACAAGCTGTGGTGGTGGGGAGTGGGTTTGGGGGTGGCTCCCTTCCTTCCGCTGACAGACGGCATTAATTAGAATTAACGAGAAGCGTTCCAATACCGGTGGCCAGCTGCCAAGCGGGGGCCACGCCCAGCAGGTCCCTCCCGGCGCCTGCACCTGAACGCAGCCTCGCCGCATCCAAACATGCTGAGGTGCAACCTGTCCGTAGGACAGCTTAAAGCGACTCCATGGAGCCAGCTAGAGGGGAGGAATATGCTCCTCTACATCTGCTGGACCGATAAGTGCCGACACCTGAAAAAAAGCATTTCTGCTGCAGTCGACATCACTTTGTTTGGCTATTTCTATTGTTTAAAACAAATGAAATCCTTTTTCCCTCCATGGGTCGCTGCTAAGACCTTATCGTGCCCTACACCTAGGTCTCGTCCTAATGTTCAACAACATCATCTCTTTCACACTGTAGTAGAAGTACCTGGGTTTTTGTTGCGTTTTGTGAATAGGAAGGCTGAGACTTTTCACATTCTCTGTCACCATAACCACGTCTAACAACACATACAGAAGCTTCCCACAGAGTGGATCAGACACCTAATTAGCTGTGGACTCAGTTAACAAAACGTAAGATGTTTATTTTTTATGTGTTGCTTACCAAAGTTAAAAAACTTACATATGGCATGCTCGCCTGCCTTGATTTCATCTTCATCGATGCAGCCAAAGAGCAGTCTGGTCACTGATTAATAAAGTATGACGGGAATGCCCATGTCACCATGGCAACATCAATTTGAGCGCTTCATCACTTTGTGTGTTGACTGTCCTGTGGAGAACCCTGTCTTTGTGTCAAGTTTAGCAGCCTAAAGCAGAATCACGCTCTCGGCACCCCCTTCCCGATTGTTCAAGGCGGGCACAGAAGGGGGTCGCACGCTTGCAGCCTCAGCCTAGCAACTCCACGGGGGTTTGACTCAGTGAGGTGCGTGGGTTTTAAGGCACATGGCAGTAGTGGCGAGCAAGCACCACTAAGTGACTGGTGGGTCCACAGGCGCATTGGCCTCTGCTGCCGTGTGTTTCGACAGACAGGCCTGTGAGCGCTGAGGTCATCAAAGTGTTTTTAGCAAGTTTAAAACGTAAAGGATAAAAAATCTCTAAAGTAAGAGAGGAGAGTGAGCTGACAGAGAAAAGGACAGAGAAATACTGCTGACACGCTTTCAAGAAGAAAAATAAATCAGTCAACGATAAACTCCGTTAACGGTTTCTGCTCCAGTCAGCTAATAAACTCTCTTAACGTTCCTGCTCCAGTAGGTGGATAAACTCCGTTAACGTTCCCGCTACAGTAGGTAAACTCCGTTAACGTTCCTGCTCCTGTTGACCGATATACTCCATTAACATTCCCGCTACAGTAGGTAAACTCCGTTAATGTTCCTGCTCCAGTCGACCGATATACTCCGTTAACGTTCCCGCTCCAGTAGGTGGATAAACTCCGTTAATGTTCCTGCTCCAGTTGGCCAATAAACTGTTAACATTCCCGCTCCAGTTGACTGATAAACTCCGTTAATATTAAGATATCAGTTGACCAATAAACTCCATCAACGTGCCCACTCCAGTTGGCCAATAAACCCTGTTAATGTTCCTGCTCCTGTCAACCGATAAACTCCATTAACGTCAAAGCATCAGTGAGCTGATAAACTCTGTTAATGTTAAGGTGTCAGTTGGCCTATAAACTCTGTTAACATTCCCGCTCTAGTCAACCAATGAACTGCGTTAACATTAAGGTGGCAGTGGGCCGAAAATTCTGTTAATGTTCCTGCATTATTTGGCTGATAAGCTCCATTAATGCTCCTGTTGCAGTATAAAAATGTATGTAAAATGCTAAAAGTTAAAGGATACGTACATATACATATTCAACAGAACAACAACAGCAAGCAGGAATAAAAGACAGGCAGGTTAGACTTTGGGCATACCTGCTCGAAGGAGGATGACCTGGTCGTCCAGTGGCAGTTCAGAGAAGTGCGGGATCCTCTTAGCCCACTCCACCAGCGTAAAGAGCTGCTTGTCCGCTGCTTGGCAGATGTTGGTGACCGGGTCATTGGGCTGGAAGGAGACACGGGGGGGTCAGTCCTGGCAGGGTGTCGAGGCGCCTCTGCCGCCACCCGCTATGTCCGATGTCATTGTGAGAAGGACACAGGGTGATGGTGGGCACAAAGGCGGGGCTTAGAGACTGCACAGTGGCAGATCTCCTGGAAATGGTCTGATATTCAGCAAGGCTGGGGCTGCAAAAAGAAGCATGCACCCAGAGTTGGGGGGTCTGCAGCCCTGCCCCCCAAGACTGGAGAACTGCTCCACAAACGGGAATCTGAACTCTCTCCCAAAAAGGGGGAAAATTAGTGGGATGGCAAAATAAACAGTGAACCAGTTGCAGGAAACACCCGCAGAGAAGATGAAAAATTGTTTTCCTTAAGCATTACCTCAGGGAGTTCAAGTGGTCAGAGCTGTTCCATGTGACCTTGAACTAGGCATGGAGATTTTGTTTTTGAAAGAATCTTCCTGTACTGCATTGGCTGTGGCCTGTCAAAACACTATGCTCACACGAGCCTCGCTTCCCAGGCGACAGTGAGGTACCAAGCCCACTCATGGCAGTTAAAGGCCGAGCCTTTCTGTAATAAGAAGGCCGTTAAGACGGCTGTCGAGACGAAGAACACGCAAACCACAGAACAACGAGATGTACAGATGAGAGGGACAACACGTGAGCGAGGGAAGAGGTAAAAAGAAAGGTTCAGTAAGAGGTCCAGTAAGAGTCTGTGAGTGAGATGATACTAATTAACAGCTACGTTCCTCACTAGTGAGGGGACAAATGAGGCTTCAAAACCCATGGTGGGTGGGAGTATCCTCAACTAACCAATCAATGCTGGAATTAAATGAGGATTCAAAACCCACGGTGGGTGGGAATATCCTGGACTAACCAATCAATGTTGGCACTAAATGAGGCTTCAAAATCCGTGGTGAATAGCAGTTTCCCGAACTATCAATCAATGCTAGTGCCAGCATTGATTGGTTAATTCAGGATACTCCCACAAACTCCGGGTTTTGAAGCCTCATACACCTCATCACTATTCCTCACCTTCGTGAATCATTTTCCAGCATAATATTAAACATACAAACAAGAGGAGACGGAAAGGAAGGAGACCTTGCAAACCTACAGTGTGACGACCCACCAGAGGCTCATTTAAGTTCTAAAAGGCTCTCAATCAGTACTTTTCAGTCAGTTAACCCATTCGAATGACTTTGATAAAAGACTTATAAACAGGTATCTAAATCAAGGTGAGCGAATACGTCAATGAGCTCATCATAAACCACAGATGGCTGTTTGTTGTCAAGGTTGTCATGATGCAATAACAATTATGGCAGTCAGTGATACAGTTTAATTACTAATGTGATGCACTGAACTGGAATATATACACATAGATGTAGATATACTTGCATACATATATATTAGGGCTCAACTGATAAGTCAGTTAGTCGATAAAATCGGCTGATATTAAGGTTCCACAAATTAATCTGCATCAGTAGAAAACCTGCTGATAAAGCACAGATCATGTCTCTTTAAATGTTAAAGATAAGAAATAGGAGTTCTCTCACTGGAGAAAATGTTGAGAAGCAATGCTTCCTGCTTAATACCTTACTACTCTCAGCCTGGGATTATGGGTAAGTGTTACAGTTCAGTTTAGGGTTGAGCTGTGATTGAATCGGTGTATAGTTACGTACTGTAAACACCAAGGAAAATTTCTTTGGAAGTGAGCTTTTTTAGTGGTTAAACATACACAACGTGAGGGATAAACAGCCAGCGTTGGACGTCAATTTCGCCCAAACAAGAAGCAAAAACCCACATCTACCTACGTAAACATAGAAACTCTCTACCTTTCTAAGACCAAGCAAAATAAAGTGAGGAAATAAAGACAATGCGAAATACCTAACTGCACGACTAACCCAAAAACGGGACCCAGCAGAGAAACGTCTTGCCGTCTGAGAAGTGGGGTTAACGCAACCAAAAAATAGTTAAAACTAAATATAATATTGAGGTGACCAAGGTTCAGGAAACTTCTAGCAATCAACAGCAAATGGAAATATCATATTGTAGAACGAAAAAATTTAATACCAAAAGTGATTTTTTTTTGTTCGAACACGATTTGTTTGTTTAAGTACGTTTGTTCAGCAGAATATATGATGTACTTTAGTTTGCTTTTGCTTGTCAGTTCAGCATGTGAGAGATGCTTACTTATTTACTTCTTTTAAGGTTCAGTTAAAAAATTTCTACGGTACGGTGGACTGACTTGTATTTATATTATTTTAAGACCATGAGTCCTTGTTTGAGTTTGACAAATTGACATAATCTTATCAGTCAGTCAAAGATCTTTAATTATTCACCAAATAAAATAATATCAGACAATATTATTGGGTTTTGGATCTTTTAGCTTGTTAAAATCTGTATCAGAGACAAAATGCTCATATTTGCACCATCCATCCATCCATCCATCCATCCATCCATCCATCCATCCATCCATCCACCCCTGCTTATTTAGTACAGGGTTTTGGGGCTTGTAGCCTGTTCCACCCAGCACAGGGCACAAGACAGTGGTATACCCTGGACTGGACGCCAGTCTATCACAAGGCATAAAATTATATTTGTCATATATGCATTTTAAAAAATGGCTGTAATTGACAGCCCGACAGTGAAAGCATACCAGAGGCCTGAGAAGGACAAAGCCAGCCCCAGCTCATTGTCATTCTACTCAGCCTCAGAGCCCAGCAGTAATCACTCCCCAAAACCCCTTCAAAGATCAAAACTTCTACTGGAGTCCTCTGAGGAAAGGCTACACAGAAAAAATGGGCAATTCATCCTTGTCTCATTGCTTCGTTCTTGCTATTGGCATGCATGTCCACATCCTGATCTGTGGCACAAATCACCCCTGGAATTTGTACAATTTGGTTGGAGGGGAGTTTTTCATGTGATCCAGCTAACCAATCAGGCAATCCGTCCTGCTAAGAAGACCTGCACATATTTCCTTGCCCACCTTCACATCAAAAACACAGAGGAGGCCAGTAGTAGCTACATCAGCCCCCAGGGTTCTTCACAATATACACTAACAAATCGGCTAATTTGTTCTTGAAAAAGAATGGAGGCAAGTGGAGCCAAAACAAGGGTGTTGTGTTAATGTGAACAAACTACAACACCCAGAGTGCTCAAGGGCACAGAGATGCTCATCAATGATGCATCGTCCTTCTTTAAACTGTTTACCTTGACCCTGTTTCTCTCCGCACATCACATCCTTTGAGCTGTCAACTCAACCTTGTCAATATTAATAGCCGTGTCCCAGCCAGGCGACTGCTCCAGTTACAGAACTCAACAGTAGATGGGTGGGGGGGGGAGGGGGTTAGTGATCGCTTTAACTTGGGTCGCTCTTTCCACTGGGGTCAGCTTAGTTCCACTCAATCAATGAGCATCCCTGAAAACTGAAACATCCTTTAGTGTGTTTGTGTGTAACGCTACACACGACTGGTTTATTAACATTTGGGCGGTGAGACGGACACCCTAAGGAGTGGCCACTGAGCACTCTGGGATGCCAGACAAGCTTTGAAACACGGTTCGTCTAGAACTCCGACGCAGAGCAGCTGTTTCGTTCCTCCGGTCTACGGAACCCGGCCTGCATTATTCAAAACACACCCCCCTCCACCCTCCCACAGACAAGCACTGCTTGTGAAGCCCTATGAATTTTTTATCACTTGTGACACTCCCTGATTTTTCATATATATTTGTGTTTTTTTCCACCATCAGCTGAATTATATCTGTGGGAAAACAAAAGGGGACAACCACAAATGAAGGTCACGTAGGTATGAGGTTGCCCTTTGGTATGATATCCCATTTAAAGCCTCATAAACGAGGTAGAGAATGCAACATACACTATATTTTGGAGGCAGCGGGGGTTCCACAGGAAGTCAAAACAATTGTGAAGAGGGTTTCTTAAGAAAGCTTTTCCTTGTCTGACTTGAAGCATGTCTCTGCCGCCTGCTTAACAGCCATCTCGGGTTGGCATGATATAAATACAGTTTATACTTGGCTTGGCTGGAGCCCAACTATTAAGCAACAGCGCAGGGCTTCTCGTAAAAGCATGTGTAATGAATTTCCGTACTAGACAGTGGGTCCTAACGAAGCTAGGTGCGGGGAATAACGGACAAAGCACAAATAGGGCCCTCCGGGGCTCCATCACACCCAAAGTGCAGCACAGGGCAGTTGGGAAACCTGAAATCCCAAGCAGACCTCACACCCCCCAGTCTCGTTAAAGCATCAGTCCCCATGGAGAAGCCTTCAAAACACTTACTGAACAAGGAACACATATGTTTTATGGAGAGGTGTAGCCCTATAATGCAGCTTTACATAGTGTTCTTCTCGCACCCTTGACCCTCGCCCCTCTGCTGTAAGCAAGCATGCCAAGACAGCTTTGATCCATCCGGCACACAACACCGTTTCAGCATTTGCACAAGCCTGCAAAGCAATGCGGTTGCATGTCAGTTCCCTCTGCCGCCGACCAGACAACCCCTTCAGGCCTACAAAGATGGCTACCGCTTATGTGGCCACCAGGCCTACGTATTACAGTCCTGATCCAGTCCTCAGCCATGGCACTGGTCAGCAAAGTGAATTGAGTCTTGGCTCATTTGGAAGACCTTCTTGACTCTTCAGGTCATCTGCTCATGACCATTCTTGAGGTTCACAACGTCACAGTCCTCTAGAGATTCTGGGATCATAGTTTCTGTTACAAAAGTCAGCAGCGTGCCGACTGGTTCCATGAGGTTCTGAGACTGGACTTAATACTGAACACCTTCATGAGTTTCTTGTAGCTTTAACCTCTTTCATTACAGGTAACAGACTAGATTCTTGTACTGTTAATTAGTCCATGTCGGCTATTGCATTCACCCTAAAGAGCATTTTGCATTGTTTCGTTTTCTCTGTGGTGTCGACTTATCTAAAACTCTCCAAGTGTTCAGTCATTCTTACGTTACATTATGATAGATGAGTGACACTAAATATCTTCTACTTAGCTCCTTCATCTTATCAGAAACGTCTTTGAATCTAATCAGTTTAATAACTTAACCCACATGCAGTTGTTTAAAGACAGCAGTCACCACCAAAGCAGCAGTAATGCCTAAACATCAACATGCATGCTTGAGGGACGGTCTCAGCAACACTCAGAAAATACACACGTTCAAGCAATCGGTCCAGTCAAGCCCTACATGTTAAAAGGTCAGAGCAGAATGAAGTCATCTAATTCATGCTTTACAGGTACTGTAGTTGTACCTGCTTGGATCGTGAATTAGGATAGCCTTAATAAGCACTAATTATGACAGGAAGTGGGCCATTTGAGAAATAAGCTGAAGATTTGTCAACCCACTCTATGTTGTACCACTGTTGCGTGACGTACTGTCTGTCAAATTTACAGCTGACAGCAACCTGTGTTTTTCCGAACTCAGTCATAAAAAGATGAGCCTAAACTTAATTGCTGAGGTAAACAAAGTGCCAGGTATGACATATATGATTTAAATATACTGTTAAACTCTAATCGATAGCATTGTGGGAAGCGAAGAATCATGGACAATTGATGGCAGATGGGATTCTGTGATTTGAACCATTCGGCACGTAATTGTGTGGTACGACTGACTAAACAACTTCCCATTATTGGCCTAATTTACGTCAAACACATTCAGTGTCAAACACATACTGCAAAGGATAGCCCCACGAAAAAAACACGCAAAAGCATTTCAATTTGCATTTAGAACTACAATTACTAACAGTCTTCTGACTGCTCTTCATCAAAGAGCAGTCAAACAAGCATTTCTCTGGTACCATCTCCCCTGGGACAGTGCCGTTTATACTCGTTAGTGTCTGACGAGGTGAGCAAAGACACCATTTATACAAAACAGCTGAAAATGGTGTACTCTAATAAAAATCCTCCGTGTGAACGTCTCATGTTGCTGTCCAACTCCATGCACTATGACAGCTTTACAATGTGCCCAGTAAATTCGTATTGCATTTCTAAGTGCTATAATTCACATTAACAGCATAGCTGTGTAAGAAATTTTCGCAATAGGGCATTAAATAAATCTATGATTTATAATGCTTAATAATACTAAACCAAGATATTTAGGTATGTGGATTTTACATTAAGGATATGAAACATTCAGGTTTTTTAAATGATTAAGAACAGTACATCGGTACACCAAACGATTTCAGATTGTATTTTGAAGTTTTACTGAATAGATCTGTTGTGTCATCTGTTTGAATATGTTCTAGTGTACCTTCTTGGAATTTTCAATTTAAAATTGTTTTGTTCAGCCTTTTTAAAAATTACATTCTTAGTTTCATAATTGATTGCTTTTAACCACTGACTCACACATGACGCCTTCAAACAGGAAGCAGAAATTTGCAGAAACCTAAAGTGGTTGTTTTTCACCGTGCCCTTAAAACGGAAAGGGTTTTTATATGCTACACCACCAGGCTGCAGAAAAGTCATTATAGTGCTAGTGAAACATTCCGAGAATTTCATTTGAAAAAAAACTGAAAAATATTATAAAAACGACAGAGAGAAATTTTGCCGTAATGTTATTTTTGTAAATGTTACGACGTTCGACGGGAGGTTTGGGACTTCTAAAAAAAATCAAAGATCTGATTTATTTGTTGAAAACATTATTACCTTGAGTGTCTTTCCGTGAGACTCAGCTGTAGCAGTTATCATAGTATTCTGATTTTAGCTAAGCCAGCACTTGGACAAGAACTTTGGCGGTCATTGTTGGCGCACGACGAAAATTTCACCAACGGCCTAAGAAATCTCAGCAGGCGGTAAGCCACCTGCCGTTCCCCCGGCCGACGCCTGGCCAGCCAAAGCAGGCTCACGGGCGAGGCGGGGACCTCTGAGGACCTTTGAGGATGACACCTCCACACAGGGAAGCCTGCACATTGGCCCCCTAAATTCACAGCTTGCTACGTATGTTTGCAGCTCTTTAAAATCATCCCCCATTTTGCTCCTGTAAAGAGCCTCCATGTCCCTGCCTTCATTTTCATGCTGTTTTGGTTCTCAGAAAACGCGTAGCTAAGCCGGCCTCAAAATCCTACCCCCACCCTTTCTGTCTGGACTACAGCAACACTGCTCATCATCTCCTACACTGGCAGAATTACTGTCGACACACTCCAGGGATTATTCTGAGCTGGTGTGGCATTGTTCTTTATTTTCCAAATCCGGAGACTGGGCCCACATACCATTAATATGCAGAAATGTTTACTGTCTGCCATGAAAGAGCATTCCTGGTCGTCCCAAGCAGCCGTCTCAAATTGTAGGAGCAGCCAGGGCACAGATGCGGAATTTGAGAATCATGGAAGCCGCATTTCTCACTCCCACCAGCAGGTGTCACGCCTTGTTAGTATTGGATTCGAACCCAAATACAACAATACAAATACAGCAAGAGACAAACTCTGAGGTATTTTCTTTGCATGACTGCTTCATGGATTTCTTAGATATTAATCCAGCCTTCACACTTCATTAACAAACCATGCGTGCCTTTCCAATCGCATATTACATCAGGGATTAAGCTCTTTTAAAGACACAGCACATAATACCACAGGTGAGATGATATAATTCTTCACATCATTATTGTGGAACACTGTACGTTGCAGGAAACAACATAAATAAAGGACACTTTACTGAAACACCACCGGAGACTCTGACATATGGATGTTAATGTTTCCCTAACTGCCTGTAAATACATCCCATCATAGCTCCAAATACTAACATCTGGAGATACAGAACCTTTTAGAGACCCAGCCACTGGCAGATAGAACATTCTCCCATGATAACTCTTTGAGACTTCAGTCCACCTGAGAATGTGGGGTTAGACACCGTGTTCCTACGTGCTGACAAAATACTACATTTGACCAAATATTTTTGAAACTCGTCTTTCCACTCACAAAACACACTAAATGTAGACAACAAACTCTTTGAGGAAACTCTGCTGAAAGGCTCTTATGCGGTGGCAACAGAAAAAAAAACAATGGCCAGGAAGTGATGCAATTGGACAGGAAATGCTCACCGAGCTGGATGGCATGCCCAGGCTGGTCTCAATGTAGGTTTCGGTCTTGGGCTCTACAGCTAGTTCTGCTTCCAGGATCTTCTCTACGGGCATGTCCTCATTGGCACTGCTGGTGGACTCCACTTCATTCTCGTTTCGGTCCTTAGCCCGCTGACGCTCCTCCTGGACAGCTGCATTTAACAACATCGGTTCCGGTCACTAATGATGCAGAACTACATTTGCAGTTGAAGCCACTGTATTAGCCAAGGGACTCTCGGTCATTGTAACTGACCTTAATTAACAGCATATCGGATAAAAAAAAATGGTCCTGAGTAATTTACTAATATTTGCATCTCTGGCTCCTGAACAAACTCAGCTGGGCATCAACCCCCCCAATCACAGCACACGAGTTCAGTCCGATCCTGTGTTTTGCTACTTCTGTTTTTTTTTTTTTTCTTGCACATTTTGTTAAAGCTGTTATTCTGTTTGTTGTTTGTTGCACTACGTTGGGTTATATTTATTGTTTTGTTTGCACAATACTGTACTACTGTTGTGTCATTATTTGCCTGGTTAATTTTTGGTGCTAATTAATTATTTTGAAGTATTATTTTTATACTGTTTATGCTCTTCTCCGGGTGACAGCAAAAGAAGTCTAACAAAGAGTAGCTTATGTTTTGGGTCATCAAACTTTTCTAGTCTATTATGATCATAAAGCTTGTGTATCTTATATCTGATGGTTCTAAAATTTAGATCTGGTCGCTGATGTGTTAGTGAGTGAGATACTGTACTCGGAAGCAAAAGCAGGCATTCCTTGACAGACTTCTGATTAACTAGCCTGATATCCTGTTGGTGTGGAGATACAGGAAGTGGTTTGTGCAGCGTGCAGACGGCGTGAACTGGGCGCCAACACTCGCTGCGGCCAAGTCAGCAGTAACCGCACTTCCGCCCACTGTGGTTTGGGGGTGGTGGGGGAAGGTACCCCTGTTTTTCCATCTCCCCTGTGTCTACATCTCCGTCTCTAAGCGTGCTTCAGAATTCACCTCCCACTTTTTTTTTTGTTTCTGGTTTGGGACTGCTGAATCACGGAGG
This sequence comes from Gymnarchus niloticus, assembly GCA_009936485.2. Lineage (NCBI taxonomy): Eukaryota > Metazoa > Chordata > Actinopteri > Osteoglossiformes > Gymnarchidae > Gymnarchus > Gymnarchus niloticus. The sequence continues at coordinate 2,925,151 of JAACJT020000095.1, read as the reverse complement.
GAGGGATTTTGGGGATTTGGAAAAAGGGGTGACGGGGGCCCCTTTTGACAGGAGATGCTGTCTGGGTGGAAGGTCAAGTGAAGGGCAAAATATTTCTCCAAAGTCACGGAAAGGTGAACGGGGTGCGGTTACTGAAGCAAGCCACATTCCGTTTGTTTTCGGTCTGAGATTGAAGGAATACAAATTAATTTAAATTTCTTACAGAAACGTATTTGTTCCCACTGCTGAGGACTTCTCTTTTACTCCATCACATAAGGCACATACGTGAAATATGAGCTTTTGACGTTAGGTTATAAGAAACAAGCAGAATGCAAATTTAAAGCAAAAACTGATCATTTTTCTGAAAAGAAGTTCCAGAAGATTCCATAACCGATCTTCAGAAGCCCTCTTCTAAAATGTAATATTGTTTAGTCTAAACGAAAGGGTGCTGTCAAAAAGCTCCATATAAAACCACATCGCATCATCTAGTAGACACTCTGCCTTTTCCTTTCCTTCATTCCCAGTCTGTGGAATTTCATTCTGCAGCGTAAAACACCATGAAGTGTGACTTTCACCGGGTGAGCTAGAACTCACACGCGGCCATGAATCACTGCTGCTTATGCACACACATTGGCCAGACCAGAAGTGGATGAGGAGTGGTTTGTACTGCGTGTCATCCAAGATGGCCAGGGGGGGAGCCAAGGGAGGCGAGCTAAATATAAAGGAAGATGAACGTCTGCCGGCGTTTCTTGCTGCACTCGAGCTCTGGCCTGGGTTATCGAAGCTGATAACAGTGCCGTCTTCTTGATGAGTGTCGTGACCCGCCAAGCTGTTTGGCTCTACTTTAGAGAACTTAAGGGTATGAGGTAATTCTCTGAAGCCATTCTCTGACTCGTATGAGGTCACATGCTCAAGCCAATGAGGCGCTTCTACTGCAAGTGAGCGAATGGACATGAGGTCACTATCACAAGTGAATGCAGAGATATGAGGTCATTGTAGGAAGTGAATGAAACGATATGAGGTCACTATCACAAGTGAATGCAGAGATATGAGGTCATCGTAGGAAGTGAATGAAACGATATGAGGTCACTATCACAAGTGAATGCAGAGATATGAGATCATTGTAGAAAGTGAATGAAACGATATGAGGTCACTATCACAAGTGAATGCAGAGATATGAGGTCATTGTAGGAAGTGAATGAAACGATATGAGGTCACTAT